>OY744542.1:15055918-15120918 GCA_963556195.1 Sepiola atlantica | reverse complement strand
GTTCAGGTAACCTTTTTCTTTCCGAGAATTAAAAACCTATTCGTGTTTACTGTATTTGATTTCTTAATACTTTCATATCCAATATTATCAGTTTTACACGACCTCAACTGAATTTATGATTCCATGTTTTATTTATTAAAAAAAAAGATATGATTTTTTTTCTTTAATGTCAACAAAATAAACTAACACATTGTACTGGAAAACTATACAACTGATTGTAGAATCAAATTGTTTAATTTAAAAAAAGGTCATTAAACAAACACACACACACACACACTGTGTTCACTGTATTTGATTTTTTGGTGCTTCCACATTTTAGGACCCACGCTAACTATTTATATGTATGGAGGGGGGATAAAAAAAATTGGGGGAAAGCGGTCAAAAAAATTTCTTTTTTTCTTTTTTAACTAAAAGATATTTCTATGAATGGTAATATAAAAAAAATTGAGGGGGGTACAAAACATTTTTTTTTTTAAAATTCTTTTTAAACTAAAAGTCTTTCTATTTATGGGCGAGGGTACAACAAAAATCGGGGTAGGGTCGAATTTTTTTTCTTCTTTATTTTCAACTAAAAATATTCTTGGTCATAAACACAGAAAATCAATGTCTAACCACCACAGAAATATGACTGGGGCTCCATCGGTTTACGCGTGAGCGTTCATTTCTGATGCGGCAGCCTTGCAAAAATATGCGACCAAAGGGAGCATATATTTGCTAGTATATATAATTGGGAAAGTTGAGTCAATTTCTTGCACTGGCGGTAAAGCCGAACACCGTATTTTAAGTTAATGCAAGTTTAACAATAGCTGCACCATCTTTTATATATAACCTGCCTATTTATATGTAATATCAGTTGCAATGTTAACTAATTCTTATATTTGAAAAAGGACATGTTATTAATTAACTATTATTTGTTATGATTTTTTAAATCAATGAGTTTTGGGATTTTAATATAACAAATATTTCTGTTTTACAATAGTGTTTTATTTCCCTCTACAATAATTAACATTTGTATTCAAATGTCCCTATTCTTTTGAGGGTCCAATTAGATTTTAAGTAAGTTGCGATCTAGTTGTAAATTTCAAGTTTACAACAAAGTTACAAATGAAATGTTTATTATTTTAAACTAGCAGGAAGACCCGACGTTGCTCGGGATCAAATGGGGGCCACTACTATGTCGTTTTAACTCTGCTCATAACACCATATTCATTTCTCTGTTTTTACTGGCCTCCATCTCCTGCTTCACACCCTCATATATTCAGAAGAAACTGAAATGTTGGGAAACTCTCTTATACATATGGTTCACATTTCATTAAAATCGGATATACGTATTTGAAGTTTTAAGGGGGTTCTCTCCCCATGGGTCACTTAGAGGTAGGGACACGTAGATATATGGTACATAGACGGTAACGTAGAGATTCAGAGAATTTTTTACATATGATTTAAATTTTATGAAAATAAGATATATTTGAAGTTTTAAAAGAGTTTAGACACCCATAGCTCCTTTAGGTTAGAAGGGCACTTTGAGATTAAGGACCACTTCCATTGTCTTCACTGGAGAAATTTGTAGGTATAATATAAATTGCATCAAAATAGGATATATTTGAAGTTTTAAAGGAGGTTCGGTCCCCATAGCTCCCTTAGGTTAGGAGGGCACTTTGAGAGTAAGGACCACTTCTATTGCCATCTCCATGAAAATTTTATGCATATGATTTAAATTTCATAAAAATAAGATATATTTAAAGTTTTTTGTTTGTTTTTGAGGATAAGGGTTAATGAGTTTGACAGGTAGACGGTGAAACACTGCGGGTATCCGTAACGATGGTTGTAACTGGTCAGAAACTGATTATTCAAGAGCACGGCTCAACAAAAATTTGTTTACATTGGACTTCAAAACGGCAATGTTATAGTCAGCCGGAAAGCAGCCCCACAGTACTGGTTTCCACAGGCAGGCAGTTGATGGAAGTTCCACTGAGTTCTAGGTACACAGAGGAAGAAAAGGAATTTATTGATAGTGGTTGTAGCTAGACGAGTTTTTGTTGTGAATGTTTTACAGGGGGGGGGGTACCATAGATTGAAGCTCAGTCGAGCACCTGCCATGAAAATAGCAGTTGAGTAGAAAAAGACTAGCAACGTCTCTTTTGTGAAAAAAGATGCTGTAAGGTGAAGAAGAAGAGATCGGCCACTAGATTTTGAAGTCAGTTTTGTACTCTGTCAAGGTAGGACAGGGTGCTCTGAGCGGCACCTCCTTAGATGTGACAACAGTTCTCCATCTTCGGATGCATTTGACTAATACAGGTAGAGGATTATGCCAGGAGTTGGATACTTTTTGGAACGGTAGAATGATCCAACTATTTTTCCAGCAACCTTTGCAACGAATTTGATATTCCATTTCAGGTCAGGTCTGGAGTGAAGGTCAGTCCCAGAAGCTTATCAAAGCAGGGTTTTTTTTTTCAAGGTGAGAACCATTCATTTCAATTAGGGCAAAGTGAGGATCAGAGCGTTGGTGGTTAAAGGAGAGAAGCTTGGTCTTAGACATATTTAAAAAAAACAGCTACCTATCCCCCAGTGCACCAGGTGTTTCAAATCAAAGGACAGAGAATCAGAAAGATCTTGATCATTAATGCATTTTGAAGTGTTGCCATAGATGGTTATGTCATCTGCACAAATATCTATGAATTATCTTAGAATTTTAAGAGGGTTATACCCTCATAGCCCTCTTAGGGGTGCAGTTAGAGATTCGAGAAAACTTCCATTGTCTTCCCTGGTAAATTGTACATAAGAATACACTTTTTGATTTCATGTATATTCTCTAACCTTTCTTTCTATAGGGAGCACACTAACATCACACAAACACACACACAGACATTGAGTTTTATATATAAGATTAATGTTTCAAGTATTTCATGTAACAAACTTTGCAAAGTGATAGCGAGCTGGCAAAGCCAGTTAGTATATATATATATATATATATATATATATATATATATATATATATATATATATATATATATACGATGAATTACATATCCTTGAGCAGACCTGACACTCATGTCGATCATTGGCCTGGGCCAAGCCAGAAGGCACAAAACTTGTTTTATTGTGCACACTTTAGGGCATCAAGCGCATGACAAGCTGTGATTGTACGCCTGTTTTTTTCTGAAAGAAACGGCTGTAGATGAAATGCTTCCATTTTACTTTGTGTGATTAACAAGACCTGCCTTTGACAACAGAGTCGGGTTACAAACCTCACTCCCAATTGTCTGCTGGAATAGCAAAGGGCGCCAAACTCTCCTTGACATTATCTCGAAATCGTTTTTTGGGCTTATGTCCGATAGAAGCTCACAATAAAACAACTGTTTGGGGAGTCTGCAGTCATCAAGCTGGATAAGATAACCAGCCCAACACATCTGTTTGGGGAGTCTGCAGTGATCAAGCTGGATAAGATAACCAGCCCAACAAATCTGTTTGGGGAGTCTGCAGTCATCAAGCTGGATAAGATAACCAGCCCAACACATCTGTTTGGGGAGTCTGCAGTCATCAAGCTGGATAAGATAACCAGCCCAACACATCTGGTTGGGGAGTCTGCAGTCATCAAGCTGGATAAGATAACCAGCCCAACACATCTGGTTGGGGAGTCTGCAGTCATCAAGCTGGATAAGATAACCAGCCCAACACATCTGGTTGGGGAGTCTGCAGTCATGAAGCTGGATAAGATAACCAGCCCAACACATCTGGTTGGGGAGTCTGCAGTCATGAAGCTGGATAAGATAACCAGCCCAACACATCTGGTTGGGGAGTCTGCAGTCATCAAGCTGGATAAGATAACCAGCCCAACACATCTGTTTGGGGAGTCTGCAGTCATCAAGCTGGATAAGATAACCAGCCCAACACATCTGGTTGGGGAGTCTGCAGTCATCAAGCTGGATAAGATAACCAGCCCAACACATCTGGTTGGGGAGTCTGCAGTCATCAAGCTGGATAAGATAACCAGCCCAACACATCTGTTTGGGGAGTCTGCAGTCATCAAGCTGGATAAGATAACCAGCCCAACACATCTGGTTGGGGAGTCTGCAGTCATCAAGCTGGATAAGATAACCAGCCAAACACATCTGGTTGGGGAGTCTGCAGTCATCAAGCTGGATAAGATAACCAGCCCAACACATCTGGTTGGGGAGTCTGCAGTCATCAAGCTGGATAAGATAACCAGCCCAACACATCTGTTTGGGGAGTCTGCAGTCATCAAGCTGGATAAGATAACCAGCCCAACACATCTGGTTGGGGAGTCTGCAGTCATCAAGCTGGATAAGATAACCAGCCCAACACATCTGTTTGGGGAGTCTGCAGTCATCAAGCTGGATAAGATAACCAGCCCAACACATCTGTTTGGGGAGTCTGCAGTCATCAAGCTGGATAAGATAACCAGCCCAACACATCTGGTTGGGGAGTCTGCAGTCATCAAGCTGGATAAGATAACCAGCCCAACACATCTGTTTGGGGAGTCTGCAGTCATCAAGCTGGATAAGATAACCAGCCCAACACATCTGGTTGGGGAGTCTGCAGTCATGAAGCTGGATAAGATAACCAGCCCAACACATCTGGTTGGGGAGTCTGCAGTCATGAAGCTGGATAAGATAACCAGCCCAACACATCTGGTTGGGGAGTCTGCAGTCATCAAGCTGGATAAGATAACCAGCCCAACACATCTGTTTGGGGAGTCTGCAGTCATCAAGCTGGATAAGATAACCAGCCCAACACATCTGGTTGGGGAGTCTGCAGTCATCAAGCTGGATAAGATAACCAGCCCAACACATCTGTTTGGGGAGTCTGCAGTCATCAAGCTGGATAAGATAACCAGCCCAACACATCTGGTTGGGGAGTCTGCAGTCATGAAGCTGGATAAGATAACCAGCCCAACACATCTGGTTGGGGAGTCTGCAGTCATGAAGCTGGATAAGATAACCAGCCCAACACATCTGGTTGGGGAGTCTGCAGTCATCAAGCTGGATAAGATAACCAGCCCAACACATCTGTTTGGGGAGTCTGCAGTCATCAAGCTGGATAAGATAACCAGCCCAACACATCTGGTTGGGGAGTCTGCAGTCATCAAGCTGGATAAGATAACCAGCCCAACACATCTGGTTGGGGAGTCTGCAGTCATCAAGCTGGATAAGATAACCAGCCCAACACATCTGTTTGGGGAGTCTGCAGTCATCAAGCTGGATAAGATAACCAGCCCAACACATCTGGTTGGGGAGTCTGCAGTCATGAAGCTGGATAAGATAACCAGCCCAACACATCTGGTTGGGGAGTCTGCAGTCATCAAGCTGGATAAGATAACCAGCCCAACACATCTGTTTGGGGAGTCTGCAGTCATCAAGCTGGATAAGATAACCAGCCCAACACATCTGGTTGGGGAGTCTGCAGTCATCAAGCTGGATAAGATAACCAGCCCAACACATCTGTTTGGGGAGTCTGCAGTCATCAAGCTGGATAAGATAACCAGCCCAACACATCTGGTTGGGGAGTCTGCAGTCATGAAGCTGGATAAGATAACCAGCCCAACACATCTGGTTGGGGAGTCTGCAGTCATCAAGCTGGATAAGATAACCAGCCCAACACATCTGGTTGGGGAGTCTGCAGTCATCAAGCTGGATAAGATAACCAGCCCAACACATCTGGTTGGGGAGTCTGCAGTCATCAAGCTGGATAAGATAACCAGCCCAACACATCTGGTTGGGGAGTCTGCAGTCATCAAGCTGGATAAGATAACCAGCCCAACACATCTGGTTGGGGAGTCTGCAGTCATCAAGCTGGATAAGATAACCAGCCCAACACATCTGTTTGGGGAGTCTGCAGTCATCAAGCTGGATAAGATAACCAGCCCAACACATCTGTTTGGGGAGTCTGCAGTCATCAAGCTGGATAAGATAACCAGCCCAACACATCTGTTTGGGGAGTCTGCAGTCATCAAGCTGGATAAGATAACCAGCCCAACACATCTGTTTGGGGAGTCTGCAGTCATCAAGCTGGATAAGATAACCAGCCCAACACATCTGGTTGGGGAGTCTGCAGTCATCAAGCTGGATAAGATAACCAGCCCAACACATCTGGTTGGGGAGTCTGCAGTCATGAAGCTGGATAAGATAACCAGCCCAACACATCTGTTTGGGGAGTCTGCAGTCATCAAGCTGGATAAGATAACCAGCCCAACACATCTGGTTGGGGAGTCTGCAGTCATCAAGCTGGATAAGATAACCAGCCCAACACATCTGGTTGGGGAGTCTGCAGTCATCAAGCTGGATAAGATAACCAGCCCAACACATCTGTTTGGGGAGTCTGCAGTCATCAAGCTGGATAAGATAACCAGCCCAACACATCTGGTTGGGGAGTCTGCAGTCATGAAGCTGGATAAGATAACCAGCCCAACACATCTGGTTGGGGAGTCTGCAGTCATCAAGCTGGATAAGATAACCAGCCCAACACATCTGGTTGGGGAGTCTGCAGTCATCAAGCTGGATAAGATAACCAGCCCAACACATCTGTTTGGGGAGTCTGCAGTCATCAAGCTGGATAAGATAACCAGCCCAACACATCTGTTTGGGGAGTCTGCAGTCATCAAGCTGGATAAGATAACCAGCCCAACACATCTGGTTGGGGAGTCTGCAGTCATCAAGCTGGATAAGATAACCAGCCCAACACATCTGTTTGGGGAGTCTGCAGTCATCAAGCTGGATAAGATAACCAGCCCAACACATCTGGTTGGGGAGTCTGCAGTCATGAAGCTGGATAAGATAACCAGCCCAACACATCTGGTTGGGGAGTCTGCAGTCATCAAGCTGGATAAGATAACCAGCCCAACACATCTGGTTGGGGAGTCTGCAGTCATCAAGCTGGATAAGATAACCAGCCCAACACATCTGTTTGGGGAGTCTGCAGTCATCAAGCTGGATAAGATAACCAGCCCAACACATCTGTTTGGGGAGTCTGCAGTCATCAAGCTGGATAAGATAACCAGCCCAACACATCTGTTTGGGGAGTCTGCAGTCATCAAGCTGGATAAGATAACCAGCCCAACACATCTGGTTGGGGAGTCTGCAGTCATCAAGCTGGATAAGATAACCAGCCCAACACATCTGGTTGGGGAGTCTGCAGTCATGAAGCTGGATAAGATAACCAGCCCAACACATCTGTTTGGGGAGTCTGCAGTCATCAAGCTGGATAAGATAACCAGCCCAACACATCTGGTTGGGGAGTCTGCAGTCATCAAGCTGGATAAGATAACCAGCCCAACACATCTGGTTGGGGAGTCTGCAGTCATCAAGCTGGATAAGATAACCAGCCCAACACATCTGGTTGGGGAGTCTGCAGTCATCAAGCTGGATAAGATAACCAGCCCAACACATCTGGTTGGGGAGTCTGCAGTCATGAAGCTGGATAAGATAACCAGCCCAACACATCTGGTTGGGGAGTCTGCAGTCATCAAGCTGGATAAGATAACCAGCCCAACACATCTGTTTGGGGAGTCTGCAGTCATCAAGCTGGATAAGATAACCAGCCCAACACATCTGTTTGGGGAGTCTGCAGTCATCAAGCTGGATAAGATAACCAGCCCAACACATCTGTTTGGGGAGTCTGCAGTCATCAAGCTGGATAAGATAACCAGCCCAACACATCTGTTTGGGGAGTCTGCAGTCATCAAGCTGGATAAGATAACCAGCCCAACACATCTGTTTGGGGAGTCTGCAGTCATCAAGCTGGATAAGATAACCAGCCCAACACATCTGTTTGGGGAGTCTGCAGTCATCAAGCTGGATAAGATAACCAGCCCAACACATCTAGTTCCTGGTCACAAATGTAATAATACTGGTGGTTTTCGCTTTGGCTAAAACACTTGTGTCAGGAACAAAACTGTCCGACCTCAGACAAAGTCTGTGTCTGAGGCAGTACTGATGAAATCTTATGTGTGATTGAAACAACGTCCATGTTTCAGAGACATAAAGTAAGGATGACAGCACACATGCTTGATATACTGACATTTTAGTCTTATATCACTATCAAACCAGACTCTATTTTCCTCTGATGCCGGATTCTCTGCAGCAACATCCACGTTGGATGGATTGTGAAAGAGATCACGAAAATGTTCATGCCATCGATGCATAATTCCATCTGAGATTTTCAACAAGGTTGTCCTATCTTTTGCAAAGGTGTAGTTGAAGAAAACCTTGGTCATATGCCTGACGAAGCAGTGCATAACACGTCTTAACATCCATGCGACCATAGGCAGTCTGTATCTCCTTGGATAGGTCAGACCAACATTTGTTTTTTATTTGACACATACAACGCTGAACCATAGACTAACCCTAACTCTTCACAGATAAGATGGACAGTGACAGCTTACCTGTTCGCAAATGAAGAGTTGGGAAGTCTCAAAAGAGCTTGTCGTTTCTTGTTAATTTAGAACGGTGATTACACTGGGGTTATCAGCAGATGCTTGGGAGCCCTCAATCCAAAAATGTCAACGTCTGTTTTGTATATGGTATCTCTTACTCTCTCCCAATCGCAGTCACAAAAATCCACCTGGTCAAAGGTAGATTTGAGGGAATTTCTTACAACTGGATCTTTCAACTTGGATACATCAATATGTTTAGGTACTTTAACTCCATTGAAATGACTTTTCCGATGAATAAAAATTTTGAGATTGGCTCTGACCCTTAAGTGATTGGCACCACACATTACTCTGATTTGCGAAAGTTTCTTCAATCACCACGTTTACATACAATGTAATCAAGTAAGTTGCCATACCTAGACTGCGAATGATACCAGATTGCCTTGTTCTTCTGGTGATAACTAGACCCATTTGACTACAGGAACAGCAGACCATTTACATTACATACATTAACTCCACCAATGCCATATGAACTTAAGGGAGACCAGGTTTCATTGTCTGAGCCAACCTGCGCATTAAAGTCACTAAGGATTAATAACTCTCGGCACCAGGCAAACCAGTGACAATAGATCTAAGTGTATGATAGAAAGAAGTGATATCATCTTCAGGTGAAGCAAGGGTAAGCGCATAAACGGATAAAATATTCATATATCGACCAGCAGGAATTCCCAATTTCATCATACACTCATTGATGCTAACTGGCTGTTCAATTTTGTCGATTAAGGAATTATTAACTGCAAAACCCATAACAGCCTTGGAGGTTACAAATGATACTCGTGTTCCTAGGTTGAATGGCAAACTTTCAAAATGTGATTCCTTATACCGGCAAAATAAAGTATAAGTCCAGTCAACTCAGTCCTTTGGCTAAGAGCTCCAAATAGGCCCACCTTGCCGGAAGAGACACCCAGCTCTAACTGATTGCCAGCTCTCTCAGAAAACCCAACTTCCTGTCATGCTCAGTATAGAGTCGATGCCTAGAGCTCAACTGTACGACCAGTTGAGCAGCAAGATAAGTCAGACTGCCAAGCACATCAAAATGCCGGTTTATAATAAGGCTAGAATGTTCCATTATGCTCAGAAGGGAAAGTCCATTCTCTGTGTTCTGATTGGCTGAGATTCATAAGTGGCCATTCTAGTGTATAAATGTTCATTCATTCGAATAAGTATTCTTCTATGAGATGGATGCCAGTTGAGGCGTTTATGCCGCTAAGTGTTAGTTTGATTCTATACTCAGAGGGTCAGCCTCCTCTTCCCATCTCCTGGAGTCCTTTCCTCCTGACCGGAAATCTTAAATTCCAGTCCTTCTCAGCGGTCACCCCTCGAGCACTGGCTACTTGATATAACGGCCAGAAGGGATTATCATGGAGACAATCTATGAACATTACTTTTTGATCTCAGCATGATTCTACAAAATTAGAGATATGTTCACATTCCTCTGTGCCCTCCCCCCCTTTTCCTTTGGGTGAGCATCTATCATCTGCACTGTCTGCCATTTTCATGCACCACTAAAACATGCAAACGACTGCATTTCTATGAGATAGCCAGTGACAAGTTGGACATGATGTGAGGAGTGGTCTTTCACTTTTTGCTTTTAACATCGAGGATTTTCTTCCCTTAGAGGGGTTGCCTTCATTATGGCTTACGGGAGCCCCCCCCCCAACCCCATATGCCATTTGACCCATGGTTAGGACTTAGGTTGCTGGGCACCATAGAATATAGCACACCCCGTTGGGTTATGCATGCCTCAGCTAACAGGGCTTTAGGTTTTCGTTCGAGAACCTTAACTCACAAGGCAGTGGGAGTTCAGTTTTTCACTCACCGTTCACCAGAACCCCGTTAGTGTAGCCGTGCACGTGGGGTTAACACACATCCAAACAGCATACATATGTATACATACATATACAAACACATAAATACATAGTTGAAAAATGATTTTAATCGTCAAAAAAGAGTGAGAGTGAAAAGTAAAACGAATGGGACCATTAGAGAGAGAGAGAACAATAATATATATATATATATATAATGGAAAATGAAAAACGAAATAAAAATAAGGGGAAATAATAAAAAGAGAAAGAGTGGATGGAGCTCAAGTGTTTATATAGTTATGCTATCATCCGAGATTCGCCTAAGAGAAGGTCACTGATTGGTCAACCCAAGGAGGAAGTAGATTGCTTGAACCAATCAGCGTGCAGCTAAAAAGTCATCGATATTTAAACAATATGGCGGCTTGTAGGAAACTACTACACGTGTATACTTTTACATGAATTTATTTTTTAAATGGATTTTTCGTAAAATAAAAATAAGGGGAAATAATTCATGGACAATTTACTAAATACACATCCAAACAGCATACATATGCATACATACATATACAAACACATAAATACATAGTTGAAAAATGGTTTTAATTGTCAAAAAAGAGTGAGAGTGAAAAGTAAAACGAATGGGACCATGAGAGAGAGAGAGAGAGAGAGAGAGAGAGAGAGAGAGAGAGAGAGAACAATAATATATATATATATATATATATATATATATATATATATTCTTATTAATAAAAATTAAAGATGCTGGTACAGCTTTTGAACCAGACAAAATCGACTTTTCGTTCAGCCAGGAGGTAGTGTAGTATCTGTTCTGCTGTCATGATATCATCATTCTAGGCATTATCTCCTCCTACATATATTACCGCCTCCTCTAAAGGAGGGGGTATTGCCTTGGAACATATTCTAATGACAAACGAACAAATTGAAAATATCATGTGACTGGCATCAAACAGAAAAGACATTCAACCCCTTTTTCGGAAGAGTAATGCCTGGGAGGGTGCATATGCATCCCCCTACTCCAAATCATTCGTCCTTCATTGTCACCTGTTATATAAAGTGCGCTGGTGATCGGACACAAAGACACATCGCTACACATCTTGGCGTTATGGCCTGTGCGATTTAAAACAAAAATACTTTGAAATTAGTTGAAAACATAAGATCACAACGCTAATTACAAAATGAGTAACAAATGAACAGATTTAGGGGTATATTGAGCCGGTTAGCTCCTAGAATGGCTGCAAAATTTTATCGACGAGTTTTGTCTTTTTTTTCTAAACTGTGACATAATAATTTGTTGTCTGATTTTTACAGATTACTTTTTTTTTGTAATTTTGATAATATTTTTTTCGGATTTTTGCGGATTATTTGCAAATACTAATTTGTTTTCTGATTTTTGTGGATTAAATTTTATTTTTTCTGATTATTTTGCAAATACTAATTTGTTTTCTGATTTTTGTAGATTAAATTGTATTTTTACAGATTATTTTGCAAATAAAAATTTGTGTTCTTATTTTTGCAGATTAAATTGTATTTTTGCGGAATATTTTTCTAATACTAATTTGTGTTTTTAATCTTTTCGGATTAAATTGTATTTTTTGCGTATTATTTTGAAAATACTAATTAGTTTTCTGATTTTTGCTGATTAAATTGTATTTTTGTAGATTATTTTACAAATACTAATTACTTTTCTTATTTTTGCAGATTATTTTGCAAATACAAATTTGTTTTCTAGTTTTTCTGATGAAATCGGATTTTTGCAAATTATTTAGAAAATACTAATTCTGTTTTGGGTGCATTATTTTACAAATACTAATTTGTTTTCTAATTTTTCTGATTAAATTGTATTTTGCAGATTATTTAGCAAATACAAATTAATTTTCTAATTTTTATGGATAATTTTGCAAATACTAATTTGTTTACTAATTTTTGGTGATTAAATTGTATTTTGCTTAATATTTTGCAAATACTAATTGGTTTTCTTATTTATTCGAAGTAAATTGTATTTTTTCATATTATTTTGCAAATACTAATTTTTTTCATTGTTGCATATTATTTTGCAAATACTAACAGGTTTTCTTATTTTTACCGATTAAATTGTATTTTTGCAGATTATTTTGCAATTTCTTTCTGATTTTTGCAGATTAAATAGTAATTATTCAGATTATTTTGCAAATACTAATTTTTTTTGTTCTTGTGCATTAAATTGTGGGTTTTCAAATTTATTAGAAAATACTTAATTGTTTTCTTTGCAAATTAAATATTATTTTTCATATTATTTTGCAAATACTAATTTGTTTTCTTATTGTTGTGGATTTAATTGTATTTTTGCAAATTAATTTGACAATACTAATTCCTTTTCTTATTTTTGCGCATTAAATTCTATTTTTACAGATTATTTTGTAAATACTAATTTGTTTTCTCATAGTTGTATATTATTTTGCAAATACTTATTTCTTTTCTGATTTTTGCACATTTAAATTGTATTTTCGCAAATCATTTTGAAAATACTAATTTCTTTTCTTATTTGTGCAGATTAAATTGTATTTTTACAAATTATTTTGAAAATTCTAATAAGTTACCTCATTGTTGCATATTATTTTGCAAATACTAATCTGTTTTCTGATTTTGGGGGATTTAATTGTATTTTTTACAGATCATTTTCCAAATACTTATTGGTTTTCTCATTGTTACATATTATTTTGCAAATACTAATCTGTTTTCTAATTTTGGGGGATTTAATTGTATTTTTTACAGATCATTTTCCAAATACTTATTGGTTTTTTCATTGTTGCATATTATTTTGCAAATACTAATCTGTTTTCTGATTTTGGGGGATTTAATTGTATTTTTTACAGATCATTTTCCAAATACTTATTGGTTTTCTCATTGTTGCATATTATTTTGCAAATACTAATCTGTTTTCTGATTTTGGGGGATTTAATTGTATTTTAACAGATCATTTTCCAAATACTTATTGGTTTTCTCATTGTTGCATATTATTTTGCAAATACTAATCTGTTTTCTGATTTTGGGGGATTTAATTGTATTTTAACATATCATTTTCCAAATACTTATTGGTTTTCCCATTGTTGCATATTATTTTGCAAATACTAATCTGTTTTCTGATTTTGGGGGATTTAATTGTATTTTTTATAGATCATTTTCCAAATACTTATTGGTTTTCTCATTGTTGCATATTATTTTGCAAATACTAATCTGTTTTCTGATTTTGGGGGATTTAATTGTATTTTTACAGATCATTTTCCAAATACTTATTGGTTTTTTCATTGTTGCATATTATTTTGCAAATACTAATCTGAGTTCTGATTTTGGGGGATTTAATTGTATTTTTTATAGATCATTTTCCAAATACTTATTGGTTTTCTCATTGTTGCATATTATTTTGCAAATACTAATCTGTTTTCTGATTTTGGGGGATTTAATTGGTTTTTTTTATAGATCATTTTCTAAATACTTATTGGTTTGCTCATTGTTGCATATTATTTTGCAAATACTAATCTGTTTTCTGATTTTGGGGGATTTAATTGGTTTTTTTTATAGATCATTTTCTAAATACTTATTGGTTTGCTCATTGTTGCATATTATTTTGCAAATACTAATCTGTTTTCTGATTTGGGGGGATTTAATTGTATTTTTTACAGATCATTTTCCAAATACTTATTGGTTTTTTCATTGTTGCATATTATTTTGCAAATACTAATCTGTTTTCTGATTTTCGGGGATTTAATTGTATTTTTTACAGATCATTTTCCAAATACTTATTGGTTTTCTCATTGTTGCATATTATTTTGCAAATACTAATCTGTTTTCTGATTTTGGGGGATTTAATTGTATTTTTTACAGATCATTTTCCAAATACTTATTGGTTTTTTCATTGTTGCATATTATTTTGCAAATACTAATCTGTTTTCGTATTTTGGGGGATTTAATTGTATTTTTTACAGATCATTTTCCAAATACTTATTGGTTTTCTCATTGTTGCATATTATTTTGCAAATACTAATCTGTTTTCTGATTTTGGGGGATTTAATTGTATTTTAACAGATCATTTTCCAAATACTTATTAGTTTTCTCATTGTTGCATATTATTTTGCAAATACTAATCTGCTTTCTGATTTTCGGGGATTTAATTGTATTTTTACAGATCATTTTCCAAATACTTATTGGTTTTCTCATTGTTGCATATTATTTTGCAAATACTAATCTGTTTTCTGATTTTGGGGGATTTAATTGTATTTTAACAGATCATTTTCCAAATACTTATTAGTTTTCTCATTGTTGCATATTATTTTGCAAATACTAATCTGTTTTCTGATTTGGGGGGATTTAATTGTATTTTTTACAGATCATTTTCCAAATACTTATTGGTTTTCTCATTGTTGCATATTATTTTGCAAATACTAATCTGTTTTCTGATTTTGGGGGATTTAATTGTATTTTTTACAGATCATTTTCCAAATACTTATTGGTTTGCTCATTGTTGCATATTATTTTGCAAATACTAATCTGTTTTCTGATTTTCGGGGATTTAATTGTATTTTTTACAGATCATTTTCCAAATACTTATTGGTTTGCTCATTGTTGCATATTATTTTGCAAATACTAATCTTTTTTTCTGATTTTGGGGGATTTAATTGTATTTTTTACAGATCATTTTCCAAATACTTATTGGTTTTCTCATTGTTGCATATTATTGTGCAAATACTAATCTTATTTTCTGATTTTGAAGATTATTTTGCAAATACTTATTTATTTTCTGCTTTTTTCGACTTATTTTGCAATAACTAATTTAGTTTCTTATTTTTGCGGACTGAATTGTATTTTTGTAGATTATTTTTCAAGTACAAATTTGTGTGCCAATTTTTGTCGATTAAATTGTATTTTTGCAAATACTTCTGCAAATACTAACTTGTGTTCTTATTTTTATGTATTTTTGCAGATTATTTTGCTAATACTTATTTGTTTTCTTATTCTTGCGAATTCTTTAACAAATATAAATAAGATTTTGCAGATTGAATTGTATTTTTGTAGATTAATTTACAAAGACTAATTTGTTTTCTGATATTTGCGGACTAAATTGTACTTTTGCAGATTTATTTTCAAATACTAATTTTTTCTCTGATGTTTGCAGATTCTTTTGCAAATATTTATTTAGTTTCTGATTTTTGCAGATTCTTTTGCAAATACAAATTTATTTTCTGATGCTTGCGGATTATTTTGCAAATAGTAATTTGTTTATTTTAGTGGGTTATTGTGCAAATATCAATTTATTTTCTGATTTTGCAAATTATTGTAAAAATACTAATTCCTTTTCTGATTTTGCAGATTATTTTGCAAAAACTAATTTATTTTCTGATGTTTGTGGATTATTTTGCGAATAGTAATTCATTTTATTTTAGCGAATTATTTTGCAAATACTAATTTGTTTTCTAGTCCAGTCAAAATTTGGCTGAACCTCAAATGAATTGATGTTTTGGCTGAACCTCAAATAAATTGACTTTTTGGCTGAACCTCAAATAAGTTGATTTTCTTGGCTGAACCTCAAATAAATTGACTTTTTTGGTTGAACCTCAAACAAATTGATTTTTTGGCTGAACCTCAAATAAATTGACTTTTTGGCTGAACTTCAAATAAATTGATTATTTGGCTGAACCTCAAATAAATTGATTTTTTGGCTGAACCTCAAACAAATTGATTTTTTGGCTGAACCTCAAATGAATTAATTTTTTGGCTAAACCTCAAATAAATTGATTTTTTGGCTGAACCTCAAATAAATTGATTTTTTGGCTGAACCTCAAATGAATTAATTTTTTGGCTAAACCTCAAATAAATTGATTTTTTGGCTAAACCTCAAATAAATTGATTTTTTGGCTAAACCTCAAATAAATTGATTTTTTGGCTAAACCTCAAATAAATTGATTTTTTGGCTGAACGTCAAATAAATTGATTTTTTGGCTGAACCTCAAACAAATTGATTTTTTTGGTTGAACCTCAAACAAATTGATTTTTTGGCTGAACCTCAAATAAATTGACTTTTTGGCTGAACCTCAAACAAATTGCTAACAAAAATTTTTAACTTGGATATTGGGGATGAATAACTTCTCTTTCAGATAAAAATTTTTTTACCAAAATTAGCCTTGCGGAAAAGGGTCAACGGGCGCCATCTTTAAGGATTGCTGCCGATTCTAGCCTATGCTCTCTCAACTCAATTTCTATAAATTCATCTTCAAAAATACTAAATGTAGCAATGTGAAATTGGATAAAACCAACAGTTTTCATAAAGTTAAATATATATATAACTTTTTATACCTTTTTTTTTCTCTCTTTTTTGATGTATTACTGCAGGAGATAATATTCTGTCATATTCTAATTTCAGGTTGGCCAAAGTGAAGTACTGATAATTATAGATGCTGACAATTGTGCTATTTGCAACAATGAACTGTCCAGTGATGAAGAAACTTTCATTGTCAACCAGAACGGCATCGATTCCATTAACAGAGCTTCTGAATAACGTGGAGAGAAGATCATAATTCAGATTGGTAAACGTCTTCACCTGAAAAGCAGACAGCGTTGGATCAACCCCAAATACATAGAAATTGACCGTAAAAACAGGTCCATCCATGATGAAATGCTATCCCGTGCAAGCCGCTGTTTGTGTGTGTTTAACTTTAAGGAACATTGTCTTTTTTGTGGTTCTGGAGCAAAATTTGATAGAAAGAAAAGAGGTGTTGATGTTTCGCATGTAGAAACTATTGAGTTTAAGGACAGTGTTAAATGTTTGTGAGAAAGTCCGAAAAAATTATGGCTGGGCATCCACTGTTAAAGGTAGAATAGGTTATGTAGCTGACCTTGTTTCAGAAGAAGCATGTTATCACAGAACATGTTTTGCAAACTTTGATTCGAATAAAAACATTCCTAAAGCATTCTCTTCTGCTGATTCTTCTAAGAAACAAAACCTTGGTAGACCAGAAGATTCAGAGAGAAAGCAGGCATTTTTGGAAGTTGCTAAATATTTGCAGCAAAATGACGAGGAGCAACTCACCATTGTCGATCTTGTTAAAAAAAATGGAGGAAATTCTCGAGGACACTGGCTTTGAAACATAATGTTGTTACATTCTTAAGTACAGCAAAATGTATTCTTCATGAATTCTATGCACAGAGCTGCTCAACAGACAATTCAGAATCAGAGGCCATTAGAATCATAGAGACGGCAGCCAAGCTTATCAAGAATAGCATTAAAGGTATCCAGACAAGTTCAGAATATTACCCGTCTAAGAATGATCTTGAAAAGGATGTGATTCTTGAATATGTTCCTAAAACATTGTTGATCTTTCTCAGAAACATATTTACAGGCAAAGACAATGATTTGAAACTTGCATCAGTAGGTCAAGCGATAATGCAGGCTGCCAGACCCAGAGTTCTCCTTGCACCTTTGCAGTTTGGTTTAGCAGTGGAAATGCAAGACCAATTTGGATCGAGGTTTTTAATTGACATTCTGAATAAGCATGGCTTCTCTTCATCTTACTCGGAAGTCCAGAAATTTGAAAGAAGTGCTGCACTCGTTCATGGCGTTGAAACTCTCTCTCCTGTTAAACTGAATTTGTGCAGTTCGTAGCTGATAATGTGGACCATAATGTAGGAAGTATTGATGGATTCAACACATTCCAAGGTATGGGCATCATAGCATCTTTTATGCCCGGGAAAGTTAAAACAAAACCAGTTCCAAGGATTCAGGTCCTTTCAGAAGATATAATAAGAGTTGGAAGGATCAACATCAATTACCTAGATTCAGAGCACACCAACAAACCACCAGTGACATTTAAAGAGCTCCAGCCCAAAACGTTGTCGATTCCACTGCTAATGTTGACATCCTTCGGGAAGTTTCACTCATTTCAAATCTGTCCAGACCCGCATGGTCAGGCCTTATGCAGTTAGTGCACAAAGGAACATATCCTGGGAAATCAGCCACAGTTTTTTTGTCAACGATTGACATGGACCCTGGTAACACAACCTGTGTGTACTCAACGTTATGTTACATTAATGATTTAGTCAGGAAAAACAACATTGAACCAATTCTAACATTCGATCAATCACTTTGGTACGAAGCAATGATGATAGTCGAATCACAGTCTAGTTCCAGTCCCCTGAAATCATTTGTCTTGCGACTTGGTGGGCTCCTTACACAGATGAGCTTTCTAGGGTCAATTAGTCATTTGATGACAGGTTCTGGATTGCAAGAACTTTTTGAACTTGTGTATGCTGAAAACACAGTCAAGCACATGCTAAGTGGCAAAGCAATTGCAAGAGCCATTCGTGCTCACTTCTTAGTTGATGCTGCTCTGAATGCTATTTTGTTAGCGAAAGCCTATGATTTGCCAGTTTCATATGTCACTGAGGATGATCAACCCAACACTGATGCAGTAGAGTCATTTCCTCAAAATGAAGACCTGAAGGAAGCTCAGGGGCTATTTGATGAGACTGAGACATTGAATAATGTTTTGTCATCAGAGTCTATGACAAGGATTGTCCAGTGAATCAACCATGTGAAGGATGCAATGGTTGACCAGCGAACAGCAAGATTATGGATTTAATACCTTGATATGGTGAAGATCCTGCAATTGGGAACTGGGAATGGCACCTTAACACGGTAACGAAAATGCTGCCAATATTCGCTGCAGCAGGGTACATTCTATATGCAAAGTTGGCCTACTTGTACTTGCAGCAAATGGAGGGGCTGCTGAAAAGCCATCCTGAAGTGTACCAGAAATTTTCTGAAGGATTCCATGTGATTAGACGGAGTAATCGCTACTGGGCTGGCTTGTCGACGGGTCTGGTTATTGAGCAGTTGCTAATGAGAAGCATAAAGACGTCTGGAGGTCTTACTCATGGCAGAGGAATGGACGAAATTCAACGATTGGTTTGGATGCTATCACTGCTAGCGTGTGCTGAAATCAAGTTTACAATGCAAGAACTAGCAGGCATTCGTTATGGCACTAGTGACCAGCACCAGGAGGCTACTTCAGCAAGAAAAGAGCGAGTGTGAGGAATACATGGAAGCTCCTTGCGTTTCTCCAGACATATGACCCTTTCACAGCATTTCAAGTGGAGTAACTGGAGACGAAAAGGCGAATGTGGACAAAGCAAACTCCATAGGAGAGGCAATCATAGCTTCAATGGTTGGGGGAAATGTCCACGAGTACACTTTTAAAAGAAAGGATCAGGCAATTACACTTGGGTCAAAAGTTTCGCTCAGCAAAGATGAAGCAGCTGAGACTGATCCACAACTCTTATTCCAGAGACTGTGTGTGCTCTCTACCAATGAACCCTCAACTCAGCAGAAGCAAGAACAACCCGCTTCCTTCAAACTCTTTTCCAGCAAGTTGATAAACAATTGTTTGTTTTCTTTATTAGCTAGGAAAACATCCTTTTTTACTTTGAACACCATTAAAGGGGTCAGTGACACATTAACACCAACAGAACCCCCTTGCTTGGCGTCGGTGAGTCGCATCTTTAATGGATGAACCACTTTCACACTCATCAAAGACAATGCATGCTTTTCCATATCTAGTTGTGACATATCTGCGGTATTCGGCACAGATCTCATCAAATGTGTCACCTTTTTGCCATGGGAGGCTTTGAAGTAGTGCTCCACCATTTAAGAGATACTGTGGATCTGAATTTCGTCCATTCCTCTGCCATGAGTAAGACCTCCAGACGTCGTCATGGTTCTCATTAGCAACTGCTCAATAACCAGATCGGTTGACAAGCCAGCCCAGTAGCGATCACTCCGTCTAATCACATGGAATCCTTCAGAAGATTTCTGGTACACTTCAGGATGGTTTTCGGCAACTCCTCCATTTGCTGCAAGTACAAGTAGGTCGACTTTGCATATAGGATGTGTCCTGCTGCAGCGAATATTGGCAGCATTTTCCTTACAGCGTCAAGGTGCAATTCCCAGTTCCCGGTGCGCTCTGCCTTGATAAACAATTGCAGGATTTTAAGGTACAGAATCCACAATTTTACTGGTTGCTGGTCAACCATCGCATCTTTCACATGGTTGATTCTTTGGCAATCCTTGTCATAGACTCTGATGACAGAACATTATTCAATGTCTCAGTCCCATCAAGGAGACCTTTCAATAGTCCCATAGCTTCCTTCAGGTCTTCATTTTGAGGAAATCACTCTTCTGTATCAGTGTTGGGTTAGTGATCCTCAGTTGCATGTGAAACTGGCAAATCATAGGCTTTCGCTAACAAAATAGCATTCAGAGCAGCATCAACTAAGAAGTGAGCACAAATGGCTCTTGCAATTGCTTTGCCACCAAGTCACAAGACAAATGATTTCAGGGGACTGGAACTAAACTGTGATTCGACTATCATCATTGCTTCGTACCAAAGTGATTGATCGAATGTTAGAATTGGTTCAATGTTGTTTTTCCTGACTAAATCATTAATGTAACATAACGTTGAGTACACACAGGTTGTGTTACCAGGGTCCATGTCGATCATTGGACAAAATAAACTGTGGCTGATTTCCCAGGATATGTTCCTTTGGGCACTAACTGCATAAGGCCTTACCATGCGGGTCTGGACGGATGTGAAATTTGTGAAACCTCCCAAATTGTTGTCAACATTAGCAGTGGCATCGACAACTTTTTTGGGCTGGAGATCTTTAAATGTCACTGGTGGTTTGTTGGTGAGCTCTTATTATATCTTCTGAAAGGACCTGAATCCTTGGAACTGGTTTTGTTTTAACTTTCCCGGGCATAAAAGATGCTATGATGTCCATACCTTGGAATGTGTTGAATCCATCAATACTTCTTACATTATGGTCCACATTATCAGCTACGAACTGCACAAATTCAGTTTAACAGGAGAGAGAGTTTCAGCGCCATGAACGAGTGCAGCACTTCTTTCAAATTTCTGGACTTCCGAGTAAGATCAAGAGAAGCCATGCTTATTCAGAATGTCAATTAAAAACCTCGATCTAAATTGATCTTGCATTTCCACTGCTAAACCAAACTGCAAAGGTGCAAGAACTCTGGGTCTAGCAGCCTGCATTTCTTAGAAGAATCAGCAGAAGAGAATGCTTTAGGAATGTTTTCATTCGAATCAAAGTTTGCAAAACATGTTCTGTGATAACGTGCTTCTTCTGAAACAAGGTCAGCCACATAACCTATTCTACCTTTAACAGTGGATGCCCAGCCATAATTTTTTCGGACTTTCTCACAAACTTTTAACACTCTGTTCTTAAACTCAATAGTTTCTACATGGGAAACATCAACACCTCTTTTCTTTCTATCAGATTTTGCTCCAGAACCACAAAAAAGACAATGTTCCTTAAAGTTAAACACACACAAACAGCGGCTTGCACGGGATAGCATTTCATCATGGGTGAACCTGTTTTTAAGGTCAATTTCTATGTATTTGGGGTTGATCCAACGCTTTCTGCATTTCTTGTGAAGACGTTGACCAATCTGAATTATGATCTTCTCTCCACGTTGTTCAGAAACTCTGTTAATGGAATCGATGCCCTTCTGGCTGATACTGAATGTTTCTTCATCACTGGACAGTTCATTGTTGCAAATAGCACAATTGTCAGCATCCATAATTATTGGTACTTCACTTTGGCCATCCTGAAATTAGAATATGACAGAATATTAAGCTCCTGCAGTAATACATCAAAAGAGACAAAAATAAGGCATAAAAAGTTATAATTATATTTAACTTTATGAAAACTGTTGGTTTTATCCAATTTCACATTGCTACATTTAGTATTTTTGAAGTTGAAGTTGAAGTTTGAGGCTAGAATCGGCAGCAATCTTTAAAGATGGCGCCCTATTGACCCTTTTCTGCAAGGCTAATTTTGGTAAAAAAAATTTTATCTGAAAGAGAAGTTATTCATCCCCAATATCCAAGTTAAAAATCTTTGTTAGCAATTTGTTTGAGGTTCAGCCAAAAAATCAGCTAGATATACTGGACTATTCTTATTTTCGTGGATTAAATTGTATTTTTGCAGATTATTTTGCAAATTTGTTTTCTTATTTTTTCAGATTTAATTGTATTTTTGCAGATTATGTTGCAAATACTTATTTGTTTTCTTATTTTTGCGCATGAAATCATAGTTTTGCATATACTTATTTTTTTCCTGATTTTTGTTGATTAAATTGCATTTTTGCGGATTATTTTGCAAATAATAATTTGTTTTCTGATTTTTTCGGATTAAATTGTATTTTTGCAGATTTTTTCTGCAAATACTAATTTGTTTTCTGATTTTTTCGGATTAAATTGTATTTTTACAGATTATTTTGAAAATATTAATTTGGTTTCTTTATTTTGCATATTAAATTGCATTTTTGCAAATACTAATTGATTATCTGATTTTTGCGAATTCTTTTTTAAGTTTTTAATTTGCAGATATTAATTTGTTTTCTTTCGGAGGTGTTGCAACGTAGAGTTAAGGAAGGGTATGCTTTATGTTTTAAGAAACAAATAATAAAATCAAACCGTCTTTATTAAAAATGACCAATTCCTCCTAAAAGTGCATATCAAAGGAGTCGTTGCAACACAGACTTATTGTTACTTGAGCGCACACAAAAATAATTGCACAAAAATAATTAAAAAAGAACAAAAAAATAATATTGCAAAAATAAAAATGAAAATAGAAGAAATCAGCAAAATCAGAATTCAAATGAAAATTTGCAAAATAAAAATTTGAAAATCCACAAAAATCAGACAACAAATAAATATGACGGATTAATTTGCCCTGTCACCGCTTGCAAAAACAGAAAAACTTAGTCAATAAAATTTGGCAGCCATTTGGAGAGTTAATCGCTTCAATATACCCGCAAAACCTATTCATGTGTTACTCACTTCTTATTTAGCGTAGTAACCTTACATTTTCAATTAATTTCTTTTCAATGTAATAATTAGAAAAAAATACTCGAAAACAAATTAATATTTGCAAAATAAATAAATTTGTTTTAAAGGTTCTTATTCAGATTGATGGACAAATATGATAGTTAAAAATAAAATAACAGAAAAACTTACGAATATACAGCAGCCACTTTTTGGAGCTAACCACTTCAACATACTCTTCTTTTTTTATTAATATATATATATATATATATATATTAAATAATTTACGATAAATTTGAAATTAGCCCCCAAACAAATTATTTGGGTTTACTTACTCATTTGTGAATTCAGAAATTAGCAGACGGTTCATTGTCCGCCATTTCGGCTGCAAAACGACTTAATCGCCATAAGTTTTTCTGTTATTTTATTTTTAACTGCCATATTTCACGTGTGCACCATCTGACTAACAGCGATCACACACAAAAGAAATCTGCAAAAGTCAGACAACAAATCAATACAATGGATTAATTTTCCTTGTCACCGCTTGGAAAAACAGACAAAACTAGTCGATAAAATTCAGCAGCCACTTTTGGGAGCTGACCGCTTCAATATACTCTTCTTTTTTTAAAAAAAACTATATATATATATATATATATACATAAAAGTACTTTACCGAAGCAAATTATCCAGGCGTATCCCTTGTCCAGTGGAAGCCTAGCATCCTGTTGGGATGAGTTCTTCTTAACCAAACGAGTCATTGTCTCCCCTTCTCCTTCTCCTTCTTTGTTATAGCAAGCGCTCCTTTTTCTCTCGGCCATTTCTAGCACCTGCTTGTTCTGATACCAACTATTCGCCCCACAATTAACGCAACTGTCTGTTGAGTACCGTCTCTTTCTTTATGACTTGCTACCCATATTCTCCGACCGACCCGTCTCGACAAATGTTAGCCGCTTTTATATAACAGTATTTGTTCCATGGCACTTGCGCGATGTTATCAGATAAGATATTCATTTCTTCATTTCGTTAAAGTTAATGCGTCAACATGTTTATACGATGATAAGCCAGATGATACTCACGTAAATATGACACTCACATGAATAGCACTTTTTCATCGCTTTGTACGCAAAGGGAATTATCCCTATTTACTTGCCTCCCCACGAGGGCAGAGTTAGACACAAGGTCGGTTTTTAATGTGGCAGAAAACCCCAAAAGGGGCACTCTGGATTGAGACAAAAATAAAGATTGTGTGAGAATTTCTCCTCAAATAGAAGATGGCTAAAAATCACAAGTCGTAACGCCAACAACCACACCTACCTTGATTCCGGGAGAACTTCAAAAGGGGAATGGCCTGTCTTGTGTTGCAGAAACGGTACGAACTGCGTAATCAGCCTTTTAGTTGATCATCAATTAGGGATAAATTATTGACACAAGGTTACTTTAATTGCTCGGTCGTTAAGTCCTTTTTTTTGTTAGAGTTGGCGCGTCGTTAATTCCTCACAAACACAACACTAGAAACTTGTAAAATACATGAAGTAGGTACAGGAGGTTCACTGTTGCCTCGCAAAATCTCAACTGCTATCAGATTCGAAAAGAACCCGTATGGCGGAAAAGGGCGCGCAAAAGAAGCTTCGTTGAGTTTTTTATTATTTTTTTTTCATTATTTTTGATTTTGCTGTTATACCTAGCTCTCTATCATAGACGGAGATAAAGAGCGATCCTTCGATCTGAATTAATCATGCTCAGGAAGCTGATCAAGATGAGATGTTGTTTGTTCTGTACAATCCGGACAATTCCAATCTCCATCAGTCACCTCCACGGAGACTCCGACACAGTCAAAATGGTACCATCTGTTACATTTATCGCAACATACCATTGGTGAAGAGCCGTCATTCCTAATGGAACATGTAGGACAGAAAAAGGTCCTCCTTCCTCCTCCAAATCAGAAACTGCCTTAGTTGCAGAAGAAACCTCCCTGATTTCCAAGGGATACAAATGATTCAAGGAATGGATCTGTTCGCATTTATCTCTCAATATGCATGCAGAACGAACTCGCCCATCCCTTCCTCGAATGAGACGTAGAACCTTACCTAGGCTCCAAAAGGGTCTCGTTCGGTTTGGCGTTTTCACCAAAACAATTTCCCCAACGGAAATCCTTTCTGGGCAACGACTTAACAAGTTCTTGTGATTTTCTCTCAAGGATAGGAGATAATCGTTATGCCACAATTTACGGAATTTCTCAACAAAGCTCTCTTAGTTGAAGAGATTCCAACAACTCAATCCTACTTGGGGGGTCAGGACAGAGGTCATCGACCTCATGATTTCCTAGCAATAAACGTGGATTATAACAGGTTTGCAGGAAATGGTTCGGGGTTAGAATATCTAGTCCCATATCCGAAGAAGTAATATAAGTAAGAGGCCTGTCATTAACAGCTCTTTCTACATCCGAAAGTACTGTCAGGAAGTCGAAATATTCCAATTTCTCTCTTCTTACGAGTTTTTTCAAGCATTGTTTAACTGTTTGGATCATACGTTCCCACGCACCCCCATGCCAGGCAGAATAAAGAGGTATGGTAACGTGAGTTATAGACGTAGATCTAAAATGCTGCTTAAATTCATCTGAGACAAATATCTCGGACAACACTATCCCAGAGGCCAAGAAAGTTTTGGCATTATACGAGTAAACATGAGTAGGTACTCCAAACAAATTTGTGAATCTGAAAAATGCCAGCAAAAATGAACGAGTACTCATATCTGGTAGCAATTCTAAATGCACTGCTCGTAGACTCATACAAGTGAATAACAAAATATACATTTTGACATCCTCTCCATTTGTCTTCACCCAAAATTGCCCAGTGAAATCTACACCCACTTGCTGGAAAGGGTGAATAAAATTAGCCCTATGCACAGGCAATTGAGAGCCAGTTGGTGCCTCGAATGGCAGTGAGTTTATTTTTTTACATACAACACAGTGCTGGATTACTCTTTTAACAGACTGTCTTCCTTTGGGTACCCAGAACCCCATTAACCTTAACTTGGTCAAAGTGGAATTTGAGCCAAGGTGGCAACAATTCAGATGTGCCTCCTTAATTACTAGCTCAGTCAGGTGATGATGCTTCCCCAAAAGAATAGGGTGCTTTACCTGATATGGATGAATGTTGGAGCTCTGAATACGACCAGAAGCTCGAATTAAACCATCGTTGTCCATAAACAACCCAAGTCCAGCAACTCTTGGCGGAATATTTCTTCCAGATGGCAATTTCAGATATTGAAGTTCCTCAGGAAACTCCTCCCTCTGCATCGCCGCGAAAAGCAGCTGTTTAGCCTTACTAGCAGAATCAGTCTGCCGACGTTTTAGTTTGTCGACGAACAATAAAACCTTCTGCAAAACATTGACCACTCTCGTCAACGAAGAGAAGTTGGATACCTCTATGGGCAAAGCATTGCTCTCAGCCGAAGAATCATCAACATACATACAGGAAACAATCCTTTTATTAGCGTTGTTCAGACAGGGGAGAGGAGCATTCGGCCAACCAATGTCGGTCCGATGTATCCATTCAGGGCCATAAACCCATAAATCATAATGATGCTTGAATTTTGATGAGGAAACACCTCTTGTAAGTAAATCCGCTGGATTCTCATTAGTCGGAACATACTTGAACTGGATGGAGATTCCAAGTTCACCATTTATCTCCTCCACCATCCTTTTAACGTCCTTAATACGGTTCTCAACAAATATATTCCCTTTGGCTGCCTTCCCGTTGAGGACCCAAGACAAAACCACTTGAGCATCCGAAACGAGATATAGGGACCGGATAACTACCGGGCTCAATGCCTTCAAAATGTTGGGAATAACTCTAACGGCAAGATATATAGCCATAAGTTCCAGAGTTGGTAGAGATTTCCCTTTAAGGGGGGGGGCCACCTTGGCCTTTGCAAATATCAATATGCATTCGTTCCCTTGCTTAGCATACAGAGCAAAGCTGTAAGCAGCTTTAGAAGCATCACAAAAACACAGGAATTCAGTAGCAACGTGTTCCCTCAACGCCCTTCTAGGAAACTCCAACTCGCTCAACGAATTCAAATCATTGGCCAATGAACGCCAATTTTCTTTAAATTCTTCTGGGATTTTCTGATCCCAAGACAAATTGTTTTTCCAGAGTTTGCTAATCAAAACCTTACCCTGAATAGTAACTGGGAGGCACAAGGATAGCGGATCGTAAACCCTTGAACACTGAGCCAATATACTGCGCTTAGTGCAGGCCTCAGGATCAATCACTGTAGGTGCAAGGCTCACAGAATCTTTTTGTGGGAAAAACCGGTATCCCAACACTTTCTCCGATACAGGAAGAGGGAAGGATGCACTCCCATCCTCTATCATCTCCTCCTGCAAGCTCTGATTATTCGAGTTGCAAGATTGTAAGTCAAACCCAGCTTCCTTCAGCCTGTCGCGTACTGAATGGTAAGTTGAATAGAGTAATTCGAGATTACTGCTGGTCTTGACCATGTTATCAACATAAAAGTTGCTGCAAAGTACAGATGACGTTTCATCATAACTGTATTGCTCCGCATGATACTTGTCTTATATATAAAGTAAAGACGTTTTTCCCCTGTACCTTCGCGTCGAATAGGAAAATAAACTCGAACTCAATAGGTTACTGCAATCACTACAACATCAAACTTATTCGCTCGAGCGTGTTCTTAGCAAACTCTAGACTCTTACATCCACCTCGGAAAAATTATTACTTTCGTTCCTCACTCAGTCACTCTCCCCAAACCAGACACCATACAGGTAGTAGCAAGAACATTTCTCTCTAACATTTTACTCCTCCCACGCTACCAGTCTACACCGGGAACAAATACACAACGGATAATTTCACACAATTTACAACTTATTATTTACGTTAAATATGCCTTCACCTCACCACACAGTAGCATAAGTTGCACAGAAAATATAACAGACGCTCCCTACAATATATCTGACTATGTCACTTCCGCCAAAAAAGATTTAAGACTTCTACTCTAAGCCTCAACCAGCAACTACAGATCACGATACGCCTGCCAGATTCACTACCCTTAAACAATTATGCCGATTCCCCTTAATGATCAAACTTTTCTTCAGGTAATATACCGTTCCTGTTCTGCTATTTCCGTTATACATTCATCTACTTCACTTCTTAAAATTGCTGCTACATTACTAGCGTACTATGTTAAAAGAAAAACTTTTACAGATTAAGCGATTGACATTCTATTATTCTTGCTACGTAGCATTTACACGTTAGCGAATAACAGATTACATTAAACTGAACACAATGACAATCGCAAACACGACGATTTATTCACATGGTGACAAGCAGATAATAATAGACAACTCAGGATTAAAATTGGAACTCAAAGCTTTATTTTTCAAACAAATGAGAAGGAGTTTTCTGTGAATAATATCGGAGAGATCAAATTGTTTATATCACGTATTTCGTCTTACTAATGACAGCGGTAGTAGCAGTAAGAGTAAGTCTGCCGTTGGTGAGGAATGCCGGTGCGGCCGTAGCAGTAGTACAAATAGTTGTTGTTGAAAGTTGACGTTAGTAAGACGACGCGGTCGTAGCAGTAGTGCAAATAGTTTTTGTTGAATGTTTGACGCTGGTAGGACTGGCAGGGTCGTAGCAGTAGTACGAATAGTTTCTGTTGTTGAATTGGTTGCCGTAGCAGACGATATGTTGTCGGCGATGTTCAGTGTTGTTATTGTTGAAGGATTCAGTTTGCTTCTTTTTGTTATTGTTGCTGGAGAAGAACCGAGCGTCACTGTTAAAGTTCTTGGATGATCCGAGATTATTTTCTCCCCCCCCCTTTCATAATCTCTCCTTCCTGTATAAGGAAAAAAAAACTTCTTCACTGGTCCCAGCTGTTTTTATGTGAAAATTTTTGGCCACAGGGATCATAGCGCATGAACAACCAACACGAAAGCGGTCGGGAATCATGTAAACAAGGCCGACTTGGGTGGCGGTCGCCATGGTAACACATGCCAGACAGTATGACGGCGTCTTCAGATCAAAACGAGATCTAAAATCATAACATTTTCGTTTAACTCTAACAATTAATAAAAACATTTACGTTTTTCTTATTTACATAAAGTTAAAACAACTTCATTCCAACGAGTCAACCTGAAATGCCAGACTGCATTTTTCATTTTACATTATAAATTTTCGTTTTATACGATCACTATTGACTATTCTGATAGAATTTTAAGTCCCCCGTGCTACCGTGTTGACAAATGTTTAACATTAAAAAAAAAAATCGTTTTAGCAGAATGGGATCGAACGCCAAAAACTGTAACGTCGTAAACACTAACCCACCGATGGGGAATATAATATTAATATGAAAATTAATATAGTTAAACGAAGCCTGTCCGATATATACTGAAAGCAATTTACTTTGATTTCACCAGAAATTTTATTTTTATTTTTTTTTAAACATCGGCTATGTCTGTGATAAGGGCCCTTGGAAAATTACAGAGGCCTACATAGCCCCATTAAAATCCACTGAAACACACAAATATAATTAATGTAGGCTGCAGAGCATTACAAATTATATTCGAATGGGGGGGGGGGGCACTAAAATTACGATTATATGCTTATTTTTACTAATGAAGACTATTCTCTATTTTTTTTTTCATGATTGCGATTGAGTCACGTGAGCAAAATGCCGATGTCGACCGGGAAATACGTTACGATTCACCTTCTGGCGAGCAAATATACGGTCCACCATGTGTAAAGGGGGGGGGGGCATACCAATAAGTAAAAAAAAACATTTTTGTTATAACATTACATGCAGACATTCCTCTTTACTTTTAATTGCTTGCTATTGTTTAATTTGAGTCGGATAAACCAAATCCTTGATTGTGCTTGGTGGCAGTAAGTGGACACTGTTGAATGGCAGAAAAGAGGATAAAAATTGAAATCCTCTGACATAGATTCAGTTATCAGTGCGGAAATTCAAGATCCAGTGGCAGATCCGGTTTTACATGATTTCATTAGGCACCATATGATTCATGGAAACAGAGGTTCACTCTGTCTCAAAGATGGACACTGCAGTAAGAGCTTGAGTGAAACTCAATCGGATACAAATGGCTACCCACAATATCGACGACTATCTCCTTTAGCTGGAGGTTTTGAGACGACAGTTACCCTACCTGCCAACATAACAGTTCCTGTAGATAACCGATGGGTTGTACCACATAATAAACTGCTTTGTGAGATTTTTGATGCACATATCAATGTTGAATATTGCAACAGCATGAAATCAATAAAATACATTTGTAAATATGTAAATAAGGGTAGTGATCAAGCTATCTTCACAATTGAAAGTAATGCTCATGATGAAGTTAAGAGATACGATACGGGACGTTACATATCAACCAATGAAGCCATTTGGAGAATGTACACTTTTGTACTGAGAAGTTCCAGTTTATTATACCTGGGACACTAAAACTAAGGTCTTCAAGCGACGGTTACAGGGTAAACCAGTTCCAGGCTATCCGTGCGTTAAAAGAACAGAAGTTTTGGGGCAGGGTATACACCGTGCATCCAAATCAATTTGACTGCTTCTGTTTGAGACTGCTTCTACACAATGTTAGAGGTTCACAGAGCTTTAATGACCTAAAAACGATCAATGGTCAAGTTATGACTACATTCAGGGATGCATGTAGTGCACATGGACTACTTGAAGATGATAACCACTGGGATGCTACACTACAGGAAGCATCTATATCTGATTCTGCAAACAATTTGAGACATTTCTTTGCTATCATGTGCAGTGTCTCATCCAAAACGACTTTGGGATGCACACAAAGAAGCTTTTACTGAAGATTTCCTTCTTAGGAAACGCAATCAACAGCCTGAAGTTGATATAACATTTTCAGACGACATCTTCAATATGGCTTTAGTGCATATTGAAGATATGACTTATAGGATGAATGGTAAAACACTGACAAAATTGCGTCTTACCTCACCTAATCGATCTAATACACATCCGGTCATTACTGCATGGACGCGTGAAATTAGTTATCAAACTCATGAGCAAGCATCAATTGTTCGAGATGGTATCGCACAACTAAATAATGAGCAAATTAATATTAAGATGCTGATCCAATTTGTCAAATAGAAAGAGGATCAGATCCAGCTAAAGTTTTACAGAAGTGTTCCTTGATCGTATGGGATGAATGTACAATGGCACATAAACAAGCGTTTGAGGCTCTAGATAAAACATTGCGTGATCTCAAGAAACGTGATGTTGTTATGGGTGGCATAACACTTTTATTTTCAGGTGACTTCCGACAAACGCTTCCTATTGTTCCACTTGGAAGTCCCGCTGACGAGCTTAATGCTTGCATTCAATTGTTATATTTGTGGAAGTACATTAAGACTGTAACGTTATTTACAAACATACGTGTACATCTCAATAGTGACCCAATGGCTGGTGAGTTTGCCTCCCTACTCCTAAAAATAGGTGATAACAAGCTTGCAACAACCAACAATGGCAATATTGTTATTACTCAAGGTATTGGCTCAATTGTTTCATCACTCACAGAACTTAGTAGCAAAGTTTATCCAAATATAGCCGAAAACTATGTGCATCCTGAATGGCTAACGGAGAGAGCAATTCTAGCTACTAAAAATTACATGGTACATGTCATCAATCAACAACTACTTGATGAAATTCCAGGTGATGAACAAATTTTCACTTCTGTGGATTCTACTCTCGATGACGACCAGGCTGTACAATACCCTACAGAATTTTTAAATTCATTAGAATTGCCTGGTATGCCAACACACAAATTAAAGCTGAAAGCTGGATGCCCAATTATGTTACTCCGGAAACTTGATGCTCTAAGTCTATGTAATGGAACGAGACTGTGTGTTAAACGCATTAAACCTCATGTGATAGAAGCTGTAATACTAACTGGTGTGGCAAGGAGCAAACTGACATTCCTTCCCAGAATACCCATTATTCCGTCAGATTCTGTAATAGAATTTAAAAGGCTTCAGTTCCCAGTTAAACTGTGTTTTGCCATGACAATTAACAAGTCCCAAGGACAATCATTGGCAGTGGTTGGTCTAAACTTGACTTCACCTTGCTTTAGCCATGGGCAGTTTTATGTCGGATGTTCAAGGGTAAGCTCTCCACAATGTCTATACATATTGGCACCAGAAGGTAAAACATCAATCCTATTTTAATTACCTAAATTACTTCCAGTGAAATGATTTATTTTCTGAATCTATTTATTTAATTTAAAAATTAAAATCAGGTTGTTATATTTCCCCGGGCAACGCCGGGACACGGGTCCTGCTAGTTGAGTATAAAACTCAAGATGAATGGGCTTGCATTAAAGCCAAAGATAATAGAATTATATCTGAAGGTGCGCAAGAGGTTACCCACCTTCAAGAAAAAGCAAAACCGATTTTTATCTTTATCGGTTCTCAGACGAACTTGTAAAAATGCCTTCTTAAGATCCCCCAAGAGTACATGATCATCCTTCCTAAAGGTCAATAATAGATCCAACAACTTGGCCGTCAAATTGACACCCGCATAAGCTGCATCATTTAAGGAGACCCCCCCCCCCCCGCCTTTTGAAGGAACAATTAAAACAGGACGAATTTTGGTGGTAACACCGGTCCCTTCCTTAATAACTGGGCGATGCGGGACCCAGCAATAATTTTTAAACTCCCCTGGAGAAACGTGAACAGGCTCAATAATACCTAATTCCTCGTATTCTCGGAAGACTTGTAGGTATTCCTTATATATGCCCTTCCTCTCTAAGGAGTCTGCCACTCTTTGCATAATTTTCAAGGAAGGCACATAATTTGACTAAACAAGAGATATTTTCTCTTCATCCCATGGCAAGTCCACATAATACTTCCCATTTTCCAGGGCAATATTTTTCTTGAATTCATTGATTTTGTCTTCATCATATGACGACAAATCAGAATTGCTATCAACGCCTATCGAGTCGAGAGAAAAAAAATTCTCTACCCAACGCTCCACAGAAGAATCTTCAAAGAAGGGACCCCAGGGGTCCGGAAATTAAGCAATCGGATTTAAAGCTCCCTCAATGAGGTAACTCGAACAATTGGGTAAAACACGGACTGTCTCCGTGAAGTAAGGGGATTCAAGTTGATCACTGTCATAACTCGAACCTTCCCCCAAGAAGCAGCTGATATCTCCAAAGGGAATAATCCCATTTGGAGTTTCCCAAGCCGATCCGTTGAGACAGCTAACCAGACGGAAATTCTCTAGACGCTGAATGATATCTAACCCTATGAGACCGTCCAAGGTGGAATAATTCAATTTTTCATACCCTGGGTTGAGGCGAAATCCAGCCTCCCTAATGTTAACCACAATCTCAACAAAACGAGATACCTTAAACTTCAGATTTAAACCATCTGAGAATAAGGCAGGAAAAATGAAGGGAATCTGATTTCCCAATCTAATGGACACCCCAAGTTGTGAAAGCTTGACATTTTTAGTACCTATAAAAGTGTTTATAGGCATAACGACAGAACGAGGAGAAAGCTCCTTGCGTGCACACAATATTTTTAAAATGTCAGCGGAGAAAAAGGAGCTCTGACTACCAGTGTCAAGAAGACACTTTAGATGGATAGGAGGGCCATCTCTCTTAATAGAGACACTAAGAACCGGGCAAATGCACTCGTCATGTCCCGAGAGTGGGGAGGTATTGCCCACGAAGGCCTGGGGTGACTTGGGACACATCGCGGAAAAATGTGATTTTGAACCACAGGATACACAAGGATAAGGAAATCCCTTCAAACCACGACAATTTTCCTCCCTGTGGGCACCCAAACATTTCCCACAAAGGCTGAGCTCCCTAGCACGTTCGATCCTTAATTCGTACGTCGAATATCTATGACAATCTTTCATTCCATGGTCGGACTTCAAGCATAACTTGCAATTCCTCCCCCTAGCTTCATTAACATTATTTTTGAGGGAGTAATTCTCCCTTTTAATATGTACAGGTCCATGAGACCTGTCCGCCATACTGCCGTGGCTATCGGACAAGGAGGACGCCTGTTTTGGCGGGAAAAACTCCCGCGCTTTATTAGGGCGCAATGGCGTCGCAGTGATGAACTCGATTATTTCAGGGACATTCTCCATGATGGCATGGAGAGAAGGGTATCTTTCCCTGCTTCTCAACATCAACTCCTTCCGGATTTCTAAGGGAAATTTTCGGAACAAGACATGCGCGATGAGTTTACCAGACGTGGAGTCTTCGGCAAAAAAAATCGGTATTAAAGGATTTATCCAACTCTGTCAAGTCTGATTTTATTTGCTGAATATAAATTTTCAGCCTCTCAATGTTGGTAATAGGGTCGGGCTGAGGAAGGATTTCCTCAAATATTTTGTTTTTTATAATATCAGGGCTCATAAACGTTTCCCTTAATAAGTTCACAGCCCTGCTATAATTATCTGACGTAATGTCAAAATCCGCCACCAGCTCAAACGCTCTGCCCATGAGTTTCGACTTCAAATAAAGCAATTTATCTGCTTTATCATCCATCGAAGCCGTGCAGAACTCGAATCGCTTCAGGAATGTCCTAAATTCGAATGTGTCCGAGGAAGAGCTGCCGTCGAAAACAGAACACTGCAAGTCCAGTCTCATGAGAGGAATTTTCCTGACATTCTCCTGAACACCCACTATCCCGTCTGAGACACCCCCCTCGATACTAATCATTCCTTCCCGAATCGTGTCCGAGAATCTGTTGGATTCCTCACAGACCAAACCCCGCTCGTCCTTGGACTCGCACTTCGTTAAGAGCTGATCAACGATATCATCACAGTCTGAAATCCACCTTTTAATATTTTCCAAGTGGGATTTTTTACAGGCTGTGACATCGAACCATTCTCTACCCATTCGAGAGTTGAGGAAATTCGAAATTTTTTCCCTTCCAACCTACTCTCAAGCTCCTTCTTGGAGGGAGACATAACTAGGCAGAAATATTTTTCTTTTTTAAACTTTCAATTAAAACTAAACTTTAAGTTCAATTTGACAATGTTTTTTTGTTTTTTAAAAAAAATTTTTTACTAATAATAAATATTTCCTTTGTTTAATTTAACAAGTAATATCTAATTTATTATTTATTTTTTTTTTTTTTATCAAAAAATTTACTTTCTAAGGTTATACATAAATACACGTATATACGTAATGTAATTTTCCTTTTAATAAAAAACTTCAGTTCTTTTTTTTTTTTTTGACGAAGCCAGACCAGACAGAAGAACAATAAATAGTGTCTATAAACGTAGACAAAGATAATCGTTTCTGCAAAATCTTCTATGTGAGAATTTCTCCTCAAATAGAAGATGGCTAAAAATCACAAGTCGTAACGCCAACAACCACACTTACCTTGATTCCGGGAGAACTTCTAAAGGGGAATGGCTTTTCTTGTGTTGCAGAAACGGTACGAACTGCGTAATCAGCCTTTTAGTTGATCATCAATTAGGGATAAATTATTGACACAAGGTTACTTTAATTGCTCGGTCGTTAAGTCCTTTTTTTTGTTAGAGTTGGCGAGTGGTTAATTCCTCGCAAACACAACACTAGAAACTTGTAAAATACAAGGGGTCGGTACACACGAGGTTCACTGTTGCCTCGCAAAATCTCAACTGCTATCAGATTCGAAAAGAACCCGCATGGCGGAAAAGGGCGCGCAAAAGAAGCTTCGCTCCCGACTTAGCGGCGCCGAAGTTTACGGTCAATGTCAAGGTCACTTTTCCTTCCTTCTGAAGGAGGGTTCGGCAAGTGCGATTGCTGGCACCGTGATTTCTAACAAGGAAGGGTCAGCAAGTGCGAATTGCTGATACTGTGATTTCTAACAATTGCTTCAGTCTAGAAGGATTTCTCCGAGGACAGAAAAGATGACGTGCAGTATCAGAACAGATACTACACTTTGCATTATTTATTTGCACAAAATATAAAGATTTACATTTGAAACAAATTAGGCACAAGGCCATCAAAACTGTGAGGAACATAGGGGTCGGTGGTCATCCTTGGTCTAACGTGATAAACTTGACTATCCTACTCTTAACTAGAATCATCTCAGTCACCACAATACCACATTTACACTAGGGGGCATCCCACTTAAGATATTTCCAAATTTATTTGAAATTTTTATTATTCATAAATATTGTTATATATACAGAAATTCATTGGAATATAATGGTGAGTGGGAGAAAGAACCCCCCCCCCCAAAAAAAAAACCAGGTTAGTAAGACCCTCCCAACCTTTTCTAAATAATAGACTGCCACCCACTGTTTTCCGGTTTGTTCAGAACCGAAAACAAGCAGGCCAATCTCTAAATGGGAGTGAAATCAAAATGGGAGAAAAAAGAAATAGGAGTGAGGTTTGTGGGAGTTGATGGTGTTCTTCCAAGATAAGATACTACACGTTTTTCCTTGGAATAGCTGACTCTTATTTTCGATGCGACCAAGCATTTCTGGTAGAGGATCTGTCTGTCAGTCGTGGTTTAATTGAGAAATATTATTTTCTGATAATCATTACCATTACCGACATAAATTATTTTAAAGAAAATACAGTTGGGAAATTAGTCAAAAACAATTTATTCTGCTTTACCCATTTGTGACCTATTTGCGTAAAAAAAATAATATTTAATACAAGTTATAAGCCTTTATAACGTTCACGTAAATACCGATTCTGATAAAAATAGTCTTCTTTGGTTAGTTACTTGTTTACGTTAAACAAGATGGTTACGTTGCTCAGAATCAGTATTAATGCAAACTTTAAAGGCTTCTTTAACATAGTTCACCCTAAACAAGGCAGTACGCCACTGTAGATGTAAGGGGCTATTGAGAAAAAAGATGAAAGTTTTTTTGGGTGGGGAGGAGGTCAACCTAAATTGGGAGCTGCGCAGCGAGATGTCTGTTTACATTAGTTTTAAATTTCTGCATGTCAGTATCGTCAGGAAAACAGGGAGCAGAGTGGGAGTTCCAGAGTCCAGCAGCACAAGGAAAAACGCTTTTGGAGTAGAAATCTCTTCGGCATCTGGGGACCTCCACAGTGAATGGATGGGATTTGGCTGATTGTCGGGTTGGTCTAGTGAATTTGCATCGTGGGGGCACCAGAGCAGCAAGCTCATCAGAGTACAATCCATTAAAGTACTTGTAAAACAGGGACAATGAAACAACATTGCGGTGGTGGGATAGGGGCTGGAGCTTGGTGGATAGTGAGAGACCTATTAAGTTGGCGACTCTTTTTTGGACCTTGTCTAAGAGAGAAAGACTAGTGGATGATGCACCAGCCCAGATGTGGCAATAATATTCCATGCATGGGCGGATGGTGGCTTTGTAGAGATACAGGATAATGTCAGATGTTAGGAGTTTACTAGCACGGTAGAGGGAGCCCACCTTCTTTGCTGCAGCCTTGGCAATGTCTTCAATGTATTTATTCCAATTCATGTTATCTGTGAAAGTTAGGCCGAAGAGTTTGAATGATGAACTGTCAGGTAGGTGTTATTTGCCATGACAATCGGTGGTTGAAGAGGTTTCTTGTAGTTATTGAAGGAAAGGAGCTTTGTCTTTGCGGCATTAAAAGTTACCATCCATTTTTTACCCCAATCCACTACAGACTGGAGGTCATTTTCTAAGGATGCAGCCATTGCCTCAGATATGTGCGCATCGGTTTTGCCCACATGACGAGAGTAGAGCGTGGTGTCGTCAGCAAATATTCCTATCTCAGTTTCAGTTACATCAGGGAGGTCATTTATGAAGATCATGAACAATTGTGATACAATGAAGGCCGCGAGAATAGGAAGTGACTCATCGACAGAGACAAAAGAATTGCGGGAGTGGTCAACTTCCATTGTTCAGGACAGGCGACATTTAGGAGTGACAGTGTTTTACGACATCTGACTACAGTAAGGTAGGTTAGTTTTACGACAGTAAGGTTAATGGCAAAAAGTTAACGAGTTTAGGTCTTGGAGAGAAGACGAACAGTTAGGATCGAACCTCCCGAGAGAGCAGATCGGACCGGGAAAACGATGAGATGAGCTGACGACTTGAGCAACGACAATGGGGGTCTCGACAGGACGGTGTCACACACACTCATAGTTCAAACTAAGTTATACACAAAGTATATGTGTTTGTGTTCTTTCTCGAGAGTTGTGCTTTTTTAGTTTAACTTGTGGACCAGTGCTGTGCCCTCGACGATTCGTCAGTGGATAGACGACTCGGCTGGACGATGAAGACAAAGAAGAAGACCACGGAAACACAACGTTGGGGTCGACGGTCGTCGAGTGGGGCAACATGGTTCTACACAGTAGAAGTTCAAGGATGGTTCCCTGGGGGTACACTAGGTTTTATGTCATGTTGTTTAGATGAACGGCCATCGAGGACAACATGGATCATTCTTTTTGTTAGGAAGGATTTAATTATATTAAATATTTATCCAGTAATACCATATGAGTGCAGTTTTAAGAGAAGCCCTTCATGCCAGACCATGTCAAAGGCCTTGGATATATCAAGCGCTACCGCCCTAGCTTCACCTGTCCAGTGTATGATATATGCATTCAGAGATGACCGTTAGGATATCTGCAGTAGATCGTGCTTGTCTAAATCTGCATTGATGATCAGAAAGAAGTTTAGCATTAACTAGGTGTAGGACAATCGCTAGATTGAATATGATTCAAAGATTGATTGGGCAGTAGTTTAGAGGATCAGTTCTATTTCCAGAATTATTGAAAACTGGTATCACAGAGGCAATTTTCCAACTATCAGGGAAACAAGATTCAGCAAGACGTTTGTTGTATAGTTTGGAGAGGATAGGGGCCAGCTCAGCAGAGCATTTCTTTATTCCTATTACTGGTATAAGATCAGGCCCACAGGCTTTGGAGGTATCAAGGTTTTTTATGATGTCTCTGACCTGAAATGGGGTGATGACCAGATTCTCAAGTGTGGGTTTAGTCCGCAATGGGAATTTAGGGAGGGGGTCGTTTTCTGAGTTCAAAGTGAAGTTTACGGCGAAATGCTGGGCAAGTAGTTCAGCCTTATCAGTTGTCGTGCAAACAACATCGTTGTTATTTGATAGCGGGGGAATTGTTGACTGTCCAGTGTTCATCATACTATTATAGATTTTCCAGAAATCACGAGAATCTAGTTTTTGTGACTGAATGCGTTTTTTGGTTATCTCTGTATACCTCCTCTTTGCTTCATCTATCACTACTTTGCAATCATTTCTTGCCTCTATAAATTTCTGTCTATTTGCAGTTGACTTATGGTGGACGAATTTTCGGAATGCCGTCTGCCTCTCAGCAATAGCAGCTGCACATTCTGAGGTGAACCATTGAGGAGAGTGGGGTTTGCTGAAGAATTTTCATGTGGGTACATAAGCGCAATGCCTGCCTTGACCCATTCGGTTAGCTCATTTGCACACTGATTAGCAGGGAGTGAGAAGGTTACACCCCATGGGGCGTCATTGATGTGATCCCTGAATGATTCAAAATCAGCCTCATCGTTTTGAGCAACGGCTCTTCAGCTCTTGGACAAGTTTTTAAGGTGATAAGTATCATTACCACAATGTGATCAGAGTTTCCGAGCGGGCTATGGGCATTCGCTACCTTGGGTAGTGAGGTCAAGAACAGGTCGAGAAGTGAGGCTTGCTGGCCGCACGATCAGGAAGTGACAGTCTGTGAGAGGTCGTGAGCTGAGAAGAAATTAAACGTAAGGTTCCAAGCTGCATCAGTAACACTGGAGAATCCCAACCAGTTACGGTGGTGTGCATTAAAATCCCCAAATACATGTATTTGGGCATTCGAGTCGAGTGAGAGTTCTTTATCTAAGCTTTTAGAGACAGTCAAGCAGGGTACAGTCCTGGGTCGAAGAAAAGCGGTATAAGAAATATAAGTAACCAACTCTGTGATGTAAGGTCAATCTAAAGCACATGTAGGCTTGGTCATCTGATTCTAACCTATGTTCTCTAGTCAAGGGGAAGATGTTCTGAACGTAAACTCCTATCCCGTGTATATGTTTGTCAGAGTTAGATTATGGCAGGAGAGAGGAAGGATGTGCGTCGTTCTTGGATGCTTGTCGCAGGCGCTCTGCTAACTCTTGCTATTCCCAAAAGGGTCCAAAGTAGTTCCTCAGGGGACAGCTGAAATAAATACGCCCTGCAATCTGATTGGTCAGTGCGTGACCGAATCAGCCAGCAAGTTCCTTATTTATGACTGCTACATCACCCCCTGCTTAGGTTGAAAGCCGACAGAGAAAAAGGTTGTGTGCTACACAACCTTGGACAGAACAAAAATAAGAAATATGTGAATTCAGTTTACAGAATATTTTTTAAACAAATGTTTTTGCTTTTCAATGAAAAGTTTGTTTTTCTTTGTTTTTTTGTTTGTTGAAAAATGTTCTTTACTTTTCAGTGAAAAGTTGTTTTTTGGAGGGACAAATACTTATGGCTTTTCTGTGAAAAGTTTTTTTTTCAAAATGTTTGGTTTTCTGTGATAAATATTTTGAAAAAATGTTTTTGACAAAAGCAGAAATTCTTTTTTGATTTTCTATAAAAAGTTTTTTGGCAAAAATGTTTCAAAACAGAAATCGTACAATAAAGTACAAGGACTTAAAAAAAAGCTTATTCTATATATAGAGAGTTGAAGGGACGACAGAGTAGCCTCCCTTTAAATAAGGTTTTGCTTCTTGATAGATTCAGAGAAAAGGGATCAAGTCTTGTGATCTCATAAGACACGTAACTTGGACCCAGTTCTTGCAAAACTTCAGAAATCCCTGTGAGGCTCTCGCTCTCTTGTTTGACTGTCTTTCCTGGAGGGAAGTCACCCGTCCAGTCGGCTCCTCCACGAATCCAAATGCCTCGAATGTAAGTAGACCCTTTAGACTAGTTAATACAACTCCTTTATTTGAGTAACTACTATGTGCATTCAATTGTTTTGGGACTTATACAGGGTGGGCCAAAATAAGGGTCCTATCTTTAAATTTGAATAACTTGAATAACTTCCACAAAATAAAAGTTAAACTCACCAAACTTTATGTGTGTATAGACTGACCCTTCCGAGATTTTTTGAAATAAACAAAACAAATTTTAGCCGAAAAACACTTCTTAAAACTTACAAAAACTAAAGTATTGTTTTTTACACTGTTTAGAGTTTTTTAAGCAAAAATAATGTTTTCTAAATGAGGGTACGTTCCTTAGGGCTAATACGGCTCATGCTTGCTTCGGAAGGGGTCCTTTACTTATTCTAAAAAAAAAAAATTAAAAAAATCAATAAATAAAAAAGTTATGAATTTTTAAAAATAGGACCCTTATTTTTGCCCACCCTATAGTTAATGTTTATTTCTCTGTCTTGGATCGTGCCACCGTTTGTCAAAACACACGTTAAATAAAAGCACATGAGTTTTAACTCACTTCTTTGTGTGTTTCCTTATTTGCCGATGCACACGTGCGTTATTATGAATGTTTGTGTTTTCCCTGGTAACACAGCCTGTTTTCCTGTAGACTGAGAATGCAAACCATTCAACCGAACAGAGTCTTAGATAGTCTTTTGGGCCAATGTACTCGCCTACTACTACGTGTGGTGGTGATGATATAATTGTCTTTTTTAGGGGTTTCCAACAGTACCGGTGTAGGTACTGCAGTAGGGGGAATATGGGGCTCATGTTTGAATGTATCTAAAAAGGCTTGTTTCACCCTATCGATTTATACAGTTTCTTTTTTACCACCAATATTAATAGTGAATAATTTACATGTGCGTGATTAGACAGATCTATGAATGTCGATGGGTTTTTCCTCTTTACTATTGGAATTATTATTAAGCGCAGTGAATTCTAAGTGCCCTGTGATTGGATGAAAATCAGCCAATCACAGACCACTGCTTCAATTTCTGTAGAAAACCCAGAAAAGCGCCTATTTTTAAAATATCGGTCTCTTCTCTCCAGCCTTCGCTGCTGTCAACATCGCTTCTTCTCTGCTGCGGCAGGTGCGAGCGGGCACATGCCTTTTTAGCGTATATAATACGCACGAAGCCATCTTGATGTTCTGAACTATTCTTCACAGCCTTGTCCCCAGAAGGAATCTTGTCACAAGACAACTGGCATTTTCAGTGAGTCCGCAAAGGCACTTCTTTTGCAAGCAACATTCTCTTTCTTTCTTCTCTTTTTTATCCATATAAATATCCTTTCGTTATCTACCCACGTTGTTTGTTATCTCTGTTCTTGTCTAGTCACGTTTATATGCCACCAACTTTTCTTCCAGCGGACTACAGTCTTCGTCCTTCATTATAACGGGAAAAATCCCAACAGTACTTCATATACAGCATCCCAAACGGATGTTCTATTATTCATTTAAATAACATCAATCCGTTTTGGTGGTAATATAGAAATGATAAATGAAAGCAACTTTCGCATTTAGAGAGAGAGAGAGAGAGAGAGAGAAAGAGAGGGAGAGAGAGGGAGAGAGAGAGAGAGAGAGAAAGAACAGATATGTGTGAGTGTATGTTTTTGTTTGTACAAAGGACAAACTCACGTACTATCATTTCTTTTGTTTTCTTTAAAAAAAAAATTATTCGTAAAAAAGTTTTGTTTGTATTTTTGTTAAAAGGCAAAAGGGGTGCTTTCTTATCTTCGTCAATTAAATTGACTAATCTTCGGTTGAAGTGGTTTTTTGATAAGAAAAGTTGGCGAGCGCCATTTTGTAGAGCGGAAAGTCGTGGGGCGTCGTTTGTCTGACCGAATAAAGATGGTTGAAAAATGTTTCAAATTTGAAAGAAAGTTTTTTTCTTGTTTCATATTTTTATAGACAAAGGCAGGACCGGCGGGACAGTTGTAAAAGTGTGGCGGGGGACTCTCCTAAAAAGTGTGTGGGGGGGGGGCGGTTAAACACATGCATATATAACTTCATTATTGATGACCGTAAAGTGGGGGGGGGGCAAGTCAAAAAGTGTGTGTGTGGGGGGGGTAGGTGGAGCTCAAGCCCCCCCCCCCCCCCCCGGTGCCGCCGTCCATGAAAGGTAGGTATTTCGAAGTAATTCTCTGTCAAGAACTCGTTCAGAGAAAGAAAGAAAAATATTTTATAGAAGAAAAATGTTTCGTCATTTTCTTCCACGCGGCACGCGCTTTTAAGGAGAGAGAGAAAGAGAGAAAGAGAGAAAAAAGGTTTCGATATTTTTTTTTTTTTTTTTGTGTTTAAAAAATGTTCTTTTTTATTTTGTTTTCTTTTGTCGGGTCCAATCCCGCAACACTTTTGCTTTTAAAGAGAAACAAAAAGTTTCGGAATCTCTCAGTGTTGCTTTTTTTTTCTTTTATGTTTTACGAAAACGGAGTTTCGTGTTTTACTACTTATTTGTGATTTGGAGCGAAACTGGTTGAATGCAGGGTTGTTTGTTTGTTTGTTTGTTTTCGTTTCCTAGTGCAAGCGTCCGTAATTTTTTGAAAAGAATGCAGAGTTTTTGGTCGTCGTTCGATGTTTTGCTGTGTTGAGTTTTCAAACATTTTCTCCGTCTCTAGCCGGCGCGTGTCTTCCGTGTGTCGTTGATTGATTGATTGTTGTGAAAAGGCTTGCGTGTAATTCGAATTTAGGAGAATTCGGCAACGGAAATTTCGGCAATTTTGGCAAAGTAAGGAAAAAATCGGCAATTATGGAATAAATATCGATCGAAAATAAATTTTAGAACCGTTCTTAATGGGGATATAGTTGTAAATAGGGGTTACCCCCTCCCCACTAATAATATTTAAAAAATAAATATTTTAGAATATTTACTGTTGTTTTAAAGCAAATTAAATCGATTTTTAAATTACTAAAAAAAAAGTCGTAAATCAAAATTCTATTACGAGATTAAATCCATCATAATGCATTTCAGTTTCTTTGTAGACAAGTTAGCTATTTTAATATTTTGTTAATAGTTGAAAAAAATATTAATTACTTAGACATTGTGTGGTGGATTGAGACGCGACTGGAACAAACGCCGAAAAGCAAATGGCTTAAATTGCTACCCTCTTCCTTTCTCTGCTTCGTTGAGATAGCACTCCTTTAAAAAAATTTTTTTTTAAAAACATAGTTCACCCCAAACAAGGCAGTACGCCACTGTAGACGTAAGGGGTTACTGAGAAAAAGGGTGAGAGTTTTGGGGGTTTTTTTATGAGGGGGGGGGGGGATCAACCTAAATTGGGAGCTGCGCAGCGAGATGTCTGTTTACATTAGTTTTAAATTTCTGTATGTCAGTACCGTCGGGAAAACAGGGGGCAGGGAGGGAGTTCAAGAGTCCAGCAGCACGAGGAAAGAAGCTTTTGGAGTAGAAATCTCTTCGGCATCTGGGGACCTCCACAGTGAATGGATGGGATTTGGCTGATTGTCGGGTTGGTCTAGTGAATTTGCGTCATAGGGGCACCAGAGTAGCAAGTTCATCAGAGCACAGTCCATTAAAGTACTTGTAAAACAGGGACAATGAAACAACATTGCGGTGGTGGGATAGGGGCTGGAGTTTGGTGGATAGTGAGGGACCTATTAAGTTAGACCTTGTCTAAGAGGGAGAGACTAGTAGATAATACACCAGCCCAGATGTGGCAACAATACTCCATGCATGGGCGGATGGTGGCTTTGTAGAGATATAGGATAATGTCAGATGTGAGAAGTTTACTAGCACGGTAGAGGAACCCCACCTTCTTTGCAGCAGCCCTGGCAATGTCTTCAATGTATTTATTCCAATTCATGTTATCTGTGAAAGTTAGGCCGAGGAGTTTGAATGATGAACTGTCAGGTAGGGTGTTATTTGCCATGACAATCGGTCGTTGAAGAGGTTTCTTTTAGTTATTGAAGGAAAGTAGCTTTGTCTTTGTGGCATTAAAAGTTACCATCCATTTTTTACCCCAATCCACTACAGACTGGAGGTCATTTTCTAAGGATTCAGCCATTGCCTCAGATATGTGCGCGTCAGTTTAGCCCACATGACGAGAGTAGAGCGTGGTGTCGTCAGCAAATATTCCTATCTCAGTTTCAATTACATCAGGGAGGTCATTTATGAAAATCAGGAACAGTAAAGGTCCTAGGATGGATCCTTAGGGTACACCAGCATTTATGTCATGCTTAGATGAACGGCCATCGAGGACAACCTGGATCTTTAACTGAAGATTTCCGACCAATCAAAAACGGTTCGAAGTCAAAAACTATCAAATCGATGCCAAAGTAATAAGCTGACGCGAACTGAAAAAACCCCTATAAGAACGAGGAAATAAACGGGTAAAAGACAGAGAGATTCAACCCGGCAGATCTCGCACCTCGAAGGACCCAAGAACGTCTAACCCCCCACCCACCCGAGGGGGGGGGAGGCGAGAAGAAAAGAACACTTCAAAACGTAAGTACAAGCTTTCCTTACCTCACGCACATCTACTCACGCACTGAACAGAAACAAATTGTTACCCACTTACACGAACTTCTTCTTCTTTCTTGTGCCAGCTCCCTCAAAGCTGCAGCTCGGTCTTGGCAAGCCAGGTTCTCGTCATCAAGGTCTGCTATGCCCTGCTCGCCATTGGGTGGTTTGAACAGCGGGCATTCCTCTATGACCTGCGTAACTGTCTGTTCTGGGTGGCCACATTCACAGGCAGCACCCTCTCTCAGGCCCCAGTCTCTCATTGTGGCAGAAAAACGGCCCACACCAGTTCTCAGGCGGTTCAGATTGGTCCATTGCCTTCGTGGCAGCTCAGCCCCTGATATGTCGTCTGGGTCGGTGATGAACCTGTGCAGTCGGTGTTGGTCAGCCTGCTGCTAATCTTCCCTCTGCTTTGAGGTGGTGTCTGGGAGGGTTTCCAGGAGCTGATGCGCGTGCTGGGAGAGTGCGTGGTGTGATTTGAAGCATACTGGTGGAGGGGGTTTGCTCATGATGCCGTGGAACAGATGTCTCTTGTCGATCTTGGCCTTGCGTGACAGTGCCAGGACAGTCGCTTCTCTTTGGATAGCAGGTGGGGCAATACCGAAGAGGATCGATAGTTGGAGAGGACGAAGACAGGCTCTATGTGCCCCCCTCCACTAGTAGCTGAAAGCAATACCATCTCTTACGAGTCAAGGAACGCTTACAGTGAAACTAATGTCTTCAACCAGCCATCCCCCTCCGCGACAGTACTCTCACACATCCTTTTCAGGAAGGGCGACTCCGGTCGTCGAAAGTCAACATCTAGCAATTCTGCAGCTCAACATCGAAGGGCTAACTTATACGAACTAACAAATATAGACATATGCATCTTTAGCACTTGTGTCTGGTTATTTACTGAACATTTTCTACCAAAGAACACGAGTTGTATAAACGTTACCAAAAAACATTTCTTCACTAAAACTAACTTTTATATTCATGTAAAATTGTAGTTCTATAAATGTTTTGTTGATTAATCATGTTTTCCTTCATTTTTCATTTACAAAACTCCATTCATGTTAAGTTAGCACTTGCTAGCTGGTGACCCTAATATTTCCTCAAATCTTCATTTTCATTTACATTTAATATGCATGCACGCCCGTATATATTCTTATTTCCTTCCTTTGCCATAACTGTTCGAAATTTGCAAGGAATTTAGAAGTATTTAAACTATCGAATATAAAGTCATTTAAATTTACTTGAGAATTCTTAGCAAATCTTCATGTATTAAAAGATTGAAAATTCTGGAAGCTATTGACATTAAAACAACATTATCTTAAGAGAATTAGTTATAGTTTTATAACAATTTGATGTAAGCGTTAAGATTGACGACAAAAACAGTTTCTTCAAAAAGTTTGAAATTATGGCATAGTTGATATATATATATATATTTTTTGTGAACATTATGACATTAAGAGCGTTTTGGAATTAAAATCAATTTAGTGTGACGTAGTAATAGGGAAAAAAGGCGTTTAAATACTTTTTTCGTCTTGAGCAAGACAAAAAACAAACAACATGGCGCCATTAAGTAAATGCACTACTTCCGGTTCGCTTTTGTTAAAATCTCGATTATTCTAGCATATTTTCACATTTCAAACGTTTTTCGTCAGATTACATGAGTGATACTAAATAGATAAAAAAAACAACAACATTGTAGTGATAAGAAGAACTCTTCAATCTCTCCCCCTGCGTTCCGGAAGTGGATAGCTTCCCCTTTTATCTATTCATTCATTTATGGCACTCTTTTAGCCAACATTAATTCTGTTCAGTTCTTAAGCATTCTCGACTCAGTCTTCTCTCACTCAACTCACAACAAACATAAAACCATTTTTATCGCCTATTGTCACGGTATCCGCTCACTGCTACTGTGGTGAACACCACAATTGGGGTACTCTCTCTTACTCTCTCCCTTTCTTTCTTTGTTTAACCCTTCTTCGCCTCTGAAGGGAGAAACTCGTGAAATCTCGCAGAATCACGTTGGCCGAAGGATTTCGGCCAGCTTGACCACGCGAGATTTGAAGTCGATAAAAGAACACGTGTTCCCTTTCCTCACCCTCTTTTTCCCTCAGCGTCTTGAGAAGAACGCACCAAGAACTCTCGCGATCCCCCCCCCCCCACCAGCTCGAACGAGCTGTGTGGAGGAGGGTGGGGAGAAAAAGGTAATCTTATTCACAATCTTTCAATTCGATGAACATTTCTTCACGATCCTTCAATTTGACGAACATTTCTTCACACATGATCAATTACAAATTAGCCACACAAAAGACATTCACATGCTCGCATATATACACTTACAAGTACGAACCTAAGAACTCTTCAAAATGTTTCAAATATTAAATAAATTGTTTTGTTAATAAAAATGTTATTCCTTTCCTTTTTTTATTAACCATTATAAAAGGCCTATTCGTATATGTGTATAGCTTCATCATTCCTTCGCTTTCTTTAAGGTAAGTTTAAATAATATTTTCTTCCTTTCTCTTGGTTGTCTTAAACTGTTTTATTTAATCCCCACGTGGTCCGATGGTGGAAGCCTAACGGTGTGATAACATGCAGTTATAAAGGCATCTATCACACTACCTATGGTTGGGGGATTCATTGTCGCAAAACCATTTGTCCGAAATCCTTCGCGACTGTGGTTAAAATCCAAAAACCCTTTGTTCTTCTTTTGAATCTCCCGCCATAAACACCCTTTCCACCCCGGCCATACTACCAATGTTTACAAATATTACAAACTCATACAACACCTCATTCAACGCCAGACTTCTTAAAAATAAACGAGAACAACTCTGCTCTTGTACTCTTGTACTTTTCAACTGAGGGTACCAGCAGCAGCTGTAGTAAATTTAATGAAAGATACGAATTGGTTAGATTTTACCATCACCCACATAGTTCAACTTCCTACATCGCTTTCTTACCTTAATTCGAAATACCAGCATCTGAAAAGTGGCCGAGATTTATGTAAACACAGTCAACGAAATTTCCAGCTGTTTTTGACCGTGATAAATTCGACCAGGAATTAATTTCAGTTGTTTCTTTGCTTCATGCTGTCAATAATGTCGTTTCTCATAAATACATTCGGCAAGTTTTCAAAGGAGACCCCCAGCTCCAACTGGGTGAACCAGTCGTCGAGGCAGGAACCAAAAGAAGATACCACCAGCAGCAGCAATCAAACATCCCTTTTCAGGGCCACACTACAAACTACTAATAATGCGATTCACACTTTGCTGCCTGTTTCATCCACCTGATTCCAGCCTGCCTCTCCAGTGTCCTACTCCTGCTTCAACCCCAGCACCTGCTCCAGCAACTCCAGCTCTCTCCAGCAACGCCTGCTCCAACTCTCTCCAGCAACGCCTGCTACAGTTCTCTCCAGCTCTCTCTGGCTCCTTCCAGCAGCTCTTTCTCCAACTACTTGCAGCACCTGCTCTAGCTCTCTTAAACGGCTTTAACTCCAGCAATGCCTACACACGCTCCTTCAAGTGGCTCTTGCTCCAGCTTCCTGCAGCACCTGTGTAGCAGTTTTCCACAAGCCGCCATATTGTTTAAATATCAATGACTTCTTAGCTGCCTGCTGATTGGTTCAGGCAAACTACTTCCTCCTTGGCTCTACCAATCAGTGGCCTTCTTTTAGGCGAATCTCGGATGGCTACCATAATTATATAAACACTGGACCGCCATCTGCCCTCTCTCTTTTACTTCGGTGGCACGAGACGACACTTCTCTCTCTTTCCTTCTTTGCCACTGCCAAACACATGTCCCCCCTCTCTGGGGACGCAACAGACATTTTCCCGAGCCTTTTGACCCTGGGTTCGACAAGACGCCAAAATGGCTACTGCCTCAACACGTGGACTTGATATTACAGACACACATACTTGCATACACATGTGGACGCGTCCTGACACCATAGCCGGTGTACAAACATTCAATATCACGAACAATTCTCTTTTTCCAACTGGGGAAATATAATTATGGGAAATTCCTTTACTTTTGTCTTCGTCCATACTTATGGACATACTTATGGACATACTAACCTCTTTCCCTTTTGTTCACGTACTAACGAAGAAGACGACCCAATAAAGTCGTTATTAAATGTTAGAATGAGAGTTTGTCCCTTTTATTCTAAACCTGCTCTAGCAATGTTGTCTCCAACTCTCTCTAGCAACGCCTGTTCCAGTTCCTTTCTTGCAACCACTGCTGCAGTTCCTGTCCTTTGTTCCAGCAGCACCGTCTTCCTTGGCGACGTTCATACGGACCGGGCCTACCTGAGGCATCCCATCACACCTCAGAGACATTTATTTAAATCTGTGTGTGGCGTCTTTATTCCTGCTGTCCACTTTCCCCTTTATTGTCGCCCAGCTTTATGTTTTATTTACGTTTCGTTTATCAAAATGTCTGTGTTTTTTTTTCTTTTGATGTCGGGTCACCATTTATAGGAGCTGTTCGTACTAGTAAACAATAAAAACAACTCCTAATGTAAACGAAAATGGTAATTACACGAAGGAAAACAAACTCTCTTTTAACACAACAAAAAAGGGGGTTTATTTAATCTATACAGTTGGCTATAGGTCTGCAAAGGTTAGACCAGTGTCCAAGTGAGGAAAGTAAGATAGAAAGTTCTTTGGGCTGACGAAGGTCTACGAGCAGCTTATCTTCGAGTGAAGATAGCTGAGCTCGGGAAATCCAGGGTATTCAGACAGGAGAGACGAAGGGAGTATGTCCTTCTTGGTTGCGTGTCGCAGATGCTCTGCTGCCTCTTGCTATTCCCAAAAGGGTCCAAAGTAGTTCCTCAGGGGACAGCTGAAATAAATACGCTCTGCAAGCTGATTGGTCAGTGTGCGGCCGAATCAGCCAGCAAGGACAGTTTTCCGCATTAGGAAATAGTTCCTTATTTATGACTGCTACAACCATTCTCGTTCTTTTTAATTAACAGATCTTTGTAGCATCGCAAACAAACGTCACGTCACGTCTCACACACACACATGTTTACGCAAACTTTATAAAGGCTTATAAAAAAAAAAAAAGGTAAAGGTCGCACAAGTGTAGTTGCCGACATCACACACAGCCAATGGCCGTAGCGGCGGTGATTTGTTAAGAATCACTGTGTCTAGGGCACAGCATATGGAAGGCGGAGCCCATCCCTCTCCTTCCGCTGCCTTGAACCTTCCCTGAGTTTTAGTCAGGTACCCATTTACTGCTGAGTGGACAGAGGGAGTTTTCAGACCCGAAAATTCGCATGCTGTGAGTGGGATCGAACCCGGGTCGTCCAGCCCAAAGACAAGTGCTATAACCACTCGTCCACAGGCCCTCCCTATAAAGGCTTATAACTTGTATTAAATATTATTTTCTCCAACGCAAATAGGTCACAAATGGGTAAAGCTAAATAACTTGTTTTTGACTAATTTCCCAACTGTATTTTTTAAAAAAATCTATGTCGGTAATAGTAATAATTACCACAAAATGATATTTCTCAGTTAAACCGTATCTGACAGACAGAGGCTCTACCATAAACGCTTGGTCGCATCGAAAATAAGATGCAACTATTCCAAGGAGCAGATTAGGGCCCGAGCTAATCTAACCCTAATGATGCAAAGTAGATTTTAGCTCGGGTCCTAATCTGGAGAAGCACCGAACAAAGTGTAGTATCTCCTCTTGGAAGAACACCATCCACTTCCACAAACTTCACCCCTATTTCTTTTTTTATACCACTTCCATTTAGAGATTGGCCTGCTTGTTTTCGGTTCTGAACAAACCGGAAAACAGTGGGCAGTCTATTATTTAGAAAAGGTTGGGAGGGTCTTAATAACCTGTTTTTTTTTTTGGTTTTTCTTTCTCCCACTCCCCATTATATTCCAATGAATTTCTGTATATATAACAATATTTATGAATAATAAAAATTTCAAATAAATTTGGAAATATCTTAAGTGGGATGCCCCCTAGTGTAAATGTGGTATTGTGGTGACTGAGATGATTCTAGTTAAGAGTAGGATAGTCAAGTTTATCACGTTAGACCAAGGATGACCACCGACCCCTATGTTCCTCACAGTTTTGATGGCCTTGTGCCTAATTTGTTTCAAATGTAAATCTTTATATTTTGTGCAAATAAATAATGCAAAGTGTAGTATCTGTTCTGATACTGCACGTCATCTTCTCTGTCCTCGGAGAAATCCTTCTAGACTGAAGCAATCTTTATTTTTGTCTCAATCCAGAGTGTCCCTTTTGGGGGAAGCTGGATTTTCTGCCACATTAAAAACCGACCTTGTGTCTAACTTTGCCCTCGTGGGGAGGCAAGTAAATATGAATTATTCCATTTGCATGCAAAGCGATGAAAAAGTGCTATTTATGTGAGTGTTATATTTACGTGAGTTTCATCTGGCTTATCGTATAAACATGTTGACGCATTAATTTTAACGGAATGAAGAAATGAATATCTCATCTGATAACATCGCGCAAGTGCAATGGAACAAATACTGTTATATAAAAGCTGCTAACATTTGTCGAGACTGGTCGGTTGGAGAATATGGGTAGCAAGTCATAAAGAAAGAGACGGTACTCAACAGACAGTTGCGTTAATTGTGGGGCGAATAGTTGGTATAAGAACAAGCAGATGCTAGAAATGGCCGAGAGAAAAAGGAGCGCTTGCTATAACAAAGAAGAAGAAGGAGAAGGGGAGACAATGACTCGTTTGGTTAAGAAGAACTCATCCCAACAGGATGCTAGGCTTCCACTGGACAAGGGATACGCCTGGATAGTTTGCTTCGGTAAAGTACTTTTATGTATATATATATATATAGTTTAAAAAAAAAGAAAGAAAAGAGTATATTGAAGCGGTCAGCTCCCAAAAGTGACTGCTGAATTTTATCGACTAGTTTTGTCTGTTTTTCCAAGCGGTGACAGGGAAAATTAATCCATTGTATTGATTTGTTGTCTGACTTTTGCAGATTTCTTTTGTGTGTGATCGTTGTTAGTGAGATGGTGCACACGTGAAATGTGGCAGTTAAAAATAAAATAACAGAAAAACTTATGGTGATTAAGTCGTGTTGCAGCCGAAATGGCGGACAATGAACCGTCTGCTAATTTCTGAATTCACAAATGAGTAAGTAAACCCAAATAATTTGTTTGGGGGCTAATTTCAAATTTACCTTAAATTATTTAAAAGGAAAAACAGTTGGGAAATTAGTCCAAAACAATTTATTTTTGGATTTACTTACATATTTGTGAGGTTGGAAAAAAATCAGAAATTAGCAGACGGTCCATTTTGGTTGCGAAACGACTAAATCGCTAAACTTATTATACTTACTTATTAGTCAAAAGTGTCTGTGTACACCAAAAATTACGGAAAAATATCGAGTAGAATTTTAGTAATAAATAAAATTAATTGGTGCTTATCAAGAAGTCGACTGACATGAAAAAAAAAATAAGCATATATCAAGAAAAATATATCGAGAAAAATATTACGTAAGTCGTTTTTTTTTTTTTACAAAAGAAAATCATTTTGAAGCGATTATTGTGAATGTGTAGGGTTCAGGACTATGTACATGGCGGATTCTAAACTCTATTTTTGAAGAGTTGGAATTTTTGGAGTTATTTCCCTTAATTTTCAAACATGGCGACGAGCGATCGACACTCATCTTTTAGCAATAAAATTTGATTTTCTTTTATAAAAAAAACCCTACTTGATACATTTACGTGATTTTTATTTCGATATATGATTTCCATCACGTGTACGTACGCCATGAAGATATTTAAAAAAAAAAAAATTCCATGTCAGTCGACTTCTAGATAAGCACCAATTAATTTTATTTATTACTAAAATTCTACTCGATATTTTTCCGTAATTTTTGGTGTACACAGACGACTTCTAGATAAGCAAGAGTTCAAATTATCCGTGGCGCTCATGCTTCTTTTTTTAGGTGGGGGCGTTACAATTGATCATTTTTAACAAATACTGTTTGATTTTATTATTTGCTTCTCATAAAATAAAACATACTCTTCCTTAACCCTACAAGTAACGATAAGTCCGGGTGGCAACGTCCCCAAAAGAAAACAAATTAATATCTGCAAAATAAAAATTTCAAAAAAGAAATCCGTAAAAATACAATTTAATCCGCAAAAATCAGAAAACAAATTAGTATTTGCAAAATAATCTGCAAAAATCAGAAAAATTATAAAAATATTTGCAAAATTAAAAAAAAAGAAGAAGAAATCCGCAAAAATCAGACAACAAATTAATACGGTGGATTAATTTGCCCTGTCACCGTTTGGAAAAACAGACGAAACTAGTCGATAAAATTTCGTAGCCATTCTAGGAGCTAATCGCTTGATTATCCCCCCCCCCCAAAAAAAAATGTCAAAGTAATTTTGTTTTTTGTGTCCGATCACTACCGCACTTGATATAACAGGTGACAATGAAGGACGAATGATTTGGAGTAGGGGGTACATATGCACCCTCCCAGGCATTACTCTCCCGAAGAAGGGGTTGGGGGTCTTTGCCGTTTAATGCCAGTCACGGGATATTTTCAATTCGTTCGTTCGTCATAACATCTTCCAAAGCAATACACCCTCCTTTGGAGGAGGCGGTAATATATGTAGGAGGATGTAATGCCTGGAATGAACAGATACTACACTACCTCCCGGCTGAACGAAAACTCGATTTTGTCTGGTTCAAAAGCTGTACCAGTACCAGCATCTTTAATTTTTATTAATAAGAATCCATTGTATTTAGTAAATTGTCCATGAATTATTCCCCTTATTTTTATTTTACGAAAAATCCATTTAAAAAATAAATTCATGTAAAAGTATACAAGTGTAGTAGTTTCCTACAAGCCGCCATATTGTTTAAATATCGATGACTTCTTAGCTGCACGTTGATTGGTTCAAGCAATCTACTTCCTCCTTGGCTTGACCAATCAGTGGCCTTCTCTTAGGCGAATCTCGGATGATAGCATAACTATATAAACACTTGAGCGCCATCCGCTCTTTCTCTTTTTATTCTGTAGTACGAGAAGCCTCTTCTCTCTATTTCCTTCTTTGACACTGTCAAACACACGTCCCCCTCTCTGGGGACGCAACAGGCATTTTCCCGGGCGTTTGGCCCTGGGTTCGACAAGAAGACAAGAAGCCAAAATGGCTACTGCCTCATACACGTGGACTTGATATAACACACACACACATAACTGCTTGCATGGGAACTGACTTTCACACCGGTGTACATACACACATACTTACATACACACATGGACACGTCCTGACATCGTTGCCGGTGTACAAACATTCTATATTATGAACTATTCTGTCTTCCCTACTAGTGGGAAATTAAAGTAATGGACTTCCTTTACTTTTGCTTTCGTCCATACTTATGGACATACTAACCCCTTTCCTTTTTGTTCACGTACTAACGACGAAGACTCAATAAAGTTGCTTGATGTTTTAGAAATGGACTTTGTCCCATTTTTCTAAACAAGTACAGAAACTTTTGTGAAAATCTATTAATTGATTTTGGTGCTTCACCATGGTTACACCCATATGAAATATTGCTGTTAAAAAGAAAATAAGAAGAAACCGTTGTGCAGTACTTACTTGTGATGGAAAAAATACCGTTCACCAAAATCTACGGAAATTAATCCAGTAGTTTTGTTTTTATTTACGAAATTCTAATTTTATCCGTAACCGGAATTTCGCCGCTATTGTAGTCATCATTATGAATCTCGTCACTGCTTAACTCCCCTTAATATACCTCTTCATATATAGAGATTTAAATTGGCGTCAAACCAGAAAAAAAAAACATGCTAATATTAATAAGTAACTCCCTTTTTATTATTAAACATCTACTGGTTAATTTTCCGTAAATGTTGGTGTACGCTAATATTTTTCAATAGAAAGTATTTCAGAAAATTCTCCGGCCAATTTATTTATAAGTGCAATATTTCACATGGATGTAACCATGTAGAAGTACCTTTATTTTTATAGTCTTTTTAAAATGTAAGTACCTTTATTTTTCATAGTCTTTTTAAAATGTAAGTACCTTTATTTTTATAGTCTTTTTAAAATGTAAGTACCTTTATTTTTTATAGTCTTTTTAAAATGTAAGTACCTTTATTTTTTATAGTCTTTTTAAAATGTAAGTACCTTTATTTTTATAGTCTTTTTAAAATGTAAGTACCTTTATTTTTTATAGTCTTTTTAAAATGTAAGTACCTTTATTTTTCATAGTCTTTTTAAAATGTAAGTACCTTTATTTTTTATAGTCTTTTTAAAATGTAAGTACCTTTATTTTTATAGTCTTTTTAAAATGTAAGTACCTTTATTTTTCATAGTCTTTTTAAAATGTAAGTACCTTTATTTTTATAGTCTTTTTAAAATGTAAGTACCTTTATTTTTTATAGTCTTTTTAAAATGTAAGTACCTTTATTTTTCATAGTCTTTTTAAAATGTAAGTACCTTTATTTTTATAGTCTTTTTAAAATGTAAGTACCTTTATTTTTTATAGTCTTTTTAAAATGTAAGTACCTTTATTTTTTATAGTCTTTTTAAAATGTAAGTACCTTTATTTTTATAGTCTTTTTAAAATGTAAGTACCTTTATTTTTTATAGTCTTTTTAAAATGTAAGTACCTTTATTTTTATAGTCTTTTTAAAATGTAAGTACCTTTATTTTTCATAGTCTTTTTAAAATGTAAGTACCTTTATTTTTTATAGTCTTTTTAAAATGTAAGTACCTTTATTTTTCATAGTCTTTTTAAAATGTAAGTACCTTTATTTTTTATAGTCTTTTTAAAATGTAAGTACCTTTATTTTTCATAGTCTTTTTAAAATGTAAGTACCTTTATTTTTTATAGTCTTTTTAAAATGTAAGTACCTTTATTTTTATAGTCTTTTTAAAATGTAAGTACCTTTATTTTTTATAGTCTTTTTAAAATGTAAGTACCTTTATTTTTTATAGTCTTTTTAAAATGTAAGTACCTTTATTTTTATAGTCTTTTTAAAATGTAAGTACCTTTATTTTTTATAGTCTTTTTAAAATGTAAGTACCTTTATTTTTATAGTCTTTTTAAAATGTAAGTACCTTTATTTTTCATAGTCTTTTTAAAATGTAAGTACCTTTATTTTTTATAGTCTTTTTAAAATGTAAGTACCTTTATTTTTCATAGTCTTTTTAAAATGTAAGTACCTTTATTTTTTATAGTCTTTTTAAAATGTAAGTACCTTTATTTTTCATAGTCTTTTTAAAATGTAAGTACCTTTATTTTTTATAGTCTTTTTAAAATGTAAGTACCTTTATTTTTATAGTCTTTTTAAAATGTAAGTACCTTTATTTTTCATAGTCTTTTTAAAATGTAAGTACCTTTATTTTTTATAGTCTTTTTAAAATGTAAGTACCTTTATTTTTATAGTCTTTTTAAAATGTAAGTACCTTTATTTTTCATAGTCTTTTTAAAATGTAAGTACCTTTATTTTTATAGTCTTTTTAAAATGTAAGTACCTTTATTTTTCATAGTCTTTTTAAAATGTAAGTACCTTTATTTTTTATAGTCTTTTTAAAATGTAAGTACCTTTATTTTTATAGTCTTTTTAAAATGTAAGTACCTTTATTTTTCATAGTCTTTTTAAAATGTAAGTACCTTTATTTTTATAGTCTTTTTAAAATGTAAGTACCTTTATTTTTTATAGTCTTTTTAAAATGTAAGTACCTTTATTTTTTATAGTCTTTTTAAAATGTAAGTAGGCGTAGCTAAAAATGACTACGTCAAAAGTTCCAAAATCTAAACATTTTTTTCGTTTCTAATAATTTTCGTCGGCTGAAAAAGTACTTAAAATATCACCAAGAATTTATTGAATGTTTTTGCTTTTTAGTGCTCCACAAATGCCGCTGCTTAGATTGATCTTTGTTCAAGTTTCATGGTGTTAAATATAGCCGTCGGGTGTCATCGAGGTGGAGGCCTCTGGATCACAATGGTCGTTTATTGTTTGTTGGTTGACATTGGACGACAAAAAATATTACTTTTTATTATTCACTAGCAGGACCGGTGTTCCGACGTTGCCCGAGAAAATTGAAGAATCCAAGAAAATCCTACTCCCACCACTAAACCCCATTTAAATTTTTTTTTTTTTAGATTTATGCAAATATTTTTGGCAAAGAGTACCCGACTCAAAGTCAGCAACAAACTGTATTCGGTCAGATTTAGTTCCTTATATTAAATTTTATCCGTAATATAACTTCCGGCAAGATTTTCATTTTCTGAAATTTATTAATTTATTTAGTAAATTGTTAGGTGAAAGTACAGAATAGATAACAAAGTCCACCTCCCTATGTTAAGAATTACTTTACACTATTATTTCAGCACAGTCTGTAAACTGTAGAAGATTATTTAGAAAATCATTCTTGGGAAGGGAAAGGGGGCTTTGTTAACTATTCTGTGCTTTCACCTAACAATCTATTAATAATGGAGATTATGTATCTGTCTGTCTGAAGCCGAAACTATATTATTAGTTTTGATTGCTCGCCTTTTATATCTACTTATCAGCTCCTATATATACCCATTCCCAAACTTCCCCAAACATTACACGTCTTTCAAATTTACATAATTAATTTGTTTTAAAGCTTCTAATAAAGTAACATTCGCAAATATACACTCATGATTGTTTTTTTCAGATTTCCAGATGTATTTAAAATATTTTCCTCGATAATAATCGTAATAAAACTTATAAATAGAATTAATTAAAGACATTTTTTAATCTATATAATTGAGTTACGTAATTAAATTAGATCGTAATGGAACAACCGGCGTCCACTCCAACATTTGGTTATCCGCCCTCTGATTACTAAGTATAACGTTCTATTTCAAACGCACAGAAAGTTCTATTTCAATAAATCTACAGGTGTTAACATGACATCAGTTAGAGAGAGAGAGAGATGGACACAAGACAGGGGCGCGTTATTTGATTAATAATATGTAAACAACACATTCTCTGAGATTTATCGTACGAGTCGCTCAAAAATGATATATTTTCTTTGAGTTTTTAAATGAAAATGTTTTGGTTTGTATTAGAAATTATGTTTTAAAGCAAACATTTATTGAATCAAATTGTTAAATTTTAAAAATAATGAATTAGAAAAAATTCAAATCCATCTAAAAGTTTAATACGAAAATGCATTTAGTTTAAAATGTTAACTAATGTGAACAATAGGCTTGCAGAATTATCCTTAAGTGCGAACTTACATGACTTAAATTAACAACTTTCTTCAATTTATCGAAGATAATTTAAAGATTTTGTTTTCTAAACACTTTCCCTGCGGTTATCTTTTACTTAGTTTAAAATGTAAGGTATGTAATTTGTAACATAAAACAACTAGCAAAAATATGTGACCGGAGGGAGCGTACTTTTGTTAGTTTAATTAATAAATAAAAATTAGTACAAAACTTGGCAAACAAGAAGATTAAGCGACCAAAAACAGGCAGTCTTTAATATCAGGAACTAAATCTAACCGAACAGCGTTTGCTGCTGACTTTATGCGGGTACTTTTCTGGTTTGCCATATCTTTATTTAAAGAAATCTAAAAATGGGATTTCTGGCGGTCATTGATTTAACCCAACCCCAAAAAGCCATATGTATTTCAATTGAAGAGAAACGTATTTATTGACGTTGAACCAATATTTATGTATATTAGCAGTATAAGATCGCTGGGAAAATTGAGGAAATATTTGAATTTTCAAATGGGAGGTTGTGCCCACATTATGACCCCTAAACATCTTTTAAAATACTCCGCAGAAACTGGAATTTTGAGAAAATATTTATTAATTGATGTCTAATACATATTGCTAAAATGTCACAAAAATCGGATGTATCTGAATTTTCACAAAGGGTCTCCACTCCCTCTTTGCTTAAAACTAAATATAACCCACATTACCTACCCTAACGCCTAACAGTTGCATTTTAAAATTAATAACGATCGGTTAATTAGTTTGGGAGTGGATCATTTACATACAAATATATAAAAATATACACATACCTAACTTATATATAATATATATATATATATATATATATATATATATATATATATATATATATATATGTGTAGTGCTTCGCTGTATGTTGAAAAGAAATGAATAAAGTGCTCGATCGCAAAAGAATGTGAGAACTAATATACAAATTATTTATTTAAAAACCATACGTTACATACTTCAGAGACGTACCATGGTTTCATTGAAATAGGCTGACCTTTTATTTTTGTTAAAAAGTTCGTTAGAGCCCAATTCGAATCATCAGCGACTCGCGAAATGAAAACAAATCAAAAAATGGAGTTACAAGATAACCGTATTCTAGAATTGTAATAGTTTTACACTTAAATATAAACACTATCTCAAAATTATAAAAACTAATATAAATATAACACTTAAACCCTTTAATAAGAGGAATACAACCCCACCCAAAATCTAACCCACTCACTGAATGCATCATTGAAGCAGAGAAACATGCAACATCCATTATCAACAATTAATTTATTCTGAATAATACTGCGTTAGTGAACCGTAAACGCAACGCACTAGTTATACACAGAACAACTTTTACCCACAAGTTTGATTAAAAAACAAACAAACTGCACCCTCCTCAAGACCAAATACTCTCTCCCACGTCGCAAATGCATCAAAAGCGCTATAATACTTCTCTCATCACCATCTAAGATAAAACTCCGACTCGGATCCTATTCCTTTAGCAAACATCTGGCAAAAATTGCACTGAAACACTACAATATGCGATCCTTGTTAAATAAACTTTTATTTTTTATTATTCTTCATTCATATTTTTTCCATTTCTTTTCCTTTTTCTTTTTTTCCTTCTCCCACTTTAAGGTCTTTTCGCACACGCGTTTTATTATTCTTTATTTTTGTCAAATAGTTAAATGCGCGCCAATCACGTCTCTCTGTGCGTTCTTCTTTTTCCTATGTTTTTACCGTTATCGAATAAATTTAAAATCTTCATTTTTTTCCGCAAGACGTTCGTTGATCCGAACAAAATCGGTAAAATCTCTCGTTTCGTGATGATTTTTTTCCTGTATTTAAATTGTTTTTTTACGTTTGTCTTTTTCACACACACACGCACACACTATTTTTGGTGCTTTTTTACTTCACAAAGACGACATTGTTAGGCCTCTCTTAAAAAAAATAACTAAAGGAACGTATAAACTTTGTTATGTACTCATGTAGTAGCTGAAAAGAATACTGCACACCTTACGGTTTCTTCTTATTTTCTTTTTAACAGCAATATTTCATACGGGTGTAACCATGGCGAAGCACCAAAATCAATTAATAGATTTTCACAAAAGTTTCTGTACTTGTTTAGAAAAATGGGACAAAGTCCATTTCTAATACATATTTATTGAGTCTTCCTCATTAGTACGTGAACAAAAAGGAAAGACGTTAGTATGTCCATAAGTATGGACGAAGGCAAAAGTAAAGGTTTGGTAGTTTTGTTTTACGGCATATCAACCCTTTTTGGGTTATTTAATGCCGAATCTGGTCATTATAGTAAAAGTTTTTATGCTTCAAGTTCTTTATATCTTCAAATGTTTAATCATCGTTTTTGGTTTGGTAGTTTTGTTTTACGGCATATCAACCCTTTTTGGGTTATTTAATGCCGAATCTGGTCATTATAGTAAAAGATTTATGCTTCAAGTTCTAAAAATAAAATAAAAAAGGGGAGGGAGAAAGGGAGAGGGGCTGTTGTTTTTGTTTTTGGTTTTGTAGAACATAATTAAGTTTTACAAAAAAAAAAAAAAAAAAAAAAAAAAAAAAAACGTCAATGTAGGTGAATTTCGTCTCAGGGAGCCACAGGGCAGCCTGATCTGGTATCACCAGCAAAAGTAAAGGAAGTGCATTACTATAATTCCCCACTAGTAGGGAAGACAGAATACTTCATAATATTGAATGTTTGTACACCGGCAACGATGTCAGGACGTGTCCATGTGTGTATGTAAGTATGTGTGTATGTACACCGGTGTGAAAGTCAGTTCCCATGTAAGAATTGTGCAAATTCATCTAGTATTTATTAAATTAAAAAAAAAACATTTCATCTATCGGTCACCATTTTGAGTTTTCCCGAAAACAAAATTTAAGTTATCTCCCTTGTCTAATAAGTAAGTATAAATGTCTACAGATATGTAAGATCATTTTTTTTTCTTATAATTTAATAAATACTGGATGAATTTGCGTAATTTTTTCGTAAGTACATAACAAAGTTTATACATTTCTTTAAATATTTTCATGTCATTGTGAAAGTAAAGAATCACCTAATATTTTTTAATAAATATTTAGTACTATTATCTACAGACACCAGTGTTTCATGCTTATTCAATCTTTAGTGTAGAAGATGTAAATTGCTGCCGGTCGCAGGATTCGAACCCTGTTGCAATGTCACCTTTTACTTAGCAGTCAGATATTCAACCTCTCGACCAACATTCGAATCAGCGGACACATACAATAAGCTTTAGTCATATAGTGACAGACAGAGGCCGAACTGGATAACATTAAAATTAATTTTTTGTACTGATGCAATTTTAATGTCATCCAGTTATTTTTTGTTGGGGATTAATGAGTGAATTATTTTTTTTCTTTTATATTTCACACTAAAACTTTTCTTTTTTCTATTTTCCAGCAAGTTTTTCAATCATGTTTGTTTTGATGGGAACTGTCCGATGTTTTGGAATTTACCTGAATGAACTGCAGAAAACCTTCAACACATCGTCTGCTATAATTTCCACATTGCTTGGGGTGGAATACTTTGCCAACTGTATCGCAGGTAACATACATACATAGTTTTTTGTCTCTCACTTTTTTGAAGATTACCTTCCTCTATAAAATGTCAGCTAAATACAAGGATTTAGATTAGTATTGGTCCGAAAACTCGGAATTTTGTTGTGTTTCGGAATCGGAAAAATTTGAGATTAATTTCCGATTCCAAAAATGATTCTTTAAACTTAATTTTCCATTACTAGTACTAATGATAAAACGAAAACTATTCATTGTTTTTTAAATACCAGTAAAACTAAAATCTATCTAAATGAATTTTGTCAAACTCGGGAATTTTTATGTCGAACTCGGGTATCTGTCTGCAAGAGCTTGTAATGGATATAAGTGCAGTGGCAGACCAATAGGGAAGCTCCAGGCGCCAAAGATCAAGGGCGGCAAAATGCCCTCTGGTCGTGACCAATCCCCCAAAGCGCACGCATAGTTTAAAATAACATAGTAACTAGGCACCACCCTCATTGGTATGACATTAACTAGGCACCACCCTCATTGGTATGACATTAACTAGGCACCACCCTCATTGGTATGACATTAACTAGGCACCACCCTCATTGGTATGACATTAACTAGGCACCACCCTCATTGGTATGACATTAACTAGGCACCACCCTCATTGGTATGACATTAACTAGGCACCACCCTCATTGGTATGACATTAACTAGGCACCACCCTCATTGGTATGACATTAACTAGGCACCACCCTCATTGGTATGACATTAACTAGGCACCACCCTCATTGGTATGACATTAACTAGGCACCACCCTCATTGGTATGACATTTCACAAATTGAAATGTAATTAAATGCTTACCATTGAAAATTCAATTTCTATTGTCCAGCGAGAGGAAGTAAAACATTTCGTCCATGACTCATGTTCTCGATTGAGTTACATAGTAGTTTCAGATAAAATGGAACTTTCAATTATTGACTGAAGAAGCGATGCCGTTCTGTTCTTCAACAATGTGCAAGAGGCATTAATTAGTTGTTAGGGTTAGGGTTGTTTGAGTTTAATTGTTTTTTACTTACCTTACTTGAGAAGTATTCCAGAATACATAAATATATCAATTACTGATTGCAAAAAACACAAAAAAAGTTTGGCGACAATAATAGCGAAATGTAAACAACTAATAATAATTTTGGTGACTAAACTAGGAAATAACACTGTCGTCGTATATTTTAGCCGTAATTACTGATTGATTCTGAATCACCAGGGGAAAATCGACTTTACTTTATTATATAGATTGACAATACCCATGATTTGCTTCATAATAACAACATTATTTTAAACAATTATAGACCTACTCCAGTAGTTAAATGTTGGCGCTTGGAATTTCTTGAATAAACAGAAAGACAAATCGACGACTATTCTACATCACCAACCAAAAATTACAGATTGACTCTCGGTGGAAAATGTTTTTTTTAATAACAGTTTGGTTCAAATTCTGTAAAAGTACCAAACAAAACACACACACATACACAATTATTTTAGACTTTACAGTAGAGAATTAGTTTCACATATACCTTTAATGTAAAATGTTGCTGTTTTTTATTAATTTACTTACGAAGTATTTCAGAATAAATAAATATTAACAATACCCGTAGTTCGCTTCAACTCACGTAGTTTAATGTTAGGGCCTGAAAATTCTTCATTAAATATACTTTCCCAGGCAATGCCGGGACACGGGTCCCGCTAGTTATAAAATAAATCACACAAATGGGCATGTATTCAATAATATCAAAGATATATATTCCATAAAGTAAAGATTGAATGCATAAGCTTTTACAGAAAGTAGGCTCAGTAATCGATCAATAATCCTGGAAATCTCGACTTCAAGATCTCCAAACTGAATATACAATCTCGAGATTACGAAAATAACCTTGAGATTGGCGAATTATTTGGATCATGTTAAAAAATGACTGGGGTTATTTTTTAACGTGTCTATTTTTGAGATTATTTTTTAACAAGATTCAATTATTCTAGATATTTATTTCTAATGTGCAACTTCGTGTCACATTTGAAATAATGCGAGAAATAAGTCTGATCCAAAAGCAAGTCCAAGATTTGGTTTTGAGGTCTGCATGGAAGCAGCCAAAATGTTCTTTAACCAAAACAGGGACGCTCTGTTGTCTGAATCAATTAATCTAAGTAAAACCAAGTGCGAAGAAATGGGAATTCCAGTTGGAAAGTCAGGACCGGCGGGACAGTTATAAAAGTGGGGGGGTCCGGTTAAACACATGCATATATAACTTCATTATTGATGACCGTAAAGTGGGGGGGGGTCAAGTAAAAAAGGGGGGGCTTGACCCCCCCCCCTCCCCGCGGTGCCGCCGTCCATGAAAGTGGATTCAAAGAAAGAGAAAGCTACGTGGGGGAAACTGAAGATGATATTAAGCAAACGCTTGAGCAAGAAGTTAAAAGAGATCTATACGAATGTCATGATCGGATTGTTACTGAACTGGAAAACACTGTGGAGTTGCCACAAAAATTTAATAGTCAAAGAATAAGCTGAGGACTTGGATGTTTCTATGTTGCCTTCAGAAGTTCTTTGTCTTCGGGACTTTTTAGCAGAAGCTTCCAGGGTGGAAAGTGGTATAAGCCAAATCATCGACTATTGAATG
>OY744542.1:14975918-15053418 GCA_963556195.1 Sepiola atlantica | reverse complement strand
AATGAGAAACCTATTTGCAAAGTATATTAGTCGTATGTCTTTATATATAAAGTTTATGTTTTTAAGTGTCTGTTATCAAAATAATACTCTCCCTATTTATAAAAATCAGACTTTTAAGGTGACTAAAATAACATCTCTTCTACTTTTCTTGCCCTGTTTGATAATAATAATAATCACTGTGATATGTATATATACATACATATATATATGCATATATATATACACATACCTATATATACATATATACATGCATATATACATACACATACATATATATACATATACACATAACCATACATATATATACATATACACATAACCATACATACATATATGCATATATACATACATATATACATATACATATATATACATATATATACATACACATACATATATATACATATATATACATATATATACATACACATACATACATATATATACATATATATACATACACATACATATATATACACATACATATATATACATATATATACACATACATATATATACATATATATACACATACATATATATACATATATATACACATACATATATATATAACAGGTACCCCACTCTGTTCCTGCGTCATGGAGCCACTTATAAACATATACCCCGCTCGTGGTCTCTGTCTTGCTGCTCACGCCTCTGGTTCTCTACACAGAGATCTTGCCAAACCGTGAACACTCTTCAGCCGATCGTCGTAGTGGCAATAAGAAATATGTCGATCGAAATTCCTCCAGGCCGGGATGACGACGATGATAGTGATGGCTTTATCGATCTCGTCTCTGTGAACGCAAAGGCTATTCAAGCAGAATAACTCAACAATAGAAATGATGCAACAACTTGGTGAGGTCTTTTTGTATGAAAGTAATTATTAACAAAGATAAAAGAATTGTTTTTACTTTGAAGTAATGTCTATCGTATGGTAAATGTCTTTTGCATTCAACTATTACGTCGTCTCTCTGTGCGCGCATACAATCGCAATTAGCTATTAAAGTCCTAAACTATGGGCGAATGGTGATGGCGAGAATTCTGTTTTCTCCGGCGATTTTTCCCAACTTGCTTTCTCGCCTGTCTTTGGGGATCTGCTCTCGGGCGTTTTCACGCGTCGACACTTATTGAAAATGTTTATTGCTACACCCTTTTCTTCTCTCTTTCCTTTTCTCTGTGTCTCTTCCTTTCTCAGGGGTTTGGAGGGGCGCGCCTCTTTCAACGATACAGATAAATAGGATTTTTCTCTTTCTGATTTTATTATCATAAAAACAATTACTCGTTTTCTTTCGTTGTGGAGCAAAGGCTGTTTGCCCTAATCAATGATGACAGCTTAGATGATTATCTGGACCATCAGCTTAGCCCGCCCGGCTTCGCCTGAGTCCCAGGCATAGCACTGATACACCTGATCGTATGTATTTTGTTGATGTTTATTTAGCATTTTGGTGATTAAAAGATTTTGCCCAAATTCTGATTTCACATCTGTTAAGCGTAGGCTTTGTGTGTGATTAAACAGAAATGACAATTTACATGACTTTTCGTAGACATTTCAACGCTATTTTCTCGCCTTGTTTGGATAGTCGATTCCCGTCCAATATAGGTACTAGTTTTATATCACCACCTCGTTTCTACGTAGGGTCTAGCATCATCACCAAGATGTGTGCTAGCGCGTCATTAGGGTACCCGATCCCTGTCGGCCCCGGCTGCTTTGTCACATCTATACATATATATACATTAGATAAAGTGAGAGAATAAAATAAGGTGCGAATCAAATTTTATTACAATTCAAAGTTCAAGCAAAGTAATTGAAAGTCCTTAACTCATGAGTTTTCAAAGAAAATCTTCTCCTCGGAGGACCATTACAGCAATGACATTACTGCAGGTAATAAAATTAAACTTTGAAAATATATAAAAATATATAAAATACATAAAAGTATATAAAACATCAAATATATCGGCCCAAAACACACTTTTTTGTTAAACTTATACAGTTCATCCAAGTCATAAAGTTTAAAACAATTTCAAGAAAGATGTCAAAGAAGTCGATTAAAAAACAATCCAGGTGGTGAATGGTAGTCCAAAAACGAAAAAGTTATCCAGGCAGGAAATTTGTTTGCTATCGATGCAGTAGATGACAGTGAAAAGTGTATTCAGGGTGTATGCAAATTAATAAAACGATAGAAAAAACAAAATCATATGAAAAGTTCAGAAAACTCACTCGGTTAAGGGTTCTTATGAGCTGATAGAAGTTGTGCAAACCATAACTTCCTGGTTAGATGCAAGCGTTTTCTGAACTTTTCATGTGATCAATTCCACACCTCTTCATATCCTTCTTCAAACAATCTTTGTACCGCTTCTTCTGTCCTTCGACCACCAAAGTCCCACATTCAGTTCGGAATAAAATATTTTCTTAGGATAGGACTGATCGCCTATCCTTACAACGTGACCAACCCATCTCAAACGATTTTTAACAATCAAAGCCTCTATACTAGAGCAACCAGACTCTTCTGATGCTGGTTCGACGATCTTGCCAGTTAATTTTTATAATTTTCGTAAAAGTCTTTGACGTAGTTTTTTGAGTGCTAGAAGATGTCGACGGTATGTCGTCAAGGTCTCCGATACATACAAAAATGTTGGAAGGACAATGGCTCGATACACTAAGATTTTGGTATCAAGCCGTAAATCTTTATCATCAAAGACTCTGGAACGAAGTTTACTGAAAGCAGCACTTGCACACCTAATACTATATTGGATTTCATCGTCAATGGTAGCATTGGAAGCGAGGTGGCTACCCAGGTACGTGAAGCGATCCACATTTTTTAGCAATAGTTCGATATTAGGAGGATTTCCGTTGTTATCTTCAGGTGAAGGCTGGAATAACACCTCAGTTTTTTTAACGCTGATTTTTAGTCCTAGTTTGGAGTATGCATCAGCAAATGCATTAATCGAGGCTTGTAAGTCCTCTTCAGTAAGAGCATAAACCGCAATTCAATAAGAAAATCAACATTTGTTCTAGTTCTGGCCTTCAGACGTCTCACGTTGTAAACTCCACCATCGATTCTGTAGTTTATGGACATACCACGTTGTAGTTGACCATCCATTAGGTGCAATACAGCCACAATAAAGATTGAAAACAAGGTTGGTGCAGTTATACATCCCTGTTTGATCCCAGATTTTACTTTGAACGGATCTGTACAGCTGCCATTTGCAATTACTGTTGCAGTCATATTGTTGTGAAGAAGTTTCATTATTTTGATGAGCTTCTCTGGAAAACCAGTTTTTGATAAGATTTTCTAGAGAAGTCCACGGCTTACATCATGAAAGATTTTTGTTAGATGGATGAACGTGTTATATCCACATATTTTGCCCCATAAAGCATAAAAAAGGAACAGGGGACTTGTTGGCACATGTTCCCCTACGCATAAAGAAAAAGGGTTCAGACGGGCAACAATTGTCAAAAGGGATCAACAGAAAGTTCGACAGACAGGCTTTCATAATTCAGCCCACGCATTCACTAATTAAATGGGGGAATACTGTTGCTATGCAAACGTAATACCCAAGAAGCGGGAAAATGGAGAGAAAAAGAAACGGAAAAAAAAAGTTCGTAGAGCAGCGTCAAAAACAGACATATATTTTTGACTGGCAGCTCACCAAGCAGCCAAGGCAAATAATTATTCCAAAAATAGGAAAAATTAATTCGAAAATTAATGGCTGAAAACACCCCGAATTTACCGGACAACAAAAAAAAAAAAAAAAAAGAAAAGAAGAATATAGCTCCGTTAAGAACGGACCACAGAATCTAAAATTCTGTTAAAATATCCTTCCCTCCGCCGTCAAACCAAAAAGGTATGTGTCTACGACATAAGGACAAAAACAAAAAAATACCATATTAATTCGTCCTAAAATTGAACTTTCATATTGTTATATATTGTCGTGTTAAATGATCTCATTCAATCGTTCCCCGCGATTTTAACACATTTACCTTCATATCTCGATCTCCTGTCTTCCTTGAAATTATGTAAGGAAAAAGACTTTCCTATTTTCTTTTTCCATAAAGGCTATAAGCCTTCTTAATTGCTATATTTGGACTTTTAATTCTTATCCTGACTGATCAACTTTCTCGGAATAACAAAAACCAGCCTCTTATAAAGAACTCCGTTTGTGCGGAAAGAATATTAGTTGATCTTTTGAAAAATAAATACTTGTTATGTATTGTTAATTTGTCTTGGTTGTTTTATACAAATATATGATTATAATTTGTGATACGATGTGTTATTCATTTTTATGGAGTACGGGTTGTTTCCCTTTCATCGGGGTTTCAACTTTTTCACATTCTTACATTCGTGGCTGAATTACGTGTATGTAACGATCAAAAGCTGTTGTCTTCAGCATTTTTCCTGAAGCTGCCTTAGACTGAATATCATGTCGTTGGTGCCACGAGCCGGTCGAGAGCCACATTGTGACTCGGATAAAAAAGACCCAGTGAGAGGTGTTAGTCTCTATGTTAAGATACGAGCCAAGATTTTTCCAGTTATTGATAGTAGTGTAATACCTCTATAATTTCCACAGTCAATTCTTTCTCCCTTTTTCTTGAAAATGGTTGTAATTAAAGCATCTCTTAAATCAGTTAGTATTTCCTCCTGTACCCATATTTCGACAATAAGTTGATGCAGTTCATCCAGCTTATAAATTGTCCAAACCAGCAGTCTTATTATTTTTCAAAGTAAGGACGTAGTCTTGACCTCTTCATGAGAAAGAATTCTGCTCAGTAAATCGTCCACAGGTCGTTGCCGGATTTGATGTATCGCATTTTTGTTGACGACTGGATGTCGGTTTAACAGATCTTCAAAGTGTTCTTTCAACCAGGCTAAACTTTCTCCTCTACTTTTAAGAACTCGAGGAGCTAGGCCTTGTGTGCTGGGACCATAGAGCATTCTAGTTTCACTAAAGAAATCCTTCATGTCGTTTTTATCAACATAAAGTTGTATTTCTTTAGATTTGTTCGTCCACCAGTTGTTTTAATGGCTCTTGTAGATCTTTGTACTTTGGCTTTTAATTCTGTTTTCTCTTTTTTGGCTTCCGAGATCGGATCATTTAGATGTGACGCAAACGCTTTTCTTGTTTGCCTGATTAGATCTTTTACTTCTTTATCATCTTTGTCAAACCAGTCGTGATTCTTATATTTCTTCGAACCGATCGGCTCCCTGCATGCGTCCAAAATGGCAAACTTAAGCTTTTGCCAATGTTCTTCAGCACTGGCGGGATGTTGCCAGGTCGATGCCAAAGAAGTGATTGTTGTAGCTGAAGCCACTAAGTCAGATCTTGCAGCAATTCGACGTTAAATTTAAGCCTCTCAGGTGTATTCTGGTTTTTCTTTCTACGCTGCAGCCTGATTCTCATTATTGAGAGAACTAAACGATGGTCTGTCCAGCAGTTCTCGGTGAGTTAAGCAGCTTTTGTAATTAGAACATTTCTCCTATCACGTGCACGGACAATAATGTATTCTATAAGATGCCAATGCTTTGATCGTGAGTGTTGCCAAGTGGTCTTGTTGTCTCTTTGTCTAAAAAGCGTGTTAGTGACAATGAAATTGCATTCGGCACATTTTGAAAGTAAAAGTGTTCCATTCGAGTTTATTTTACCAACACCTTCTTTGTCAATGGTTCCTCTCCAAATTTGAGAATCCCTACCAACCCTCGCATTAAAATCACCAAGAAGAATCATTTTATCTTCAATTGAAGAAAGCAGTATGTTAAGGTCATGATAGAACACCTCCTTGGTTTGTTCAGCGGCATTAAGTGTAAGGGCATATGCGCTGATTACTGTGGCACAAGAATTTTCCCCAGTTTGAACTCTAAGGGTCATAAGGTGTTTGTTTATGCCGACTCGTAATTCACTGATGCTCAACATCGATGTGTTCATTATAGCGAAGCCGACCCCATGTAGTCGCGGGTTGTCAGGCTTGTAGTCCTTCCAGAAAATTGTGTAGCAACCACCTTCTTCACGCAGATGTCCTTCTCCTGAAAGGAAGGTTTCTGAGAGTGCTGCAATATCGATGTTGAGTTTTTAGAGTTCCTGTACGACAAGAGCGGTTCTTCTTTCGAGTCTTGAAGAATTTAAGTCTAGTAGGGTACGGACTTTCCATGATGCTATTTCAAATTTTGCTTCATTGTCTGACCGCAATTACGGTGAAACCCCCTGAAAATGGTTTTCCAGCAAGCTATTTTTAGGGCACCTTTTCTAACTCCTTCCCCATTCGGGGGAGCAGAGTTGATCCTAGAAAGGGCTGCTCAGTCACGGATACCACTGCCAAATCACTCTCTTGCTTCGGGTCCAAGAGCAAAGCGACTGAACTAAACATCCGCCGCTGGACGTGCCAGTTTAACACTAAAGACTTCCAGATATCACAATCCTGTCCGCACCAAGTAAATTGTTTGTTAGAAAAGTTCACGAAGAGCAGGGAAGCTGAGTATAATGTCGTGTTATCAAACTGGCTCTGTGTGTCTCTCTTCTGTGTTTTTCATTGTCAAGTTGCTATTTTTATTAGAAATTGGTATTTCACACAGGCTCACCAAAATGAATCGTTTCGAACGAGCAGGAATCATTCGCATTGGTTGAAAAATATCGAGTGAAATGATTTTTTTTAATTTCGAGGATGGACGTAGCACGAAGCTATTGATTAGAATGACTCTCATGTCCGCTCAATACAAAAAGGAAGAAATTAAAAGGAAAAGAAGCGTATCTATAATTTGGTTGTCCTCACCCTTTCTTCTTCTCTATATCCTCTCTTTCACAGACGTGATGTTGCTAGTCTCAGTCTTTTCTATAAATACTATTATGGCAGGTGTTTTTCAAAATTGGCTGAGCTATTCTCTGCTTCCTTTGTTCCAGCTCATTTGACTCATTGATCTAGTGGTCTTCACCAATTCGCTGTTTTGATACCTCGTTATAATACTACCTCCCATTCCAGTAGCTTATTCCCAAGAACTACAGGCTTGTGGAACTCTTTTCCTGCTGACTGTTTTCGTCCTACCTATAGCCTTGTTTTTCTTTCAAGACTAAGGCCAATGAATATCTGCTGTCTTTGTGTCAATCATCTTTCCTTCTTTTTAGCTCCTTACATCAAGTGGCTTCATGCCTTGCCTGGAGCGATTTCCATAAAACAAAAACAAGACAGATTTTTTTTATATTAGAAATTGTATTCACACAGGCTCGTTAAGTTTATCATTTCGAACATGTGGAAATTATTTTCATTGGTCGGAAAATGTTGAGTTAACACCTTTATGTGAAATAATATATTTTATTTCGGGGGGGAGGGACAGCAAAAAGGAAAAAAAAAAGCTAAACGAACGGAGAAAGAAAGTAGCTTAAGCAAGTAACGTTTTACATTCATTCGTATCATGTCTTTACCTCCCCACACATGTCTACCTCTCCGCACATGTCATTACCTCCCCGCACATGTCATTACCTCCCCGCACATGTCATTACCTCCCCGCACATGTCATTACCTCCCGCACATGTCATTACCTCCCCGCACATGTCATTACCTCCCCGCACATGTATTTACCTCCCTGCACATGTCATTACCTCCACGCACATGTTTTTACTTCCCCACACATGTCATTACCTCCCTGCACATGTCATTACCTTCCCGCACATGTCATTACCTCCCCGCACATGTCATTACCTCCCCACACATGTCATTACCTCCCCGCACATGTCTTTATATCCCCGCACATGTCTTTACTTCCCTGCACATGTCATTACCTCCCCGCACATGTTTTTACCTCCCCGCACATGTCATTACCTCCCCGCACATGTTTTTACCTCCCCGCACATGTCATTACCTCCCTGCACATGTCATTACCTCCCCGCACATGTCTTTACCTCCCTGCAAATGTCATTACCTCCCCGCACATGTCATTACCTCCCCGCACATATCTTTACCTCCCCGAATGGCACTACAACAGCTGTAGAGTGGATGCAGACCAGACTTGGCGATGGAAGCTCCATATCTGCATCTCGCGCTCATTTGATTTGAGTCCAAGACGAATCGCGACCCCCACGTATTATTCGATTGATGTGAAGGTCACTGTATTAAGCCAGACTGCCACTATTCTCGGCTGTGAAGCAGCTAAGTCGACTCTGGTGGCGGTGTTAATCCAGACAGAACCTCAAGTTAGAGAAATTCTGTACCTATATCTGTATGTGCCATGCACATGATTTGAGTCCAACACGAATTGCGACCCCCTTCCCCCCCCCACTCCTCACTCATTATTCAGTCCTGTCCTGGTACGGAACGCATCCTGAGCGGGTTCAACCATCTTCCTCGGAAGGAAGAACTTCCTAGGGAACAACAAATTCACAAGTTATCCCCAGTTAAAACTTCCTGTTCAAAAAACAAAACTTATTCAAGTAAGTGCAGTGCGATATATATCGGTACCGTTTTTTGTGTCAAGATTGTTTTTGTTATGATTGCGAAGAACACGTGTGAGCCGGTGATGTGTTAGACGTCCACAAATCGGGTGGATTCATTCAGATTTTTCAAACAACGTTGTAACCTATTTTTCGGTCAAGAATATTCCAGCAGACAGACAGGTTGACCACATTCTGTTGCTGGCTGGAGAAAAAGGTCTTAGAAGGTACAACGCTTGGATATTCGAAAACAATGAATGACCCAGGAGTGATTTGGCAAAAAGTCGAGGAACGAATTGGTGAATTTTTGTATCGCACACAAACGAACACTGAACAGGTGCAGGTTGCAGGCGAACAAGTGCAAGTTCCGAGATGGACAGGAAACAGAGGAAAAGCTCATAGAGCAAGTCATCACTGGAACGAGGCACCCGGAACTATAGAAGCAGCTCTTGGCAAAGGGCTCACACTCCAGGAAGCTGTAAATAGTAGCAGGATAAACAAAGCTTCCATGTAACAGCTAGCCATGCTCCAAGAAGGAAAAAGCCAAGAAATAAACACCATCAGATACTGCAAACAATGCGGCAGCACACAGTTTCACAGAAACGGAAGATGTCCGGCATGGGGTACCACATGTTCAGCATGTGGACGGAAAAATCATTGGGTAATAAAGTGTACCAACAGAAGAGAACATGCAGGAAAATACTGCGCACAAACACACACGACATCAAGAACATCCGGAGTGCAGAGTAAGCACCAACACAATTATCAGAAAAAGAAGCACAGCAACCGTGTCTACTCTATAAATATCCGTCAGAGAGAAAACGATGAACTCTACGGACGGTTCGAGGAACTGTCCTTCATCGATGCGATTCAGCAACAGAGTGACACTCGGACTGAAGCCTTCACAGACCTTCGCATAAAGCTTCCTAACGACCAGGCACCCATAAACTAAGAGCCAAGGTTGACATGGGAACCGAAGGCAATACCCTCCCCCTACGTACATTCTGTAAGATGTTCCCGGAGCGAGTGAACTCAGAGGGACAGCCAGCACAGTGAACAAACTATACTCACCGCATACAACGGCTCTAGCATCACTCAACATGGATCCGTGCAGATGCAATGTGCCTACAAGGGAGCCGAGGAAACCCTAAAATTCTTTGTGGTGACATCAGAGGGACCTATTATTATAGGATTACCTTCTCTCAGAGATCTGGGCTTGGTAACTTTGCACTGCGACATCCAGAAAGTCCCAGCACAGATAGGCTCAGCCAAGGAGCTAGTGAATGCATACCCTGGTCAGTTTGACCGAATAAGCCACTTTGACGGTGAATATCCCATTGTCCTTAAGCCAGAAAGCCATCTCATAATCCATGCACTCCGGAAATGTCCCATCCACATGAGAGATGAGATCCAAGCTGAACTAGAGGATATGGTGAAACAAGGCATCATACGGAAAACTAGCGAGCCAACAAAACGGGTCAACAGCCTAGTATATGTTTGCAAAGCCAATGGAAAACTTTGCCTCTGCCTAGATCCAAAAGATCTAAATAGGGCTATCATGCGGTGTCATCACAAGACTCCCACAATGGAAGAGCTTGTGCACAAGCTCTCCGGTGCCAAGTATTTCTTGAAACTGGATGCCAAAAATGGGTACTGGTCTGTCAAGCTAGACGCTGAATCCCAACTACTGACTACCTTTAACTCACCGTTTGCTTTCAGCGAAGAATGCCTTTTCGTTTAGTGATGTTGCAGGATGTCTTCATGCACAAAATGGACATGATACTTGAGAAATGCCCTGGTACTCTAGGATTAGTCAACAACGTCATCATCTACGGCAAAACCAAATAACAGCATGATGAAAGTTTGCACAACCTGATGAAAATAGCACAAGTGGAAAGACTCGTTTTCAATAGTGAAAAATGTGCAGTCGACCAGAAGCAAATATACTTCTTCAGAGCAATGTACGACGAAAATGGGATAAGCCCTGATCCCAGCAAGGTGGATGAAATCAAGGTGTTACCCAGCCCAACGAACATCACCGACCTACAAGAGGTGTGGGCATCATCACCTACATGGCACCCTTCATCCCACATCTGTCGGATCTCACAGCATCCCTGAGAGATCCACTAAAGAATGAAGTCGAGTACAGGTGGACTTTAAGTCATCAGAAGTATCTCCAGCAAATCAAAGACGTCATATGCAAAGAGATGTTATTAACCTACTTTGATTCAACGGAACAGACTGTGCTCCAGGTAGATACATCAAACAAAGGCGTTGGTGCAGCACTTCTGCAGAATAGAAAACCGATGGCTTTTGTAAGCGCTTCACGACATATCTCTACAGATACTCATTCCAGGTCTAAAAAAAACATGTGAGCTATTAGCAGTCGTGTTCGGTTGTGAACGGTTCAGGATGTATCTCTACGGATGCTCATTCTAGGTCGAAAGAGACCACAAACCATTGAAGTTGATCAATCTGAAGAACCTGACTGCAGCCCTACCTCGTCTCGAATGGATGTTACTGCGCATACAAGATTATGAACTAACCATCGTTTATCGCCCTGGCAAGGAAATGGTTCTAGCCGACAGTTTCTCAAGGCTACCCAACAAGAAAGCCAAGGAGGCAATCAACGTCAACCTCAGGGTTGACTTTGTACAATACTCAGCAAAGAAATTGACAAGTACATCAGGCCACAAATGCTGATGTCACCCTATGCAAGATGAGGAACTTGATCCTGCGAGGCTGTCAGGGAGATTGGAAGAAGAATGCAACCCTACTAGCCCTATCGGGACGAGCTAGCCATTGAAAATGAAATCTTAACCAAGGCCGATCAGATTATAATACCCAAGTCCATGCAGCCAGAGATACTACACAAAATCAACTATGGGCATCAAAGGATTGAGAAGTGTAAACTGGGAGTTAAAAGTTGCGTATTCTGGGATAATAAAAGAAAGACATAGAGAGGGCTGTCTAAGCATGTGATACATGCCAGGAAAACCAGAAATCGCAGATTGCAGAATTCTTGATGCCACACCAGATTCTCGTGAGACTGTAGCAGATAGTGGCTACAGACCTATTCCACTTCAACTAGTCTAACCCTAACCCTAACTATGTGGTGTATTGGACTACAACTCCAAATATCCGTTTGTCAAAAAATTCAACTTCTCTAGCCAGGAGATCATAGATCTGACCAGCCAAATATTTGGGAACAAGGAATCCCAGGGAGGGTCATCAGTGATAATGGCCCATATTTCAGCTCTACTCTTTTTAAGCAGTTTGCTAGGGAATAGGGTTTTGAACATCGCACCTCATCACCCTGATATCCACAATCGAATGGCCTAGCTGAGCGTTGTGTACAGACCATAAAATCAGAAAGCTACCTAAAGTGGGCGTGACCTAGACAACTCCCGTCCCCTGGTTGGGAACCTCCCAGTAAGATGTGCCAACCACACTGCACAAAGAGAGGAAGTGTCAACTTGCCTATACCAAAGGCAAACCGAACAAAAAAGGTATTATGATCAGCATGCCAAAGATCTCCCCAATCTGCAGGTTGGACAGCATGTTCGAGTACTGGAGAAAGATGCTGAGAAATCGTCACCCGCAGTTAGGCCCAGATCCAACATGGTGCAGACTCCATCAGGAAAATTAATCTATAGGAATCGACATCACTTGAAGGAAAATCAATCTCAGTCCTCAATGAGCTCCCATGTTTATCCACCTGAGGGAAGACAAATCTCAGGTCTCAATGAGCCTCCATGTTTATCCACCTGAGGGAAACAAATCTCAGTCCTCAATGAGCTCCCATGTTTATCCACCTGAGGGAAGACAAATCTCAGGCCTCAATGAGCCTCCATGTTTATCCACCTGAGGGAAAACAAATCTCAGTCCTCAATGAGCACCCATGTTAAACCACCTGAGGGAAGACAAATCTCAGTCCTCAATGAGCACCCATATTTATCTACCTGAGGGAAAACAAATCTCTGTCCTCAATGAGCACCCATGTTTATCCCCCTGAGGGAAACAAATCTCAGTCCTCAATGAGCACCCATGTTTATCCACCTGATGGGAAGACAAATCTCAGTCCTCAATGAGCACCCATGTTTAACCACCTGAGAGAAAAGACAAATCTCAGTCCTCAATGAGGCCCCATGTTTATCCACCTGAGGGAAAACAAATCTCAGTCCTCAATGAGGCCCCATGTTTATCCACCTGAGGGAAAACAAATCTCAGTCCTCAATGAGGCCCCATGTTTATCCACCTGAGGGAAAACAAATCTCAGTCCTCAATGAGCCCCCATGTTTATCCACCTGACGGAAGACAAATCTCAGTCCTCAATGAGCACCCATGTTTAACCACCTGTGGGAAAACAAATCTCAGTCCTCAATGAGCCCCCATGTTTAACCACCTGACGGAAGACAAATCTCAGTCCTCAATGAGCACCCATGTTTATCCACCTGAGGGAAAACAAATCTCAGTCCTCAATGAGCCCCCATGTTTATCCACCTGAGGGAAAACAAATCTCAGTCCTCAATGAGCACCCATGTTTATCCACCTGAGGGAAGACAAATCTCAGTCCTCAATGAGCACCCATGTTTATCCACCTGAGGGAAAACAAATTTCAGTCCTCAACGAGCCGCTATGTTTATCCACCTGAGGGAAAACAAATCTCAGTCCTCAATAAGCCCCCATGTTTATCCACCTGAGGGAAGACAAATCTCAGTCCTCAATGAGCACCCATGTTTATCCACCTGAGGGAAAACAAATCTCAGTCCTCAATGAACCCCCATGTTTATCCACCTGACGGAAGACAAATCTCAGTCCTCAATGAGCACCCATGTTTAACCACCTGACGGAAGACAAATCTCAGTCCTCAATGAGCCCAAATTTTTATCCACCTGACGGAAAACAAATCTCAGTCCTCAATGAGCTCCCATGTTTAACCACCTGACGGAAGACAAATCTCAGTCCTCAATGAGCCCCCATGTTTATCCACCTGAGGGAAACAAATCTGTCCTCAATGAGCACCCATGTTTATCCACCTGACGGAAAACAAATCTCAGTCCTCAATGAGCCCCCATGTTTAACCACCTGACGGAAGACAAATCTCAGTCCTCAATGAGCACCCATGTTTAACCACCTGACGGAAGACAAATCTCAGTCCTCAATGAGCCCCCATGTTTATCCACCTGACGGAAAACAAATCTCAGTCCTCAATGAGCCCCCATGTTAACCACCTGACGGAAGACAAATCTCAGTCCTCAATGAGCACCCATGTTTATCCACCTGAGGGAAACAAATCTCAGTCCTCAATGAGCACCCATGTTTAACCACCTGACGGAAGACAAATCTCAGTCCTCAATGAGCACCCATGTTTAACCACCTGAGGGAAGACAAATCTCAGTCGTCAATGAGCACCCATGTTTATCCACCTGACGGAAAACAAATCTCAGTCCTCAATGAGCACCCATGTTTATCCACCTGAGGGAAACAAATCTCAGTTCTCAATGAGCACCCATGTTTATCCACCTGACGGAAAACAAATCTCAGTCCTCAATGAGCACCCATGTTTATCCACCTGAGGGAAACAAATCTCAGTCCTCAATGAGCCCCCATGTTTATCCACCTGACGGAAGACAAATCTCAGTCCTCAATGAGCACCCATGTTTAACCACCTGAGGGAAGACAAATCTCAGTCTTCAATGAGTACCCATGTTTAACCACCTGTGGGAAAACAAATCTCAGTCCTCAATGAGCACCCATGTTTAACCATCTGAGGGAAGACAAATCTCAGTCCTCAATGAGCACCCATGTTTAACCACCTGACGGAAGACAAATCTCAGTCCTCAATGAGCCCCCATGTTTATCCACCTGACGGAAAACAAATCTCAGTCCTCAATGAGCCCCCATGTTTAACCACCTGACGGAAGACAAATCTCAGTCCTCAATGAGCACCCATGTTTAACCACCTGACGGAAGACAAATCTCAGTCCTCAATGAGCACCCATGTTTATCCACCTGAGGGAAAACAAATCTCAGTCCTCAATGAGCACCCATGTTTATCCAGCTAAGGGAAAACAAATCTCAGTCCTCAATGAGCCCCCATGTTTAACCACCTGACGGAAGACAAATCTCAGTCCTCAATGAGCACCCATGTTTATCCACCTGACGGAAAACAAATCTCAGTCCTCAATGAGCACCCATGTTTATCCACCTGAGGGAAACAAATCTCAGTCCTCAATGAGCACCATGTTTATCCACCTGAGGGAAACAAATCTCAGTCCTCAATGAGCACCCATGTTTATCAACCTGACGGAAAACAAATGTCAGTCCTCAATGAGCACTGATGTTTATCCACCTGAGGGAAACAAATCTCAGTCCTCAATGAGCACCTATGTTTATCCACCTGAGGGAAACAAATCTCAGTCCTCAATGAGCACCCATGTTTATCCACCTGAGGGAAGACAAATCTCAGTCTTCAATGAGTACCCATGTTTAACCACCTGTGGGAAAACAAATCTCAGTCCTCAATGAGCACCCATGTTTAACCACCTGAGGGAAGACAAATCTCAGTCCTCAATGAGCACCCATGTTTAACCACCTGACGGAAGACAAATCTCAGTCCTCAATGAGCCCCCATGTTTATCCACCTGACGGAAAACAAATCTCAGTCCTCAATGAGCCCCCATGTTTAACCACCTGACGGAAGACAAATCTCAGTCCTCAATGAGCACCCATGTTTAACCACCTGACGGAAGACAAATCTCAGTCCTCAATGAGCACCCATGTTTATCCACCTGAGGGAAAACAAATCTCAGTCCTCAATGAGCACCCATGTTTATCCAGCTGAGGGAAAACAAATCTCAGTCCTCAATGAGCCCCCATGTTTAACCACCTGACGGAAGACAAATCTCAGTCCTCAATGAGCACCCATGTTTATCCACCTGACGGAAAACAAATCTCAGTCCTCAATGAGCACCCATGTTTATCCACCTGAGGGAAACAAATCTCAGTCCTCAATGAGCCCCCATGTTTATCCACCTGACGGAAGACAAATCTCAGTCCTCAATGAGCACCCATGTTTAACCACCTGAGGGAAGACAAATCTCAGTCTTCAATGAGTACCCATGTTTAACCACCTGTGGGAAAACAAATCTCAGTCCTCAATGAGCACCCATGTTTAACCATCTGAGGGAAGACAAATCTCAGTCCTCAATGAGCACCCATGTTTAACCACCTGACGGAAGACAAATCTCAGTCCTCAATGAGCCCCCATGTTTATCCACCTGACGGAAAACAAATCTCAGTCCTCAATGAGCCCCCATGTTTAACCACCTGACGGAAGACAAATCTCAGTCCTCAATGAGCACCCATGTTTAACCACCTGACGGAAGACAAATCTCAGTCCTCAATGAGCACCCATGTTTATCCACCTGAGGGAAAACAAATCTCAGTCCTCAATGAGCACCCATGTTTATCCAGCTAAGGGAAAACAAATCTCAGTCCTCAATGAGCCCCCATGTTTAACCACCTGACGGAAGACAAATCTCAGTCCTCAATGAGCACCCATGTTTATCCACCTGACGGAAAACAAATCTCAGTCCTCAATGAGCACCCATGTTTATCCACCTGAGGGAAACAAATCTCAGTCCTCAATGAGCACCATGTTTATCCACCTGAGGGAAACAAATCTCAGTCCTCAATGAGCACCCATGTTTATCAACCTGACGGAAAACAAATGTCAGTCCTCAATGAGCACTGATGTTTATCCACCTGAGGGAAAACAATCTCAGTCCTCAATGAGCACCTATGTTTATCCACCTGAGGGAAACAAATCTCAGTCCTCAATGAGCACCCATGTTTATCCACCTGAGGGAAACAAATCTCAGTCCTCAATGAGCACCCATGTTTAACCACCTGAGGGAAGACAAATCTCAGTCTTCAATGAGTACCCATGTTTAACCACCTGTGGGAAAACAAATCTCAGTCCTCAATGAGCACCCATGTTTAACCACCTGAGGGAAGACAAATCTCAGTCCTCAATGAGCACCCATGTTTAACCACCTGACGGAAGACAAATCTCAGTCCTCAATGAGCCCCCATGTTTATCCACCTGACGGAAAACAAATCTCAGTCCTCAATGAGCCCCCATGTTTAACCACCTGACGGAAGACAAATCTCAGTCCTCAATGAGCACCCATGTTTAACCACCTGACGGAAGACAAATCTCAGTCCTCAATGAGCACCCATGTTTATCCACCTGAGGGAAAACAAATCTCAGTCCTCAATGAGCACCCATGTTTATCCAGCTGAGGGAAAACAAATCTCAGTCCTCAATGAGCCCCCATGTTTAACCACCTGACGGAAGACAAATCTCAGTCCTCAATGAGCACCCATGTTTATCCACCTGACGGAAAACAAATCTCAGTCCTCAATGAGCACCCATGTTTATCCACCTGAGGGAAACAAATCTCAGTCCTCAATGAGCACCCATGTTTATCCACCTGAGGGAAACAAATCTCAGTCCTCAATGAGCACCCATGTTTATCCACCTGACGGAAAACAAATGTCAGTCCTCAATGAGCACTGATGTTTATCCACCTGAGGGAAACAAATCTCAGTCCTCAATGAGCACCTATGTTTATCCACCTGAGGGAAACAAATCTCAGTCCTCAATGAGCACCCATGTTTATCCACCTGAGGGAAACAAATCTCAGTCCTCAATGAGCACCCATGTTTATCCACCTGAGGGAAACAAATCTCAGTCCTCAATGAGCACCCATGTTTAACCACCTGACGGAAAACAAATCTCAGTCGTCAATGAGCACCCATGTTTATCCACCTGAGGGAAACAAATCTCAGTCCTCAATGAGCACCCATTTTTATCCACCTGAGGGAAACAAATCTCAGTCCTCAATGAGCACCCATGTTTACCCACCTGAGGGAAAACAAATCTCAGTCCTCAATGAGCACCCATGTTTATCCACCTGACGGAAAACAAATCTCAGTCCTCAATGAGCACCCATGTTTAACCACCTAACGGAAAACACATCTCAGTCCTCAATGAGCACCCATGTTTATCCACCTGAGGGAAACAAATCTCAGTCCTCAATGAGCACCCATGTTTATCCACCTGAGGGAAACAAATCTCAGTCCTCAATGAGCACCCATGTTTATCCACCTGACGGAAAACAAATCTCAGTCCTCAATGAGCACCCATGTTTATCCACCTGAGGGAAACAAATCTCAGTCCTCCATGAGCCCCCATGTTTAACCACCTGACGGAAGACAAATCTCAGTCCTCAATGAGCACCCATGTTTAACCACCTGAGGGAAGACAAATCTCAGTCTTCAATGAGTACCCATGTTTAACCACCTGTGGGAAAACAAATCTCAGTCCTCAATGAGCACCCATGTTTAACCACCTGAGGGAAGACAAATCTCAGTCCTCAATGAGCACCCATGTTTAACCACCTGACGGAAGACAAATCTCAGTCCTCAATGAGCCCCCATTTTTATCCACCTGACGGAAAACAAATCTCAGTCCTCAATGAGCCCCCATGTTTAACCACCTGACGGAAGACAAATCTCAGTCCTCAATGAGCACCCATGTTTAACCACCTGACGGAAGACAAATCTCAGTCCTCAATGAGCACCCATGTTTATCCACCTGAGGGAAAACAAATCTCAGTCCTCAATGAGCACCCATGTTTATCCAGCTGAGGGAAAACAAATCTCAGTCCTCAATGAGCCCCCATGTTTAACCACCTGACGGAAGACAAATCTCAGTCCTCAATGAGCACCCATGTTTATCCACCTGAGGGAAACAAATCTCAGTCCTCAATGAGCACCCATGTTTATCCACCTGAGGGAAACAAATCTCAGTCCTCAATGAGCACCCATGTTTATCCACCTGACGGAAAACAAATGTCAGTCCTCAATGAGCACTGATGTTTATCCACCTGAGGGAAACAAATCTCAGTCCTCAATGAGCACCTATGTTTATCCACCTGAGGGAAACAAATCTCAGTCCTCAATGAGCACCCATGTTTATCCAGCTGAGGGAAAACAAATCTCAGTCCTCAATGAGCCCCCATGTTTAACCACCTGACGGAAGACAAATCTCAGTCCTCAATGAGCACCCATGTTTATCCACCTGAGGGAAACAAATCTCAGTCCTCAATGAGCACCCATGTTTATCCACCTGAGGGAAACAAATCTCAGTCCTCAATGAGCACCCATGTTTATCCACCTGACGGAAAACAAATGTCAGTCCTCAATGAGCACTGATGTTTATCCACCTGAGGGAAACAAATCTCAGTCCTCAATGAGCACCTATGTTTATCCACCTGAGGGAAACAAATCTCAGTCCTCAATGAGCACCCATGTTTATCCACCTGAGGGAAACAAATCTCAGTCCTCAATGAGCACCCATGTTTATCCACCTGAGGGAAACAAATCTCAGTCCTCAATGAGCACCCATTTTTATCCACCTGACGGAAAACAAATCTCAGTCCTCAATGAGCACCCATGTTTAACCACCTGACGGAAAACAAATCTCAGTCCTCAATGAGCACCCATGTTTATCCACCTGAGGGAAACAAATCTCAGTCCTCAATGAGCACCCATGTTTATCCACCTGACGGAAAACAAATCTCAGTCCTCAATGAGCACCCATGTTTATCCACCTGAGGGAAACAAATCTCAGTCCTCCATGAGCCCCCATGTTTAACCACCTGACGGAAGACAAATCTCAGTCCTCAATGAGCACCCATGTTTAACCACCTGAGGGAAGACAAATCTCAGTCTTCAATGAGTACCCATGTTTAACCACCTGTGGGAAAACCAATCTCAGTCCTCAATGAGCACCCATGTTTAACCACCTGAGGGAAGACAAATCTCAGTCCTCAATGAGCACCCATGTTTAACCACCTGACGGAAGACAAATCTCAGTCCTCAATGAGACCCCATGTTTATCCACCTGACGGAAGACAAATCTCAGTCCTCAATGAGCCCCCATGTTTAACCACCTGACGGAAGACAAATCTCAGTCCTCAATGAGCACCCATGTTTAACCACCTGACGGAAGACCAATCTCAGTCCTCAATGAGCACCCATGTTTATCCACCTGAGGGAAAACAAATCTCAGTCCTCAATGAGAACCCATGTTTATCCAGCTGAGGGAAAACAAATCTCAGTCGTCAATGAGCACCCATGTTTATCCACCTGAGGGAAACAAATCTCAGTCCTCAATGAGCACCCATTTTTATCCACCTGAGGGAAACAAATCTCAGTCCTCAATGAGCACCCATGTTTATCCACCTGAGGGAAAACAAATCTCAGTCCTCAATGAGCACCCATGTTTATCCACCTGACGGAAAACAAATCTCAGTCCTCAATGAGCACCCATGATTAACCACCTAACGGAAAACACATCTCAGTCCTCAATGAGAACCCATGTTTATCCACCTGAGGGAAACAAATCTCAGTCCTCAATGAGCACCCATGTTTATCCACCTGAGGGAAACAAATCTCAGTCCTCAATGAGCACCCATGTTTATCCACCTGACGGAAAACAAATCTCAGTACTCAATGAGCACCCATGTTTATCCACCTGAGGGAAACAAATCTCAGTCCTCAATGAGCACCCATGTTTATCCACCTGAGGGAAACAAATCTCAGTCCTCAATGAGCACCCATGTTTATCCACCTGACGGAAAACAAATGTCAGTCCTCAATGAGCACTGATGTTTATCCACCTGAGGGAAACAAATCTCAGTCCTCAATGAGCACCTATGTTTATCCACCTGAGGGAAACAAATCTCAGTCCTCAATGAGCACCCATGTTTATCCACCTGAGGGAAACAAATCTCAGTCCTCAATGAGCACCCATGTTTATCCACCTGAGGGAAACAAATCTCAGTCCTCATTGAGCACCCATGTTTAACCACCTGACGGAAAACAAATCTCAGTCGTCAATGAGCACCCATGTTTATCCACCTGAGGGAAACAAATCTCAGTCCTCAATGAGCACCCATGTTTATCCACCTGAGGGAAACAAATCTCAGTCCTCAATGAGCACCCATGTTTATCCACCTGAGGGAAACAAATCTCAGTCCTCAATGAGCACCCATGTTTATCCACCTGACGGAAAACAAATCTCAGTCCTCAATGAGCACCCATGTTTAACCACCTGACGGAAAACAAATCTCAGTCCTCAATGAGTACCCATGTTTATCCACCTGAGGGAAACAAATCTCAGTCCTCAATGAGCACCCATGTTTATCCACCTGAGGGAAACAAATCTCAGTCCTCAATGAGCACCTATGTTTATCCACCTGACGGAAAACAAATCTCAGTCCTCAATGAGCACCCATGTTTATCCACCTGAGGGAAACAAATCTCAGTCCTCAATGAGCCCCCATGTTTATCCACCTGACGGAAGAAAAATCTCAGTCCTCAATGAGCACCCATGTTTAACCACCTGAGGGAAGACAAATCTCAGTCTTCAATGAGTACCCATGTTTAACCACCTGTGGGAAAACCAATCTCAGTCCTCAATGAGCACCCATGTTTAACCACCTGACGGAAGACAAATCTCAGTCCTCAATGAGCACCCATGTTTAACCATCTGACGGAAGACAAATCTCAGTCCTCAATGAGACCCCATGTTTATCCACCTGACGGAAGACAAATCTCAGTCCTCAATGAGCCCCCATGTTTAACCACCTGACAGAAGACAAATCTCAGTCCTCAATGAGCACCCATGTTTAACCACCTGACGGAAGACAAATCTCAGTCCTCAATGAGCACCCATGTTTATCCACCTGAGGGAAAACAAATCTCAGTCCTCAATGAGCACCCATGTTTATCCAGCTGAGGGAAGACAAATCTCAGTCTTCAATGAGTACCCATGTTTAACCACCTGTGGGAAAACCAATCTCAGTCCTCAATGAGCACCCATGTTTAACCACCTGACGGAAGACAAATCTCAGTCCTCAATGAGCACCCATGTTTAACCATCTGACGGAAGACAAATCTCAGTCCTCAATGAGACCCCATGTTTATCCACCTGACGGAAGACAAATCTCAGTCCTCAATGAGCCCCCATGTTTAACCACCTGACAGAAGACAAATCTCAGTCCTCAATGAGCACCCATGTTTAACCACCTGACGGAAGACAAATCTCAGTCCTCAATGAGCACCCATGTTTAACCACCTGAGGGAAGACAAATCTCAGTCTTCAATGAGTACCCATGTTTAACCACCTGTGGGAAAACCAATCTCAGTCCTCAATGAGCACCCATGTTTAACCACCTGAGGGAAGACAAATCTCAGTCCTCAATGAGCACCCATGTTTAACCACCTGACGGAAGACAAATCTCAGTCCTCAATGAGACCCCATGTTTATCCACCTGACGGAAGACAAATCTCAGTCCTCAATGAGCCCCCATGTTTAACCACCTGACGGAAGACAAATCTCAGTCCTCAATGAGCACCCATGTTTAACCACCTGACGGAAGACCAATCTCAGTCCTCAATGAGCACCCATGTTTATCCACCTGAGGGAAAACAAATCTCAGTCCTCAATGAGAACCCATGTTTATCCAGCTGAGGGAAAACAAATCTCAGTCGTCAATGAGCACCCATGTTTATCCACCTGAGGGAAACAAATCTCAGTCCTCAATGAGCACCCATTTTTATCCACCTGAGGGAAACAAATCTCAGTCCTCAATGAGCACCCATGTTTATCCACCTGAGGGAAAACAAATCTCAGTCCTCAATGAGCACCCATGTTTATCCACCTGACGGAAAACAAATCTCAGTCCTCAATGAGCACCCATGATTAACCACCTAACGGAAAACACATCTCAGTCCTCAATGAGAACCCATGTTTATCCACCTGAGGGAAACAAATCTCAGTCCTCAATGAGCACCCATGTTTATCCACCTGAGGGAAACAAATCTCAGTCCTCAATGAGCACCCATGTTTATCCACCTGACGGAAAACAAATCTCAGTACTCAATGAGCACCCATGTTTATCCACCTGAGGGAAACAAATCTCAGTCCTCAATGAGCACCCATGTTTATCCACCTGAGGGAAACAAATCTCAGTCCTCAATGAGCACCCATGTTTATCCACCTGACGGAAAACAAATGTCAGTCCTCAATGAGCACTGATGTTTATCCACCTGAGGGAAACAAATCTCAGTCCTCAATGAGCACCTATGTTTATCCACCTGAGGGAAACAAATCTCAGTCCTCAATGAGCACCCATGTTTATCCACCTGAGGGAAACAAATCTCAGTCCTCAATGAGCACCCATGTTTATCCACCTGAGGGAAACAAATCTCAGTCCTCATTGAGCACCCATGTTTAACCACCTGACGGAAAACAAATCTCAGTCGTCAATGAGCACCCATGTTTATCCACCTGAGGGAAACAAATCTCAGTCCTCAATGAGCACCCATGTTTATCCACCTGAGGGAAACAAATCTCAGTCCTCAATGAGCACCCATGTTTATCCACCTGAGGGAAACAAATCTCAGTCCTCAATGAGCACCCATGTTTATCCACCTGACGGAAAACAAATCTCAGTCCTCAATGAGCACCCATGTTTAACCACCTGACGGAAAACAAATCTCAGTCCTCAATGAGTACCCATGTTTATCCACCTGAGGGAAACAAATCTCAGTCCTCAATGAGCACCCATGTTTATCCACCTGAGGGAAACAAATCTCAGTCCTCAATGAGCACCTATGTTTATCCACCTGACGGAAAACAAATCTCAGTCCTCAATGAGCACCCATGTTTATCCACCTGAGGGAAACAAATCTCAGTCCTCAATGAGCCCCCATGTTTATCCACCTGACGGAAGAAAAATCTCAGTCCTCAATGAGCACCCATGTTTAACCACCTGAGGGAAGACAAATCTCAGTCTTCAATGAGTACCCATGTTTAACCACCTGTGGGAAAACCAATCTCAGTCCTCAATGAGCACCCATGTTTAACCACCTGACGGAAGACAAATCTCAGTCCTCAATGAGCACCCATGTTTAACCATCTGACGGAAGACAAATCTCAGTCCTCAATGAGACCCCATGTTTATCCACCTGACGGAAGACAAATCTCAGTCCTCAATGAGCCCCCATGTTTAACCACCTGACAGAAGACAAATCTCAGTCCTCAATGAGCACCCATGTTTAACCACCTGACGGAAGACAAATCTCAGTCCTCAATGAGCACCCATGTTTATCCACCTGAGGGAAAACAAATCTCAGTCCTCAATGAGCACCCATGTTTATCCAGCTGAGGGAAAACAAATCTCAGTCGTCAATGAGCGCCCATGTTTATCACCCTGAGGGAAACAAATCTCAGTCCTCAATGAGCACCCATTTTTATCCACCTGAGGGAAACAAATCTCAGTCCTCAATGAGCACCCATGTTTATCCACCTGAGGGAAAACAAATCTCAGTCCTCAATGAGCACCCATGTTTATCCACCTGACGGAAAACAAATCTCAGTCCTCAATGAGCACCCATGTTTAACCACCTAACGGAAAACACATCTCAGTCCTCAATGAGCACCCATGTTTATCCACCTGAAGGAAACAAATCTCAGTCCTCAATGACCACCCATGTTTATCCACCTGAGGGAAACAAATCTCAGTCCTCAATGAGCACCCATGTTTATCCACCTGACGGAAAACAAATCTCAGTCCTCAATGAGCACCCATGTTTATCCACCTGAGGGAAACAAATCTCAGTCCTCCATGAGCCCCCATGTTTAACCACCTGACGGAAGACAAATCTCAGTCCTCAATGAGCACCCATGTTTAACCACCTGAGGGAAGACAAATCTCAGTCTTCAATGAGTACCCATGTTTAACCACCTGTGGGAAAACCAATCTCAGTCCTCAATGAGCACCCATGTTTAACCACCTGAGGGAAGACAAATCTCAGTCCTCAATGAGCACCCATGTTTAACCACCTGACGGAAGACAAATCTCAGTCCTCAATGAGACCCCATGTTTATCCACCTGACGGAAGACAAATCTCAGTCCTCAATGAGCCCCCATGTTTAACCACCTGACGGAAGACAAATCTCAGTCCTCAATGAGCACCCATGTTTAACCACCTGACGGAAGACAAATCTCAGTCCTCAATGAGCACCCATGTTTATCCACCTGAGAGAAAACAAATCTCAGTCCTCAATGAGCACCCATGTTTATCCAGCTGAGGGAAAACAAATCTCAGTCGTCAATGAGCACCCATGTTTATCCACTTGAGGGAAACAAATCTCAGTCCTCAATGAGCACCCATTTTTATCCACCTGAGGGAAACAAATCTCAGTCCTCAATGAGCACCCATGTTTATCCACCTGAGGGAAAACAAATCTCAGTCCTCAATGAGCACCCATGTTTATCCACCTGACGGAAAACAAATCTCAGTCCTCAATGAGCACCCATGTTTAACCACCTAACGGAAAACACATCTCAGTCCTCAATGAGCACCCATGTTTATCCACCTGAGGGAAACAAATCTCAGTCCTCAATGAGCACCCATGTTTATCCACCTGAGGGAAACAAATCTCAGTCCTCAATGAGCACCCATGTTTATCCACCTGACGGAAAACAAATCTCAGTCCTCAATGAGCACCCATGTTTATCCACCTGAGGGAAACAAATCTCAGTCCTCCATGAGCCCCCATGTTTAACCACCTGACGGAAGACAAATCTCAGTCCTCAATGAGCACCCATGTTTAACCACCTGAGGGAAGACAAATCTCAGTCTTCAATGAGTACCCATGTTTAACCACCTGTGGGAAAACAAATCTCAGTCCTCAATGAGCACCCATGTTTAACCACCTGAGGGAAGACAAATCTCAGTCCTCAATGAGCACCCATGTTTAACCACCTGACGGAAGACAAATCTCAGTCCTCAATGAGCACCCATGTTTATCCACCTGACGGAAAACAAATCTCAGTCCTCAATGAGCACCCATGTTTATCCACCTGAGGGAAACAAATCTCAGTCCTCAATGAGCACCCATGTTTATCCACCTGAGGGAAACAAATCTCAGTCCTCAATGAGCACCCATGTTTATCCACCTGACGGAAAACAAATGTCAGTCCTCAATGAGCACTGATGTTTATCCACCTGAGGGAAACAAATCTTAACTCTTCAATGAGCACCTATGTTTATCCACCTGAGGGAAACAAATCTCAGCCATCAATGAGCACCCATGTTTATCAACCTGAGGGAAACAAATCTCAGTCCTCAATGAGCACCCATGTTTATCCACCTGAGGGAAACAAATCTCAGTCCTCAATGAGCACCCATGTTTAACCACCTGACGGAAAACAAATCTCAGTCGTCAATGAGCACCCATGTTTATCCACCTGAGGGAAACAAATCTCAGTCCTCAATGAGCACCCATGTTTATCCACCTGAGGGAAACAAATCTCAGTCCTCAATGAGCACCCATGTTTATCCACCTGAGGGAAACAAATCTCAGTCCTCAATGAGCACCCATGTTTATCCACCTGACGGAAAACAAATCTCAGTCCCCAATGAGCACCCATGTTTAACCACCTGACGGAAAACAAATCTCAGTCCTCAATGAGTACCCATGTTTATCCAGCTGAGGGAAACAAATCTCAGTCCTCAATGAGCACCCATGTTTATCCACCTGAGGGAAACAAATCTCAGTCCTCAATGAGCACCTATGTTTATCCACCTGACGGAAAACAAATCTCAGTCCTCAATGAGCACCCATGTTTATCCACCTGAGGGAAACAAATCTCAGTCCTCAATGAGCCCCCATGTTTATCCACCTGACGGAAGACAAATCTCAGTCCTCAATGAGCACCCATGTTTAACCACCTGAGGGAAGACAAATCTCAGTCTTCAATGAGTACCCATGTTTAACCACCTGTGGGAAAACCAATCTCAGTCCTCAATGAGCACCCATGTTTAACCACCTGAGGGAAGACAAATCTCAGTCCTCAATGAGCACCCATGTTTAACCACCTGACGGAAGACAAATCTCAGTCCTCAATGAGACCCCATGTTTATCCACCTGACGGAAGACAAATCTCAGTCCTCAATGAGCCCCCATGTTTAACCACCTGACGGAAGACAAATCTCAGTCCTCAATGAGCACCCATGTTTAACCACCTGACGGAAGACAAATCTCAGTCCTCAATGAGCACCCATGTTTATCCACCTGAGGGAAAACAAATCTCAGTCCTCAATGAGCACCCATGTTTATCTAGCTGAGGGAAAACAAATCTCAGTCCTCAATGAGCCCCCATGTTTAACCACCTGACGGAAGACAAATCTCAGTCCTCAATGAGCACCCATGTTTATCCACCTGACGGAAAACAAATCTCAGTCCTCAATGAGCACCCATGTTTATCCACCTGAGGGAAACAAATCTCAGTCCTCAATGAGCACCCATGTTTATCCACCTGAGGGAAACAAATCTCAGTCCTCAATGAGCACCCATGTTTATCCACCTGACGGAAAACAAATGTCAGTCCTCAATGAGCACTGATGTTTATCCACCTGAGGGAAACAAATCTCAGTCCTCAATGAGCACCTATGTTTATCCACCTGAGGGAAACAAATCTCAGTCCCTAATGAGCACCCATGTTTATCCACCTGAGGGAAACAAATCTCAGTCCTCAATGAGCACCCATGTTTAACCACCTGAGGGAAGACAAATCTCAGTCTTCAATGAGTACCCATGTTTAACCACCTGTGGCAAAACAAATCTCAGTCCTCAATGAGCACCCATGTTTAACCACCTGAGGGAAGACAAATCTCAGTCTTCAATGAGCACCCATGTTTAACCACCTGACGGAAGACAAATCTCAGTCCTCAATGAGCCCCCATGTTTATCCATCTGACGGAAAACAAATCTCAGTCCTCAATGAGCCCCCATGTTTAACCACCTGACGGAAGACAAATCTCAGTCCTCAATGAGCACCCATGTTTATCCACCTGAGGGAAAACAAATCTCAGTCCTCAATGAGCACCCATGTTTATCCAGCTGAGGGAAAACAAATCTTAGTCCTCAATGAGCCCCCATGTTTAACCACCTGACGGAAGACAAATCTCAGTCCTCAATGAGCACCCATGTTTATCCACCTGACGGGAAACAAATCTCAGTCCTCAATGAGCACCCATGTTTATCCACCTGAGGGAAACAAATCTCAGTCCTCAATGAGCACCCATGTTTATCCACCTGAGGGAAAACAAATCTCAGTCCTCAATGAGCACCCATGTTTATCCACCTGACGGAAAACAAATGTCAGTCCTCAATGAGCACTGATGTTTATCCACCTGAGGGAAACAAATCTCAGTCCTCAATGAGCACCTATGTTTATCCACCTGAGGGAAACAAATCTCAGTCCTCAATGAGCACCCATGTTTATCCACCTGAGGGAAACAAATCTCAGTCCTCAATGAGCACCCATGTTTATCCACCTGAGGGAAACAAATCTCAGTCCTCAATGAGCACCCATGTTAAACCACGTCACGGAAAACAAATCTCAGTCGTCAATGAGCACCCATGTTTATCCACCTGAGGGAAACAAATCTCAGTCCTCAATGAGCACCCATGTTTATCCACCTGAGGGAAACAAATCTCAGTCCTCAATGAGCACCCATGTTTATCCACCTGAGGGAAACAAATCTCAGTCCTCAATGAGCACCCATGTTTATCCACCTGAGGGAAACAAATCTCAGTCCTTAATGAGCACCCATGTTTATCCACCTTAGGGAAACAAATCTCAGTCCTCAATGAGCACCCATGTTTATCCACCTAACGGAAAACAAATCTCAGTCCTCAATGAGCACCCATGTTTAACCACCTGACGGAAAACAAATCTCAGTCCTCAATGAGCCCCCATGTTTATCCACCTGAGGGAAACAAATCTCAGTCCTCAATGAGCACCCATGTTTATCAACCTGACGGAAGACAAATCTCAGTCGTCAATGAGCACCCATGTTTATCCACCTGACGGAAAACAAATCTCAGTCCTCAATGAGCACCCATGTTTATCCACCTGAGGGAAACAAATCTCAGTCCTCAATGAGCACCCATGTTTATCTACCTGAGGGAAACAAATCTCAGTCGTCAATGAGCACCCATGTTTATCCACCTGAGGGAAACAAATCTCAGTCCTCAATGAGCACCCATGTTTATCCACCTGAGGGAAACAAATCTCAGTCCTCAATAAGCCTCCATGTTTATCCACCTGAGGGAAACAAATCTCAGTCCTCAATGAGCACCCATGTTTATCCACCTGAGGGAAACAAATCTCAGTCCTCAATGAGCACCCATGTTTATCCACCTGACGGAAAACAAATCTCAGTCCTCAATGAGCACCCATGTTTATCCACCTGAGGGAAACAAATCTCAGTCCTCAATGAGCACCCATGTTTATCCACCTGAGGGAAACAAATCTCAGTCCTCAATGAGCACCCATGTTTATCCACCTGAGGGAAACAAATCTCAGTCCTCAATGAGCACCCATGTTTATCCACCTGACGGAAGACAAATCTCAGTCCTCAATGAGCACCCATGTTTATCCACCTGAGGGAAACAAATCACAGTCCTCAATGAGCACCCATGTTTATCCACCTGAGGGAAACAAATCTCAGTCCTCAATGAGCACCCATGTTTATCCACCTGAGGGAAACAAATCTCAGTCCTCAATAAGCCCCTATGTTTATCCACCTGAGGGAAACAAATCTCAGTCCTCAATGAGCACCCATGTTTATCCACCTGAGGGAAACAAATCTCAGTCCTCAATGAGCACCCATGTTTATCCAGCTGACGGAAAACAAATCTCAGTCCTCAATGAGCACCCATGTTTATCCACCTGAGGGAAACAAATCTCAGTCCTCAATGAGCACCTATGTTTATCCACCTGAGGGAAACAAATCTCAGTCCTCAATGAGCACCCATGTTTATCCACCTGACGGAAAACAAATTTCAGTCATCAATGAGCACCCATGTTTAACCACCTGACGGAAAACAAATCTCAGTCCTCAATGAGCACCCATGTTTATCCACCTGAGGGAAACAAATCTCAGTCCTCAATGAGCCCCCATGTTTATCCACCTGACGGAAAACAAATCTCAGTCCTCAATGAGCACCCATGTTTATCCACCTGAGGGAAACAAATCTCAGTCCTCAATGAGCACCCATGTTTATCCACCTGACGGAAAACAAATCTCAGTCCTCAATGAGCACCCATGTTTATCCACCTGAGGGAAAACAAATCTCAGTCCTCAATGAGCACCCATGTTTATCCACCTGAGGGAAACAAATCTCAGTCCTCAATGAGCACCCATGTTTATCCAGCTGACGGAAAACAAATCTCAGTCCTCAATGAGCACCCATGTTTATCCACCTGAGGGAGGACAAATCTCAGTCCTCAATGAGCACCCATGTTTAACCACCTGAGGGAAACAAATCTCAGTCCTCAATGAGCACCCATGTTTATCCACCTGACGGAAAACAAATCTCAGTCCTCAATGAGCCCCCATGTTTAACCACCTGACGGAAGACAAATCTCAGTCCTCAATGAGCACCCATGTTTATCCACCTGAGGGAAAACAAATCTCAGTCCTCAATGAGCACCCATGTTTATCCAGCTGAGGGAAAACAAATCTTAGTCCTCAATGAGCCCCCATGTTTAACCACCTGACGGAAGACAAATCTCAGTCCTCAATGAGCACCCATGTTTATCCACCTGACGGAAAACAAATCTCAGTCCTCAATGAGCACTGATGTTTATCCACCTGAGGGAAACAAATCTCAGTCCTCAATGAGCACCTATGTTTATCCACCTGAGGGAAACAAATCTCAGTCCTCAATGAGCACCCATGTTTATCCACCTGAGGGAAACAAATCTCAGTCCTCAATGAGCACCCATGTTTATCCACCTGAGGGAAACAAATCTCAGTCCTCAATGAGCACCCATGTTAAACCACGTCACGGAAAACAAATCTCAGTCGTCAATGAGCACCCATGTTTATCCACCTGAGGGAAACAAATCTCAGTCCTCAATGAGCACCCATGTTTATCCACCTGAGGGAAACAAATCTCAGTCCTCAATGAGCACCCATGTTTATCCACCTGAGGGAAACAAATCTCAGTCCTCAATGAGCACCCATGTTTATCCACCTGAGGGAAACAAATCTCAGTCCTTAATGAGCACCCATGTTTATCCACCTTAGGGAAACAAATCTCAGTCCTCAATGAGCACCCATGTTTATCCACCTAACGGAAAACAAATCTCAGTCCTCAATGAGCACCCATGTTTAACCACCTGACGGAAAACAAATCTCAGTCCTCAATGAGCACCCATGTTTATCCACCTGAGAGAAACAAATCTCAGTCCTCAATGAGCCCCCATGTTTATCCACCTGAGGGAAACAAATCTCAGTCCTCAATGAGCACCCATGTTTATCAACCTGACGGAAGACAAATCTCAGTCGTCAATGAGCACCCATGTTTATCCACCTGACGGAAAACAAATCTCAGTCCTCAATGAGCACCCATGTTTATCCACCTGAGGGAAACAAATCTCAGTCTTCAATGAGCACCCATGTTTATCTACCTGAGGGAAACAAATCTCAGTCGTCAATGAGCACCCATGTTTATCCACCTGAGGGAAACAAATCTCAGTCCTCAATGAGCACCCATGTTTATCCACCTGAGGGAAACAAATCTCAGTCCTCAATAAGCCTCCATGTTTATCCACCTGAGGGAAACAAATCTCAGTCCTCAATGAGCACCCATGTTTATCCACCTGAGAGAAACAAATCTCAGTCCTCAATGAGCACCCATGTTTATCCACCTGACGGAAAACAAATCTCAGTCCTCAATGAGCACCCATGTTTATCCACCTGAGGGAAACAAATCTCAGTCCTCAATGAGCACCCATGTTTATCCACCTGAGGGAAACAAATCTCAGTCCTCAATGAGCACCCATGTTTATCCACCTGAGGGAAACAAATCTCAGTCCTCAATGAGCACCCATGTTTATCCACCTGACGGAAGACAAATCTCAGTCCTCAATGAGCACCCATGTTTATCCACCTGAGGGAAACAAATCACAGTCCTCAATGAGCACCCATGTTTATCCACCTGAGGGAAACAAATCTCAGTCCTCAATGAGCACCCATGTTTATCCACCTGAGGGAAACAAATCTCAGTCCTCAATAAGCCCCTATGTTTATCCACCTGAGGGAAACAAATCTCAGTCCTCAATGAGCACCCATGTTTATCCACCTGAGGGAAACAAATCTCAGTCCTCAATGAGCACCCATGTTTATCCAGCTGACGGAAAACAAATCTCAGTCCTCAATGAGCACCCATGTTTATCCACCTGAGGGAAACAAATCTCAGTCCTCAATGAGCACCTATGTTTATCCACCTGAGGGAAACAAATCTCAGTCCTCAATGAGCACCCATGTTTATCCACCTGACGGAAAACAAATTTCAGTCATCAATGAGCACCCATGTTTAACCACCTGACGGAAAACAAATCTCAGTCCTCAATGAGCACCCATGTTTATCCACCTGAGGGAAACAAATCTCAGTCCTCAATGAGCCCCCATGTTTATCCACCTGACGGAAAACAAATCTCAGTCCTCAATGAGCACCCATGTTTATCCACCTGAGGGAAACAAATCTCAGTCCTCAATGAGCACCCATGTTTATCCACCTGACGGAAAACAAATCTCAGTCCTCAATGAGCACCCATGTTTATCCACCTGAGGGAAAACAAATCTCAGTCCTCAATGAGCACCCATGTTTATCCACCTGAGGGAAACAAATCTCAGTCCTCAATGAGCACCCATGTTTATCCAGCTGACGGAAAACAAATCTCAGTCCTCAATGAGCACCCATGTTTATCCACCTGAGGGAGGACAAATCTCAGTCCTCAATGAGCACCCATGTTTAACCACCTGAGGGAAACAAATCTCAGTCCTCAATGAGCACCCATGTTTATCCACCTGACGGAAAACAAATCTCAGTCCTCAATGAGCACCCATGTTTATCCACCTGAGGGAAACAAATCTCAGTCCTCAATGAGCACCCATGTTTATCCACCTGAGGGAAAACAAATCTCAGTCCTCAATAAGCACCCATGTTTAACCACCTGATGGAAGAGAAATCTCTGTCCTCAATGAACACCTATGTTTATCCACCTGAGGGAAGACAAATCTCTGTCCTCAATGAACCCCCATGTTTATCCACCTGAGGGAAGACAAATCTCAGGCCTCAATGAGCCCCCATGTTTATCCACCTGAGGGAAGACAAATCTCAGGCCTCAATGAGCCCCCATGTTTATCCACCTGAGGGAAGACAAATCTCTGTCCTCAATGAACCCCCATGTTTATCCACCTGAGGGAAGACAAATCTCAGGCCTCAATGAGCCCCCATGTTTATCCACCTGAGGGAAGACAAATCTCAGGCCTCAATGAACCCCCATGTTTATCCACCTGAGGCCCCACAGGGCCATATCGGGAGCCCCACACCCAGAGTAGAAGCAGGCCCTGTACGAAGTCTTCCAATCCAAAGAGTAAACACACATAAAACTTAAAAGCAACATGTTGAACGCACCCCACACACATCCACAACAAATGATACCAATAAAGAGAGTAACACTTCTCCTAACCATACATCCCAATCTGGTCGTACCATCATGCCACCTAAATTATTTGACGAATGAAACTTTCAGTCAATGTGATTCTGTTTTTTATTTTGGAAAAGGGGAATGTGATGTTATGACCGCAGTAACATCCCCTACTAGAACTCTTCAATTAAGGAGAACTAAGAAAGTTCCCCTCCCCCCGCATTCTAGCAGTTCAATAAAGCGTGCCCATCGAGGCACATTGAGATCCTATGGCGTGTGTTTGACTTGTAGGGACGCCTCAAGCTATTATCAATAAACTACCCCCTTCTCAAAGGGCGAAAAAGTAAAGCCTGGGAAGGTAGACCTCCTAGAACTGCACATGACTATACCTCAGACCGACGGAGAACAAGGCCACACCAGCCACAGCATAACCAAGACTCCGTCAGCCTTATTTTGGTATGACCCCCCCCCCCCCTCGTCGAAGGGTCGCTGGAGATAATTCTGCCAAAAAAAGTTGCTGGAGGTGAACTGCATTTGTGGGTTGTTTAATAAAAAACAAACAAACAAAATAGCAAGTCAGACAACTCCCCCCGTCTGAAATGAATTTGAAAAGAATCCTCACTCTAAATAAAATTCAAAACTCTCTCCCCCCCCCTTCGTTCTGTTTTAATAATAATAATAATGATAATAATAATAATAATAATAATAATAATAATAATGATAATGATAATAATAATAATAATAATAATAATAATAATAATAATAATAATAATAATAATAATAATAATAATGATATTTTGTGTCTATATTAAAAGTGAAAGAAATTCTTTCCTTTCTTTTTTTTTTATTATCAGATATTATTGAAATTAAGCCTCCCCTTCTTTGCTCATAATAATTAACTTTGAATCTATGATTATTGACACACACACATTCAATTTTATTCTTCCGATGAGAAATAACAATTTTTTGCAGGGTGGACAAATATTTTTGTGTATATGTGTATATTATTTGCATTGACATGAAATAAATTTATTTTCTTCTGTTATTTTCAACCCCAGCATTTATTGTCCTCAACTGTTTGTCAACGATTTGGAGTTGCCGTGTATTGGTCATGATCGGATGTATCCTGTGTAGTACCTGTTTTATTCTGGATTCGTGCGCTTACAACGTCATCATGTTGCCGTTTTTCCACGTTATCAATGGTAAGTGACGTTTGTTGATAAACGTTCAAACGAAAAAACGTTCATGCTAAAAGTAGAAGGATACCTGTCCCAGAACAGGTAACATTAATTCCACAAACAGCACAGTTTTGCACCATTTTTATGTCCCTTTATGATAACAAAAATCAAGATATAATGATACTAAATCTTATATCTAGAATCCTTATTTAAATTTTGATCAACATTCATTACATGTCGAAAAATTTAAGGCTTAAGCTTCAGGGGTATTAAGAAGAAATAAAAATTCATGGAATTTTGTTTAATTAGTGTTGAATGTCTATGGATCAAATTTTCAAAGAGGAGATTGTGCCCTTATTATGCCCCCTAAACCCCCTTTAAAATACTCCAAAGAAACTGAAATTTGGGGAATATTTATTGGTTAATGTTAAAATTTCATGGAGCTATCTAAATTTTTACCAAGGGCTTCCACCCCATTTTTAACCCCTTTATATAAACTAAAATGAAATAAATATAGTCCACATTACCACCCTTTACCCCTAGCAGCTGTTTTCTAAAATTCATAATGATCGGTTAATTAGTTTAGGAGTGAATTACAAAACTTTTTCATTTGGAGGAAGAGGAGGAGGAGGAGGAGTAGCAGTAGGAGAGAATAAACGACAACAACATGATGATGATGATGATGATAATGATGATGATCATCATCGTCATCATCATCGTCGGTATAATGTCCGACACATGCAGGCTTTTAAAAATTGACTTCCAAACTAATCTATTTCTGGCCAGGTCTTTATTCATCCCTTTTTCCTTCAAATGCATCCTTATCACTTTCTCCCATGTTTCCATGTCTTCCCAGACCCTGCTACCTCAACTGTTCTACATCTACTCACCCAAAAACTTTTATCCATTCTTTCAATGTGACGGAATCTCTTGAATCTTTTGCACGTTTCCATACCATCGATGTTTCCTGTTCTGCACGCATCTCCCTATACTGTCCAGATTTAATCTTCCTCTGAGGTCATCAGATCTAAGCCTGTTTTCAAGACTCCCATTACACATCGATCGTATCATTCTCATATCATTTCTCTCCATGCAACGCATATCCTCAACCCTCACTGGTCAGGTTTCACTTCCATACATCATCACATTTCGTACACCTGCTTGGTCGAGTCTTCACTTAGTCGACAGCGGTGATGATCATGACAAAGCGATTAAACATTGAATTAGAGATACATCCTAAACACTTTTAAAAGTAAATTCTAATTTTACTTCAGGTCGAGAAATAGAATTTGATCTAAAATTTGGTTGAAAACGAAACAAATATGTAAGATATTCCCACGGTCCCTATACCACGATTGAATAGCATATTTTTTTATTACATTGTGTTCAAATTTTTTTCTTTTCTTCTTTAGGTGCGGGGATTGCATTTATGTTCGGACCAAGTATTGTTCTTATTGGCCACTATTTTAAAAAATACCGCGGCACGGCAAATGCATTGACCTCTTGTGGATCAAGTATTGGACAATTTACGCTATCGCCGATAATTTCATTGTTGGTGTCGACGTATGGAATCAAAGGCGCACTTTTGATTAACTCTGGTTTGTTTGTACAGTGCATAGTTTTCGCTTTGCTGCTCAGGCCGATTAGCTTCTACATATCTACGCATAATGTTCGGCAAATATATGATTCCACGGCAAATGAAAAGAGCAAAGAAACAGAAGATTTGCTGATAAAAATAGAAGATATGGCCTTCAAAAAAAAAGATCTGGTGAACGAAAGAGAAGATCTGTTGATGAAAACAGATGATGGTGTAAAAAAAACAGAATATCTAAAGATCGAAACAAGAGATCTGCTGATCGAAACAGATGATCTGGCGATCCAAAGAGAAGATCTGGTGATCGAAACAGATGATCTGGCAATCAAAAGAGAAGATCTGGTGATCCAAACAGATGATCTGGCGACCCAAAATGTAGACCTGCTGGACAAAACAGATCTGGTGATCAAAACGGGAGATCTGGTGATTCAAACTGATGATCTGGTGGCGATAAAAAGAGAAGATCTGATGAAGAAAAGAGAAGATCTGGCGATCAAAACAGATCTGGCAATAGAAAGCAAACATCATGTGATCAAAAGAACATCTACAGAAATAGAGGTATTAAAACAATCCTACTTGTCAAAACAACCAGGAAAAAGATGCGAAACGAATAATTCTCCATTAATAGCTAAAAATTATGAGAATAGTGGAGAAAAAAAGTCAGTTGTCGAAAAAAAGACCAAACTATCATTGTACAAAAGAATGTTTGCAGATATAAGTTTAAATCTCTTCCGGCAAAAGATCTTTGTGGTCTTATTTTTTGGTTGCACGATAGCTACGGTCACTACCAGCGTTCCCCAGACGTACTTTCCGGCTTATTCGGAGGACATTGGTTTAGGGAGAACGAAAGGGGCTTATTTTGTATCCATGGCTGGTTTTGGAGACCTGGGTGGTCGTATGCTAACAACCGTCTTGGCAGACTGGAAATACTTAAATCGGACTGGATTTCTTGGCGTCGCACTCGTAGTCCAAGGGGTCATCGGCTGCTTTGCTTCTTTCTATACCTCATTTGTGACCTTCGCCTGTTACTGTGTCTTCTACGGTATCGCCAGCGGAATATACTTCGCAATATCGATAACAATACTGACGGATTTGATTGGATTAGAGAAATTATCGCAAGCACTTGGATTGATTTTATTATTTGTCGGGATCATCGCTACAGCAATATTTCCAGCATTCGGTGAGTACAAAAACATTTCTTATACCAATTTCTTCCTTTTTTTATAAATATTTATAGGATGAATTGCAAGACTCACTCTATAATCTATCTAATAATATAGAATGTCTATATAATAATATAGAATGTCTATATAATAATATAGAATGTCTATATATGCAAAGAAGGCAATTTCATGTCCATACATACGTTATCACCCTCCCCCCTTTTAAAAGATGGGCTTATTGATTAGTGATTAATCTGATGTCGCTTAAGTAAACAGTTCTAACTTTACACATTTTAAAATGACTTGTTTCAAAATAATTTTGTCCTGTCGACTAAAACAGTACACGGTGCTTTGGTGATAGCACGATACCAAATTGCTGGTCTTCTGAAATGTGAATTTGCGACACTGAAAATCCACACAATCGAAAAATGGTCTCAAATTCACAGTCTATCTTTTATTTCTTCATATGCATTAATTAAGTTCCCTATTTGTTTAAATTAAATGACATTTAAATTCGACTAGAATAATCTTTCTTTTTTTAAAAAAAAGATCTGGGCATTATAGTAATTAATATCATTTATTTTAATAATATAGTCATTTTTAACTTAAGTATTTTAACGTTAAGGAGTTACACAATAATAATAAATAAAAAAACCTGTTTTCCACTGGTTTTGTTTTTTTGTTGTTTTTTTACGGCATATCAACCTATTTCGGGTTATTTAATGCCAAATCCGGTCATTTTGGTAAAAGTTTTTAAGCTTCAAGTTCTTTATATCTTAAAATATTTATTCATGGTGGGGTTTTTTTGGGGGCGGGGGGGGGGGGGGGTACGGCATATCAACCTATTTCGGGTTATTTAATGCCAAATCCGGTCATTTTGGTAAAAGTTTTTATGCTTCAAGTTCTTTATATCTTAAAATATTTATTCACGGTGGGTTTTTTGGGATTTTTTTTACGGCATATCAACCTATTTCGGGTTATTTAATGCCAAATCCGGTCATTTTGGTAAAAGTTTTTATGCTTCAAGTTCTTTTTATCTTAAAATATTTATTCATGGTGGGTTTTTTTTTTTAATTTTTTTTTTACGGCATATCAACCTATTTCGGGTTATTTAATGCCAAATCCGGTCATTTTGGTAAAAGTTTTATGCTTCAAGTTCTTTATATCTTAAAATATTTATTCATGGTGGGTTTTTTTTGGGGGGGGGTGGTTACGGCATATCAACCTATTTCGGGTTATTTAATGCCAAATCCGGTCATTTTGGTAAAAGTTTTTATGCTTCAAGTTCTTTATATCTTAAAATATTTATTCATGGTGTTTTTTTGGGGGGTTTTTTTGGGGTTTTTTTACGGCATATCAACCTATTTCGGGTTATTTAATGCCAAATCCGGTCATTTTGGTAAAAGTTTTTATGCTTCAAGTTCTTTATATCTTAAAATATTTATTTATGGTGGGGTTTTTTTGGGTTTTTTTTTTTACGGCATATCAACCTATTTCGGGTTATTTAATGCCAAATCCGGTCATTTTGGTAAAAGTTTTTATGCTTCAAGTTCTTTATATCTTAAAATATTTATTCATGGTGGGTTTTTTGGTGGTTTTTTTTTACGGCATATCAACCTATTTCGGGTTATTTAATGCCAAATCCGGTCATTTTGGTAAAAGTTTTTATGCTTCAAGTTCTTTATATCTTAAAATATTTATTCATGGTGGGTTTTTTGTTTTTTTTGGGGGTTTTTTACGGCATATCAACCTATTTCGGGTTATTTAATGCCAAATCCGGTCATTTTGGTAAAAGTTTTTTTGCTTCAAGTTCTTTATATGTTCAAGTATTTATTCATGGTTTTTGGTTTGGTTGTTTTTTAGAGGAAAAATGTTGTTTTTGTTTTTGGCTTTGCAGAACATTGTTGAGCTTTGCAAAGGGGAAGGAAAAAAACAACAACATCAATGTTTGGTGCATTTTAGGTCAACAAAGCGAGTATTTTCAGACAGCCTGATCTGATAGCATCAAATGTTTTTAACTCTCATTGATTTTAAATAAAGGAAAATTCAAAAGAAAAATTGTCTTCTTCAAAATTAATAATGATCAATGTCCATGTAGAAAGAAAAGGTAGACCGTGGATTTGAGACCATTTTTCGATTGCGTACGTTTTCAGTATCCAAAATTCACCGTTCCAAAGAGCAGCAATTTGCTGCCGTGTTATTACCAGAGCTCCCAGTACAATTTTAAATAAACAGATTTCAAAAAGTGACATTCGTTTTATTGATTTGAAGAATATTTAGCTGACAATTATTTTTACGGTAAGAAGACAAAGGATATTTATTGTTTTAAAAAGAATTAAATTTCTACAATTTTAAATAAATAAATGAAGACACATATTCGTTTTATTCATTCCAAGAATATTTTGCCGACAATGACAATTATTTTTACGGTAGAAGAAAAAGTCGATTCTTCGTAAGAGTATTGACCCTGACAGACATTTATTATTTCAAAAAGAATATTATTTTTAGAAGTAAGTTATACCGATTTATGTAGAAAGCACCGTAGAATTTTCACGGGTCCCGCTAGTCTATATAATAATATGCTATTTCACAACCATTTGAAAAAGTGAGATATTCTGATCGCCAAACATGAAATAGAAAAGTAACTGAGAAATTAGCTAATGTCGCTGTTTGCCAAAAAAAGTGACAATTTTACCCATTTTAAAATGAATTGTTCCAAAATCGAATAAACCTTTATAAATAGAATTCTGTCGCCCCATCGACTTAAATAGTGTTAAAAACATACTCACTGCATTCTTCTTATTTTAATTCATTTAATGGTTACGATTTTAAATAAATAAATTCACAAAAGTGAAATACGTTTTGTTTTTTAAAGAATTTTTAACCGACAATTATTTATTTTTAAGGTTAAAAGAAATAGATTATTTATTTTTAAAAATGATTTAAATCTTTACAATATATAGTAAAAATAAAAGGTGAAAACGTACGTTTTATTTATAATTTATAACATGTTTCTTTTTCTTTGCGTGTCTTTGAAGTGTCATGACAGTTTCCCACTTTTTTACGCAGTTCTTTATATTTTTGTTATCCACTGCAAGATCTTTCAAGCTGCACCGGTTCGGCGGTAAGGGACAGACAAGCCAGTGTTACGTCGTATGGTCCTCCCCCCCCCCCCTCCACATTCGCAGATGGTTGGGTCGTTTTTGTAGAACAATCTAGTCAAAGAAACTTTTGATCACCCCATTCTCCACTGAACCACGGGTGCTTCTGAACCGAGAGGAGGGATTCCCATGTCAATAGGAGGAAGGGGGGGAGGGCATTCTGTAGCCCTCTGATCGACAGCTGTAGTCTGGTCTCTTCCAGAGATAATTAGCTGACAAGTATCTCTATAATAAGAAAAATGAGAAGACGGTAGGTAAGAATCTGTGGAATTTCCTCGGGGCCCTGCGCCAGAAATATGAATAAGGTGGTTAGGAAAAAAGAATATAAGATTTTTAAACCGACCAGAAACATTTATATCATAATGCCCGTCCCAAGACGGATATAAGCAATATGTATAGGATTAGGTTTTAATTTAAATGTGGGAGGGGGGGGGGGTCAGTAAAGTTTACAAACAAAAATAATAATGTGCCCACGTTACTCACCGTGTTGCCTAGAATATGTATCCCATAATTCATAATGATAAGTTCATTAGTTTAGGAATTTACCCTGCGCATACATAATATCATCGCTTTCCCGCACATGCACCTACCCAGTTAAAATTTTACTGTATAACATAATTCAAAATTTGATGTAGAGCGATTCTTTTCTTTATTAAATTTTTTGTATCTCGCTTATTTTAAAAGTTTTTTTTGTGGGGGGGGGGGGCACACTCTCTTAATAGTAATTTTTACAAAGCAATAATGTGCTCACATTACCTAGAATATATATGCTATAATAATAGGATCATTAGTTTAGGAATGAATCCTATACATATATATATATATATATATATATATATATATATAAACACTAGATAAATACAGAGAACGAGTAAAATGAATTCCCTTAACAGAACAGTTTTACACCACTTTTATGTCCCCTTACAACGATTAAAATAAACATTTTATGCTACTAAATCTTATATCTAGGATACGTATTCCAATTTTAATTAAATTCCATTACATAATTTTAAAGAGGTTTTGAAAAAAAAATGAAATTCAGGGAATCTTGCTTAATTGGTGTCTAATGACTATGGATCAAATTCAATGCAAATCTGAAATATTTGAATTTTCAAATGGGAAGTTTTGCCTATATTATGCTCCCATAAAACCCTTTAAAATTCGTTAAAGGAACTGAAATTTGGAGAATACTTATTAATTTCACAAAGATCAGAGAATTTTCACTAAAGGTTCCACTCCTTTTTACACTATGTTGGAATCGGGTCGTGTTCCTGATTATAAGCGAGTTCGTTAAATCAAGCAATATTGCATGCAAACACAGAGTAATAATTAACAAACAAAAGGGGTTAGTTCAAATAAGGTTTATTGAACGTGTGTGTAATGTGGAATGATGAGGTGTGTGGTGTGTGTATGTATGTCGATAATAAACAGTTCTTAAAATGATATGTGAAGAAATGAGTCCGGCGTGGGAAAAGTCCTTGAAAGCCGTATACAAAGAAAATGAGTTGAGAACTCTTACCGTTGTTGAACACGTGTTGACGGAGGAAAGGTGTGTTGGTTGTTGCTTTGCTAAGGCCAGTTGAAGAGAAAAGAGAGTGAGATGAAGTGCTAGTGTCAGTGTCGTTCTGCGAGGCCAATTGAAAAAAGAAGAGTGATTTTCCGTTTACACTGGTTTTTATAATCAGAAAGGCAGATAACTCTGGTGTCGCTTTTCAGCGCCACCTGACGGTGAAAAAGCGACACTTAACGGCCAACCGGTGCAGTTATGTTTGAAAGGAGGAGGTAACTGCTACAACTATTTGCATGAAAATAAATTAAACTAAACATAGCCCACATTTGAACCTTTACACCTAGCAGCCGTGTTCCAAAATTCATAATGATCGATTAATTAGTTTTAGAGTGTAAGAGTGAATCCTGTACGTAAACAAATACGTAAACAAACCTAACTTGAATTTTTCATAATCTGAGAAGTTGTGAGTTAATTGATAGCGTAAGCTGACGATTCTTTTGCAGAAAGATGAAATAACAAAGTTTTGCGAGGGCAGTGAAAAAGTCACAGCTTGATCGTACATAACAAACTGCCACTCCCTTTCTAAACACTGAATAAATCCGAGTAAAAAAAGAAAACAATTTTATGTGAAAATATGGCGCTTAATAATCGATAGAAATCCAAATAATTAAATAACAAATATTTTATCAAAGTGGAGAGAGAAATATGTACGCCCTTTTCTCAGTAGACATTTTGTTTCTTTCTCTTACACGGTGAACCTCCCTCAAAACTAAAATAGTCCATTAGTATATTACTACACAAAGTTTTCTGATTGATCAACACATGACCAAATCACATGAGTATAATAATTCTCCACCAAAAAGAAGTAGTACTGGTACAGCTTTTGAACCAGACAAACCGACTTGTTGTTTGGCCTCTTCCGGCCGTTTATGTAAACATGCCTTCTTTTGCAAAAAAAAAAGAAAAAATATCTTAACTCAACTCTAACCTAATCCTAAAAAAGATCCTAATTCAACTTTATCTCTAACCTAATTCTAAAAAAACCAATACTCAACTCTAACCATAACCTAATCTTAAAAAAAGACCCAACTCAACCCAAACCTATTCTAAAAGAAAACCCTAACTCAACTCAACCCTAACCTAATCCTAAAAGAAAACCCTAACTCAACTAAACCCTAACCTAATCTTAAAAGAAAACCCTAACTCAACTCAACCCTAACCTAATCCTAAAAGAAAACCCTAACTCAACTAAACCCTAACCTAATCCTAAAAGAAAACTTTAACTCAACTCAACCCTAACCTAATCCTAAAAGAAAACACTAACTCAACTCAACACTAACCTAATCCTAAAAGAAAACACTAACTCAACTCAACACTAACCTAATCCTAAAAGAAAACACTAACTCAACTCAACACTAACCTAATCCTAAAAGAAAACACTAACTCAACTCAACCCTAACCTAATCTTAAAAGAAAACCCTAACTCAACTCAACCCTAACCTAATCCTAAATAAAAACCCTAACTCAACTCAACCCTAACCTAATCCTAAAAGAAAACCCTAACTCAACTCAACCCTAACCTAATCCTAAAAGAAAACTCTAACTTAACTAAACCCTAACCTGATCCTTAAAGAAAACCCTAACTCAACTCAACCCTAACCTAATCCAAAAAGAAAACCCTAACTCAACTCAACCCTAACCTAATCCTAAAAGAAAACCCGAACTTAACTCAACCCTAACCTAATCCTTAAAAAAAGCCTAACTTAACTCAACCCTAACCTAATCCTTAAAGAAAACCCTAACTCAACTCAACCGTAACCTTACATAAACCTTAAAAGAAAAATCTAACTCAACTCAACCCTAACCTCATCCTTAAAAAAACCCTAACTCAACTCAACCCTAACCTAATCCTAAAAGAAAACCCTAACTCAACTCAACCCTAACCTAATAGAAAACCTTAACTCAACCCTAACCTAAAAGAAAACCCTAACTCAACTCAACCCTAACCTAAAAGAAAACCCTAACTCAACCCTAACCTAAAAGAAAACCCTAACTCAACCTTAACCTAAAAGAAAACCCTTACTCAACTCAACCCTAACCTAAAAGAAAACCCTAACTCAACCCTAACCTAAAAGAAAACCCTAACTCAACCCTAACCTAAAAGAAAACCCTAACTCAACCCTAACCTAAAAGAAAACCCTAACTCAACCCTAACCATAACTGTCATTTCTGTGGGATCACAAATACAGAAATGTTATGATATGCTTCAGTTTCAATTTCGACCCATCAAAAAAGGCCATGGTTCTTATCGTAAAAGTATGTTCGGCACACAGGGCATCTCCAAATAAATGCGCCAAAAACTTATGCAAGGTGAAATAGTAGCATTTAAATAAAATAATATGGAGAAGTGCTCGTAAAGAAACAAAAAACACTTTATTGCTTACTCAAGAGGATGTAATCCATTAATGTCATTGAATAAAAAAAATGATTCCCCTTATATTTGTGCCTCCACATAAAATCATACGGATGGCTGTCGACCATTTCGCGATGCGCTCCACAGTAGCATTTCTTCTAACTTTGTTCAGCTTAGGCTTAACCCTAATCCGATGAATGTCTAGATAGGACTCACAAAAGTTGGTCAATAGAAAGAGGATGTCATAAATAAGTTTCTTTCCTAGAACTATCCATCTGTGGAACTCAACACCGTGGGGCTGCTTCTCAGCTGACTACAACATTGTCGTTTTCAAGTCCAATGTAAACAAATTCTTATTAAGCCTTCCTCCCAAATAATAAAATTCTGTCAAACTTCCACCATCATTACCAATCATCACAGCATTGTCTCACCGTCCACCTGACACATCCATTAACCCTCATCCTCGAGTGGCCTTTGGGCCTTGATAAGTGGTGACTCTTTCGTAAACAAAATAAAAAAATAAATAAACAAATAAAGAAAAGCGAGTAGTAGTAACAGGGTAAGAGAAGAAGAGTAAGGAGATGACATAATTAAATTAATAACCTAAATAAAGAAGAAAACGGGTGTAGTGGTAGCATGACAATATAAGAGAAGGAGAGTAAGAGGATAGAATAATTAAATTAATGACGTAAATAAAGAAGAAAAGTGGAGTAGTGGTAGCACAACAGCATAAGAGAAGGAGAGTAAAAGGATGATGAAAATAAATAAATGACATGAATAGAGAAGAAAAGGAAATAACTAAAGGAGTAATTGCAGAGGTTCTCGGCACTGTATGTATACTGTAATGTACAATGTACTTACGTTGACTCGATGGGTCACGTGTCATCTATTTTTGTTTTATAAATCATCTGTTAAAATTTTTCCATTTTTATTTTGCAGGTTTCCTTCGCGACGTTACCGGATCATACCATGTTATATTTATTTTAAATTCCATTGGCCTCATCATAAGTGGGATCCTCTTTTGGTCGACATCTTGGGTTTCAGTGAAGAATTGATTTCAAGAACCAACAGAAACGATCACAACCAACAGCACAATAACGATGTCCTTACATTGATCACGTCTTGAAGGAATACAAGACTTTGTCAACATTTTCATAATTAAGAATTCTTTTTTTTGAATCTCTATTTTTGGGATGGGGAGTTTTCAGTATTTACATTATTTTTATTCAGACAATTCTTTTCATAAACATTTAGGCCGATGTGCTCTCTGGCCTTCTTAAGGTGCATGTGTTATACACTCAGTTTGTTGGTAAGAAAGACCAACTACAATGCAGGCTGATAACAAAAAGTATAATGCTTCCGTTATTAGCTCCAATTATTTCATAAGTGCGTTAGTTTTCTTCTTTTTATAAAAAGTGTACGGTAGCAAGGCAAAGAGACGCAGGAATTTAAATGTTAAACAATGTATTAATTATAAACAGATACAAGATACAAGGATGTGTGGGTCTTGATCTGTGATGTGGGTTCGTCAGGATAGATGGCCCCCTCACTGTCGGCGTGACGTCGTTGTTAGCCCTGGACTGATCGTCGGTTCGGTATCAGGTGTGACTGGAATGTGATCAACAGGAATTGGTGGTGAGCGAACGGCCGACACGGATGGCGCGAGTTATTCACAATTTGCGGCAGTAGTTGAAAGGACAGGTTTGTTGTTAAAAAGATTGGTTGCTAGGGTAACAAGGATAGGTCATCTTAGAGTAACGGAGTCAGGTTGACACAAAATAACCTCACGCTGGCTGGCTTCTGTTAAGTGATACTGAACGCAACTGTGGCACGTGACGGAGTCCCCAGTGCTCCTCGGCCCAGCTACTTAAAAGTAGCATGCAGATGTAGTTGTAGACATCCGGCTCCAAAGAGATAGGGAGACAAAAATGGCCGTTTAATTCAGAAAATTGGGTTTCTTTAAAATTCTATTTTCACCACAGTGAGTGCAACACATGAGTATTCAGCATACAATTTTGTGGTAATGCATGGGAGTATGTTCCCCAACTCTAGTACGAGCGTGGTGATTAGAGAACAAATCCCAATTCCACTTTTAAGCTGTTTGTAACCACAGAAATAATTCACACTTAGACGGCGGTCGCCATAATAACAATAGAAGGAGGGCATGTTAGGCGTCACCGAACAAAATGAGATCTAAAACACGTAAAATTGTCAGACATCTGCAGTTGAAGGCAGGATAGAAGTGGGTAGGAAAAGGGTACTGGGCAGGTTGACCAAAGTCGTCTTTTGTAAGTACATGGTCTACACCCTTTTTTATGCCGAGCATCTGGTCTTCTTTACTGTATACACCTGCTTGTTTCTTTTATAAATAAAACCACCCTAACCTAATGTACTCACAGTGTTAGCTAAATATAATAAAGTATATATATTTTTAAAGACAAAAATGTTTTATCATTTTTGTATGCAAATATTTATTCCAGCTCGCGTGCTCAGAGACTGTGAGACACACTTTCTCAAACAAAAGCAGAAACGAAATACCGACCAGCCACTTATTCAAATTCCTGAGTCCCTTTTTTTTTTTAATTTTTAAAGAATTTTTATTCACTCCAAACAAGGCATGTTTGCCACTGAGATGTATGGGGCTAGTGTGAATTAAGAGCCAGATTTATAGGAGACAGCCTAAGTGAGGCGTTGTGCAGCAGGATATTTGTTCATATTGCATTTAAATTTCTGCATGTTGGTACAGTTAGAGAAACAGGGAGCAGAGAGGGAATTCCAAAGGTTAGCCATTCGAGGGGATTAAGCTATTAGAGTAAAAAGTCCTTCAGCATTTGGGGACTTCCACAGTGAATGGATGGGATTTAGCTGATTGTTGGGTTTGTTGGGTGTATTTATGTTGAGGGGGTACTAGAGTAGCAAGTTCATCGGAGCACATTCCATTGTAGTACTTGTAAAACAACACCGAGTGACTCCACAGTCGGTTCACACCCAGGAGCCATGCAACCTTCAATTGACCGAGTTTTGTACAAAGAAAATCGATATATCACACATTTTATATCACAAATCGATATATCACACATTTTATATCACAAATCGATATATCACACATTTTATATCACAAATCGATATATCACACATTTTATATCACAAATCGATATATCACACATTTTATATCACAAATCGATATATCACACATTTTATATAACAAATCGATATATCACACATTTTATATCACAAATCGATATATCACAAATCGATATATCACAAATCGATATATCACACATTTTATATCACAAATCGATATATCACACATTTTATATAACAAATCGATATATCACACATTTTATATCACAAATCGATATATCACACATTTTATATCACAAATCAATATATCACACATTTTATATCACAAATCGATATATCACACATTTTATATCACAAATCGATATATCACACATTTTATATAACAAATCGATATATCACAAATCGATATATCACACATTTTATATCACAAATCGATATATCACACATTTTATATAACAAATCGATATATAACACATTTTATATAACAAATCGATATATCACAAATCGATATATCACACATTTTATATCACAAATCGATATATCACACATTTTATATCACAAATCGATATATCACACATTTTATATCACAAATCGATATATCACACATTTTATATCACAAATCGATACATCACACATGTTATATAACAAATCGATATATCACAAATCGATATATCACACATTTTATATCACAAATCGATATATCACACATTTTATATCACAAATCGATATATCACACATTTTATATCACAAATCGATACATCACACATGTTATATAACAAATCGATATATCACAAATCGATATATCACACATTTTATATCACAAATCGATATATCACACATTTTATATCACAAATCGATACATCACACATGTTATATAACAAATCGATATATCACAAATCGATATATCACACATTTTATATCACAAATCGATATATCACACATTTTATATAACAAATCGATATATCACAAATCGATATATCACACATCGATATATCACACATTTTATATCACAAATTGATATATCACACATTGTTTTTTCATGGTGATATTTTTTCTCTATTTAAATATGATCGTTTTTAATGACTTATTTTAAGGATAAATCTCCTTAAAATAAGTTATTAACAACGATCATATAAGAGGCAGAAATTTACAATAATTGTAATCTTTTTGTTTTACTTTGCCACTGTGATTAGGGGCTAGATTTATAAGGGGCATCCTACGTGGGGAGTCGTACAGCAATATGTTTGTTCACATTACATTTAAATTTCTGCAGGTTGGTACAGTTGGGGAAACGGAGCAGAGCTTCTTTGCAAGGGCTTCCCATCTTTGGAACACATTACTGCAGGACTGCTTCCTTGCAGATTACAACATTAGTCGCCTTCAAAAGAAATTTCAACAAATACTTGTCATAAACCACTCCATAAGTAAACAAACCTTGTTCATACCATTGATTGTTCCTCATCTTTCAGTTGACAATCTGTTTATCTCTTAGCATCGAGTGGCTCTTGGCCTTGATAACTTGTGACTCAACAGTAAAAAAAAAAATCATAACGAATATGTTCCTCGAGTTTTAATGAGTCTAATAGATTTGTCTCTCGACTCTTCTATACTTTTTAATTAGCAATATTGAACATAACCCAAACTGTATCCTACCCACCAGAAGCAAACAGCCAGTCTCTACTTACTGCTTCCATAAAGTTAAACACAAGGTCAGTTTTTAATGTGGGGAAAAGATTCAGCTCCCCTCAGAAAGGGGAACTGGATTAAGACATTTAAAAAAAAAAAAAAGGCCGCAGTCAAGCTGGTACTTCTCCTCCTGACTGAGGACGGGTCGAACGGTCTACCAGTCTATACTAGTTCTTCTTCAGGGAAAGGGAGACAACTCTGTATCGCCACAACCACATTCTTCACCAGTCAGCTGGGAATTTTAACTAAGATGATTCACTGTCGACACGAATGTTTCCGAGTGTTTCTAATTGCAACTTACGGAACAGACTGGAAATGACCGAAGCAGTTTACGATTTGAAAGCCGCCAGAGATATGTAAAAAGGCAGACGAATACTAAGCATGCGAATGCCAAACAAAAATTAATTTAACCGGTTAGATTAGGGTTAGAGTTTACAAAATGTCGGTAGACCTTCAAGAAAATAAAGTTGAAAACTTCCTAAAAAAAAGGGAAAGAAAAGAAATAAAGTTGATTCACTTACTGACTTAAATAAAATTATTAAACTCATTCTTAACACAACAACACTTTTTATGCCCATCATTGACCGCCACCAATCACAATCAAGGATTTGTCTCGCGTGACTTAAATTAACCAATCAATGACAAGCATTTGAAATTGGAGAAAAATCATCTGCTTTTAATATTAAAAAAAATTAAAACCAGTGTTTATTTTTAGGTCTGCTCTGAAAATTTGCTGATTTTACAATATTTTTTCTTTTTGGTTTATTTTTTATTTTACCTTTCAAAATAGAATTAACGTTAAAGTGTAGTATCCGTTCTGATACTATACTTTATTTTTTCTATCCTCAGTCAGTGAAAGAGAAATCCTTCTAGACTGAGGTAATTTAATTTTTTGTCCCAATCCAAAGAACCCCCTTTTTAGGGAGGTGGATTTCCTCACATTAAAAACCGACCTTTTGTCTAACTCTGTCCTCATTAACGTTCTACCACGTTGACGTTGCCTGCTGTAATCCACGTAAAGTTATCCGCGGTTTAAAACAATAGGGAAATAACTTTTGAGAAACATTTCAAGAGTTGTCTCCCGTTTGAACAAAACGAGGCTGTTTTTTAAAGACGTTTTTGTAGAATTAGTTCCTTCATCCTCCGCTCTATAATAAAGTTCAATATGCATTTTTCTCCCTCCTTCTCTCACCCCCATATATATATATATATATATATATATATATATATATATATATATATATATATATATATATATATATATATATATATATATATTTCTCTCTCGTCAAGCGAGTAAAAATGTGTCGGGCAAAACCATTTTAAGTGCTAAGAGGAAATGAGAAAGCAAATAGCAAGTCAGACAAACCCCACAATCTGAAACGAATTCGGAAAGAAATCCATCACTTTATTTCCATAATGAGACGTTTTCTTACTTTTTCTTATTTTCCATACCGATTGATACGTTCTTTCTTTCTTTTTCAATCTTCCAGGTTAGTTTTTTTTTTTTTTTCTTTTTTAACTTCACCGATTGGGACGTTATTTTATATTGATATTAGTGCGAACACTGGCGAAGCATAATTTGTTTATTGTCATTTTTGACAAAGGGTATACACTCGTATATATATATATATATATATATATATATATATATATATATATATATATATATATAAAAGAAATGATGTAAACAAAAATTGGATAAATTTCAATATTTATTAATTCATCAGATATTCAAGCAAAGAATATAAAAGAAGGGGGTTTCCATCATCGATGGACTTTCAAAGATAAGCTCTTTTCATCAAAGGAGAAAAATCACTAAAATAATGTATTACTGGTTAGAATAAATTTGAAAATATAAAAGTTATAAGCAAAAGACATTTTCAACGAAAGTTGGGTCGAAAATCCAATGTGTCCATGTAATTATCCAGGGGATCAATCAGAAAAGGGTATTATCTCTACCCTTTTCTGGTCATTGAGTTATAATCCAATCGAGTCCAGGTGGCAGAATCTGAAATCTGAGGTATGTGAGGATAAATTAGAATTAAGTTCTAAACCAAAGATCAGTTGACAACAAAGTGAATGACTCACCAAAAACGTATCCAAAGAATTTGTAGGAAATCAATATATACATAAAGTCATTGCCATTTATAGAGCTTCCTTGGCAGGCAAAAATTCAAAACTTGAAGTGGGTAGTCCAACGGAAAAAATAAAAATGCATCGACTATAGTTGAGTGCGACCCGAAGACTCTATTTTCATTGAATACTACTGTAGGGGAGGGCGCACGTCCTTTCTCTGGATTACTCCACATCCTTGATCTGAATTTATAATCCTGAGTGTTTAAAAAGGAGGCATTGCATACCATTTTTTGAGTCTTTGGTATGACTTGACTGAGGATTGAACCCTGATCTCTTGACTAATTAGCGACACTTTAACCATTATGACAAATAGGCTGTGGTAAAAGCAGTTACTTTCAATATCGTAAATTATTTTCAAAAGAAAAAGTTTCTTTAAGTTTGGGATTATGTTTCGGAATTTTTTAGATGGGATTGGATTATTTGGATTATTCGGATTATTTGGATTATTTGGATTATTTGAATTATTCGGATTATTCGGATTATTCGGATTATTCGGATTATTTGGATTACTTGGATTATTCGGATTATTCGGATTATTCGGATTACTTGGATTATTCGGATTACTTGGATTATTCGGATTATTCGGATTATTTGGATTACTTGGATTATTCGGACTACTGTTCTCATCTTGAATGTTATTCTCATAACGTTGTGGTCGATGTAACCTCTGACCGTCTTCAAGTATGTCTTGTCTAACTTGGGAATCTTTATGTAGAACTCAGGAATCTGTACGGAATTTCGAACTGAATCCTTTATTTAATCCATAAGAGTAGATTGTCCTCATTCTGTCAACCATGATCAGGTAGAATTCTTTAGTTAATCGCCTGTAGTGAGGATTGAACCTTTAACCTCCAGACCACTGTCACTTAGAACTAATTATTACTTATCAACTTTATCCATTGCGCCACATGTTAGTTTTAAGTGACCGCAACAGAAATGGGTATATTTGTGCAAACTGTTAAATTTTAAGATACAATTATTTTCCACCTATACATCGATACATCGACTTAGTAAAAATAATGTAAAAAATGACCCCTTCATATAATTTACAAGTTGCCAACATTTTTCAGACAATGCATGAAGCAGAATGCCTACACAGAATTCTGTTATATAGCAAAGGGAATGTTTGGATGGTTTGGTCTGGTTGTTTTGCTTTGCAGCATATCAACTCTTTACGGGTTATTTAATGCCGAATCCGGTCATTTGGATAAAAGTTTTACTGCTTCAAGTTCTTTTCATGTTCAAGTAATTTATACATGTTCAAGTAATTTATACATGTTCAAGTAATTTATACATGTTCAAGTAATTTATACATGTTCAAGTAATTTTTACATGTTGTTTGGTTGTTTTGTAGAGGAAAAATGTTGTTTTGCTTTTGGGTTTGCAGAACAACATGATTGAGTTTTGCAAAGGGAAAGGAAAACAAACAATAACATCAATGTTTGGTGCATTTTTGGTCAGGAAGCCGATGTCTTCAGACAGCCTGATCTGGTAGCACCAGGAGTGTTTGGATAGAAGGATTTGAATTACACCTTAACGGTCTGAGGTGACTTCAAAGCGAAGTCGATGAAACCTTGTGGTTTCTGGCCGGGAATTTTTCGTTTTCTTTTTGGCTGACAATTTAAGCAAGCCGAAGTAAACCGTGGCCGTTTCCTAAGAGCCCAGTGGGGGTGGGGCCGTCGTGTAAAATGTAACGATGTAATGAGACAAGCAATCTACTTGTCTATCTACCTGCCTCTCTCTCTCTATTGCTCACTCTCTACTGCTTTCTCTGTCTCTCTCTCTCTCTGTCTCTGTCTCTCTCTCTCTCTCTGACATAGCAGTCTGCATGTTAAAGTCTTTGTATCATCCCCCCCCCTGCACTGGGTTTATGAATGGTCCAAGTTATCCACATTAATAAACCTTTCTTATAAACTAACATCAGACGATCAAGAACCTACGTTCATAATGAGGACATGGGTGTATAAAGGGTTTGTACACGCATCGGTAAGTAAAAATAGAACAATTCGACCAAACCATGTGGGTTTGCACCGAAAATAAAGCTTCTAGAACGTTCCATGAAATTGTTCTAAAAGTCGGAATTCAAACATTCACGCCAGATCGACAAGATGTAGTATACAACGTGCTTCCATATGTAACTCCACTAAAACCCAATACGAGGCAAGCTACAATCTCAACCCCAACGCCAAGCAAGTCATCCATCTATCGCAAATGCAAGAAATCATGCCTGCAACAATTGCCAGTGACAAGCTCCAGCCTCTGTTGCACATCGCAGTGTTGCAGCGTTATGCTTGTTTTACAATAGGGGTGGCACGTAATGGGTGAAAATTTCAGATTCATGCAAGTAGCATTTTTTTCTGTTCATTTATACATAAATAACACTAAACAATCAAACATTTTGAAAATTTTGCAAAATTCAGAAGGTGCAGATTTAACCATCTACATCCATTCATAGCTTTTGAGGATGTTTTAAGACCTGCAATGTCGCATGAAACCACTTTTTCACCGAAAAATGATGGTTTTTTAGTACCATTGAGCCCTAACGGCTATTTTTGGCCTGCACCTTCTGAATTTTGCAAAATTTTCAAAATGTTTGATTGTTTAATGTTATTTATGTATAAATGAACACAAAAAAATACGACTCGCATGAATCTGAAATTTTTTTCACCCATTACGTCGCACCCCTATTTACAAGTACTTCCATGGAATGTGCTCCGATGGTTTTGCTGCACTTGTACCCCCTAAACGAAAATACCCCCGACCCACCCAACTAGTAGCAAAATCTCACCACTTCACTATACAGGTATCTAGATGACGGAAGATTTTCTACTCTGATAGCTTTTTTCCTTGGACCACTTGCCTTAGGAATTTCTCTCCTGCTTCCTGTTTCCTCGACCATACCAACATGTAGAAATTTAAATGTAATGTGAAAAAACATTTTGCTGCCCAACTCCCCACTCAGTTTGCCCACTATAAACCTGGCCCCTATCAAAGTAGCCCTTACGCTTCAGCGGCAATATGCCTTGTCTGAGGTGAACAAAAGTTTAAAAAAAAAAACGACTGCTAAATTTTAACCAACGCTAAAGGAAAGAAAAAACATACAAAAAGATGAGGATTGATAATTTGTATAATTTGGATTATTTAGACTGCTGGTCTCATCTTGAGTGTTATTCTGACAACGTTTCGGCCGATGTAACCTTTGACCTTCTTCAGGTGTATGTTGTCGAACTCGGGAATTTTTCTGTCGGACTTGGGAAATTTTCTGTCAAACTTGGGACTCTGCATGGAATTTCAAACAAAACGTTTATTTAATTAATAGCATGCTCTCGTTCCGTCAACCATGACCGGGTAGAAGTCTTCAGTAATTCACAATTCCTAGTACCGCCCGCACTGAGGATTGAACCTTAATGTACAGTCTTTTGAAGGTTCAATCCTCAGTGTGGGCGATACTAGGAATTCCAAATTACTGAAGACTTCAGATTCCCAAGTTTAACAGAAAGATTCCTTAGTTTAACAAGATACACCTGAAGAAGGTCAGAGGTTGCATCGTCCAAAATGTTGTGAAAATAACACTGAAGATGAGAACAGTAGTCTGAATAATCCAAATTATACAACTTATCAATCCTCATCTCAAAAATTAAGAAACATACTTCTCATTTCTCATTTCACGAATTTGCAGGAAAGAAAACTTTGACTAAAATAACCTTTTATGCATAAACACTATTTTCTTATAAAAATGAACTGAGACAACATTGAACTCTTTTATAAAAATGAACTTAGACAACATTGAACTATTTTATAAAAATGAACTGAGACAACATTGAACTCTTTTATAAAAATGAACTGAGACAACATTGAACTATTTTATAAAAATGAACTTAGACAACATTGAACTATTTTATAAAAATGAACTGAGACAACATTGAACTCTTTTATAAAAATGAACTGAGACAACATTGAACTCTCTTATAAAAATGAACTGAGACAACATTGAACTATTTTATAAAAATGAACTGAGACAACATTGAACTCTTTTATAAAAATGAACTGAGACAACATTGAACTATTTTATAAAAATGAACTGAGACAACATTGAACTCTTTTATAAAAATGAACTTAGACAACATTGAACTCTTTTATAAAAATGAACTGAGACAACATTGAACTATTTTATAAAAATGAACTGAGACAACATTGAACTATTTTATAAAAATGAACTTAGACAACATTGAACTCTTTTATAAAAATGAACTGAGACAACATTGAACTCTTTTATAAAAATGAACTGAGACAACATTGAACTATTTTATAAAAATGAACTGAGACAACATTGAACTCTTTTATAAAAATGAACTGAGACAACATTGAACTCTTTTATAAAAATGAACTGAGACAACATTGAACTCTTTTATAAAAATGAACTTAGACAACATTGAACTCTTTTATAAAAATGAACTGAGACAACATTGAACTCTTTTATAAAAATGAACTGAGACAACATTGAACTCTTTTATAAAAATGAACTTAGACAACATTGAACTATTTTATAAAAATGAACTGAGACAACATTGAACTCTTTTATAAAAATGAACTTAGACAACATTGAACTCTTTTATAAAAATGAACTGAGACAACATTGAACTATTTTATAAAAATGAACTGAGACAACATTGAACTCTTTTATAAAAATGAACTTAGACAACATTGAACTATTTTATAAAAATGAACTGAGACAACATTGAACTATTTTATAAAAATGAACTGAGACAACATTGAACTCTTTTATAAAAATGAACTTAGACAACATTGAACTATTTTATAAAAATGAACTTAGACAACATTGAACTCTTTTATAAAAATGAACTGAGACAACATTGAACTATTTTATAAAAATGAACTGAGACAACATTGAACTCTTTTATAAAAATGAACTGAGACAACATTTAACTCTTTTATAAAAATGAACTTAGACAACATTGAACTCTTTTATAAAAATGAACTTAGACAACATTGAACTCTTTTATAAAAATGAACTGAGACAACATTGAACTATTTTATAAAAATGAACTGAGACAACATTGAACTATTTTATAAAAATGAACTTAGACAACATTGAACTCTTTTATAAAAATGAACTGAGACAACATTGAACTCTTTTATAAAAATGAACTGAGACAACATTGAACTCTTTTATAAAAATGAACTGAGACAACATTGAACTATTTTATAAAAATGAACTGAGACAACATTGAACTCTTTTATAAAAATGAACTGAGACAACATTGAACTATTTTATAAAAATGAACTGAGACAACATTGAACTCTTTTATAAAAATGAACTAAGACAACATTGAACTCTTTTGTAAAAATGAACTTAGACAACATTGAACTCTTTTATAAAAATGAACTAAGACAACATTGAACTCTTTTATAAAATGAACTTAGACAACATTGAACTCTTTTATAAAAATGAACTTAGACAACATTAAACTCTTTTATAAAAATGAACTGAGACAACATTGAACTCTTTTCTCTAGCTTTTTGCCACTCGGTTACATCTTACAAAGACTACAACTTCATGCTGCATAAAAAATTCTTGTTTTTTTTTCATTGTGTTTTCTCTTTTGAAACGTTGTTTATTTTATTCATTCTTATTAACATTAAAATTGCGATTTGTTAGAATTTCATTTTGTGTGTAAAGTTTTACAAAACTATACCCGAATATGGTACCCAAGCAACAGGCACGTAGACTAGTTATATGGGCTAGTTTGTGACAGGTTTTACAATAATTAATCGAACAAAGATTCAAGAAGACAAAAGCGCATGTATCTTGTATTATCTCTGGTTCCTTCTTATAAGACATTCACAGCAAGAACTCGTCCCTCTACCACAACTGAAAAGAACTTTCTCTTCTTCCTTCATGTGCCTAGAACTATGCGAAATTTCCATGAACAGAGGTTCTTTCCATGAACTTCCCGTTTGTGTAACACATTACCACGAGACTACTTTCCTGCAGACTACGACATGTTTGTTTTGAAATCCAATGCAAACAAATACTTGTCCTAAACCATCCCCATCAATAATAACACTTTTTTTTATTCCATTCATCATTTTTCAATCCACTCATAATGTTCGTCATCATTCAACTGACAATTTGTCTATCTGATTAACCCTTATCCTCGAATGGCTTTTAGCTTTGAAAAATGAATAATTTTTTTTGTGTTTATTTATATTGAAATCCATGCGAAATATGGCGGCAGTTCAAAATAAAATGACAGGAAAACTTACGTCTCATTAGCAGAGCTATAATCTTCGTGAGGCAGCAAGTTTAGTAAATTCACAAATATCATCACCCTACGAGTAGGGGGAATAGATCGTTAACTTTTGAATATTTATTTACTCCTCTGCAGGAGTTAGGCACAAGGCCAGTTTTATCTTACTCCCACAAGTAAGATGTGACCACAGCTTGGGTCGAGTAAGTGGGGTTAAAAGCCAGCGCTCGAGAGGTGAGCACTCTGGCCATTTAAAAATTGCCTGGGCAGCCCCGTCGGCATTCCCCGGTAGGGGCGCCTCAAGCAGTAAGCAATAAACTTACTCCTCCCCAAAGAGGGGAGGCGAAGCCTGGGAGGGTGGACCTCCTAGAACTGCACAGGACAAACCCACAGACAGGTGGAATCAAGCCCTGAAGGACAAGACGACATCCGTCTATAGGGGTGCAGTATCCATCGGAACAGATACTACACTTACTTCCTAGCATGTGCCAGGAAAGTTAACTTTTGAATATCTAATATGTTAATGCGAAGAAAGTTGGGTAGTCGGATTGGCAGCTACACTCCTTACTTGCACTAACCTTGGGAGCAAGCAGATCGATGAAAGTAGAGAATAGTTAACAAACTCGTTTGTAATGAGTTCGTAAACATTTAGAACCCCATTAACATATGGCGGCAGGGAGCCTTTGTTAACTATTCTCTCCTTACACCAGACCGTCCAACTGACAGTACTTACTTGTTAATAAAAAATATTATTGTGCAGCAAAAATTACAGAAAAATAAGCAAGTAGAATTTTAATAAAAAATAAAATTAATTTACTATTTGGAGTCAACGAACTCCAAACGACAAGACTACGTGGCGTCTGCATATTAGAAAAAGGAAGATAATTTTCTACGATGCGCTGGCTTGATACGAATGTCGTTCGGAGTTTGTGGACTACGAATAGTAAATTTATTTTATTTTTCATTAAAATTCTACTTGCTTAAATTCCATAATTTTTCGTGTACATACACAAATATTTTTCACTCAAAAGTAAGTATATCCATAAGTTTTCCTGTTATTTTATTTTGAACTGCCATATTTCGCATGTATCTCAATATAAATAAGCACTAGTGTTTTTTTTACTAAATGGATCACCACTTATCAAGGCCAAAGGCCACTCGAGGATAAGGGTTTGATTTGATCAGACATTTATTGAATACGATATTGGTTGCACAAGAATGAGTGCAAGAGCCAACCATGACCAAAATGTTAACAGATACAAAAAAAAATGCAAAAGGAAAAAGAACAAAAATGGTGCCTGTATGCAAAATAAATGTTCAAATAATCCCAAGATGGAAGAATTGTTTTTTACTTACTTTGCCTCTTGTATTTAAGTGTATCTAATATATATGGACATATTTTTTATTTCCAGATTTTGAAGATCTCTTTTGTTAAGTTATCTCCCTTTGTATTGAAATATAAGGGTTCTATTCCTTTGTGTTAAGTTTTTAGAGTTATCTCCCTTGCCGGTTGTCGTTATTGGAAAACTAAGATGGCGGTTTGGGCAAACGGACGTGCACCCATGACTGGATTCATCTAACAAGTAAACTAACATTGATTCAGAGCGTAATTGACGATGATGACTTATTTGGATTGGAAATTGACGATGACTTATTTGGATTGGAAATTGACGATGAGTTATTTGGATTGGAAATTGACGATGACTTATTTGGATTGGAAATTGACGATGACTTATTTGGATTGGAAATTGACGATGACTTATTTGGATTGGAAATTGGCGATGACTTATTTAGATTGGAAATTGGCGATGACTTATTTGGATTGGAAATTGACGATGACTTATTGGGATTGGAAATTGGCGATGACTTATTGGGATTGGAAATTGGCGATGACTTATTTAGATTGAGAATCGACGATGACTTATTTGGATTGGAAATCGACAATGACTTATTTGGATTGGAAATCGACGATGACTTATTTGGATTGGAAATTGGCGATGACTTATTTGGATTGGAAATTGACGATGACGATGACCAAATAATTGGAAATTGGAACTAAGTTGCATTTTTAATTTCTCTGATGCAAAATAAATTATCAACTCATATATTTATCACTTTGATTTATTTTGACATGTATGCATGTGGGCTTTGCATAAACTATGGGCAAGTGAGTGGTTGACGATTGTTCAAGCCATGTATTGCTGTTGTTTTGTGCACATTGAAAGAATGGATTTCTGGGTGATTGGGTTAGTAGATGTAGAACAGTTGAGATAGCAAGGTTAGTTGGCAGGGGAAGAGCAAGGAAAACATGGAAGGAAGTGATGACGATGGGCTTGAGAGAAAGCGGGATAAATAAAGACCTGGCCAAAGATAGGTTAGTTTGGAAGTCAATTTCTAAAAGTTGTCCAACACATGCCAGTGTGTAAAACGAACTACTACTACTGAAGTAGAAGAATGAGAAGAAGAAGAAGAAGAAGAAGAAAAGTAGAAGTAGAAGAATGAGAAGAAGAAGAAGAAGAAGAAAAGAAGAAGAAGAAGGAGTAGAAGAAGAAGAATGAGAAGAAGAAGAAGAATGAGAAGAAGTAGAAGAATGAGAAGAAGAAGAAGAAAAGTAGAAGTAGAAGAATGAGAAGAAGAAGAAGAAGAAAAGAAGAAGAAGAATGAGAAGAAGAAGAAGAAGAAAAGAAGAAGGAGTAGAAGAAGAAGAATGAGAAGAATGAGAAGAAGAAGAAGAAGAAGAAGAAGAATGAGAAGAAGAAGAAGAAGAAAAGTAGAAGTAGAAGAAGAATGAGAAGAAGAAGAAGAAGAAAAAGAAAAGAAGAAGAAGAATGAGAAGAAGAAAAGAAGAAGAAGAAGGAGTAGAAGAAGAAGAATGAGAAGAAGAAGAAGAATGAGAAGAAGAAGAAGAAGAAGAAGAAGAATGAGAAGAAGAAGAAGAAGAAGAAGAATGAGAAGAAGAAGAAATTCTTCTTTGAGAAGATTGTCGAAAACAGTGTGTAAACGTAATTTGTTTAAAGAATCGAAAGAGTTTATTAAAAGACCCACGTGCGTTAATCGTGGGAAAGTTGGAATAACACTTATCTTGTGACATATCTTTTCAAATCCACTCAACCTAAGCAGTCAACACACACCAAAAGCGCATCGAGTTAGCTTTCAACAAAATTAAATATATTTTTCTTTGTGCTTTTTCTGGAAGAAGGAATCACTTTGGTGGCCAAATTCAAGTGGAGATGCCATTTTTTTTTCGTTGTTCTTTTGAAAGAAGCAATCATATTGATGGGCGTATTCAGAACTCCGCGGGAACATTACACCATCAGAAGAAAGCTAAAACCATCTAAGGAATCTATCTTATGAGGCCATAAAGAAAGAAGTGCATTTGCTCACACAGTCATGTGAGACAGACTCCAGACAATTACATCATATGATATAATAATGAGACCTACAACCACTAACTCAATTGCTTCAAAGAATAAACATTCTTTATAAATACCATTATATATATACTAGTGGACACCCTTCATCAAAAATGACGGAAAAAATTATGCTTTGCCAGTGTTCGCACTAATCTTTATCTATATAAAGTTAGGTATGTTTATGTATTTGTATGTGCAGGATTCACTCCTAAACTAATTAACCAATCATTATGCATTTTGGAACACAGCGTAAAGTATCCAAATGTGGGCTATACTTAGTTTAATTTAGTTTCATGCAACGTTGGGGTGGAAGCCCTATGTGAAAATTCAGTTATCTCCGATTTTTGCAAAATTTTAACAATAAGTATCAGACATCAATTAATAAATATTCCCCAAATTTTAGTTTCTTTAGAGGATTTTAAAGGATTTTAGGGGGCATAATATAGGAACAACCTCCCATTTGAAAATTCAAATATTTCAGATTTACATTGAATTTGCCCCATAGCCATTAGGCTACAATTAAGATATTCCCTGAATTTCAATTTCTTCTTAAGACCGTTTAAGCTTAAGTCTTAAATTTTAGACATTTTCTAGAATCAAAATAATATAATGGGTTTTTAATAAGTAAGTTTTGGGACCCAGACAACGCATAAATATATATTTAAAAGAAATAAATATTCATTTATTTAAATTCAACTTAGTTTCGACTGTAAAACGAATTTAAATAAATAAATATTTATTTTTAGAAATATATATTTACCCATAGTCTGGGTCCTAAAACTTACTTATTAACATTATCCAACGCGTTCAAAGAGGAACAATTTTTAATAATGGATGTTAATCAAATATGGAATAAGGAGTCTAGACATAAGGTTTTGTATCATTATATCTTAATTTAATCTTCATAAAGGGACATAAAAGTGGTGCAAAACTGTTCTGTTTGAGGAATTAATTTTACTCGTCCTAGGTATTCTTTTATATATATATATATATATATATATATATATATATATATATATATATATATATATATATATATATATATTTCTATGTATAGGATTCATTCCTAAACTAATGAACCTATTATTATAGAATATATATTCTAGGTTACGTGGGCACATTATATTTTTTGTAAACTTTACTATTTAGGGTATTCTTAGTATTCATACAAAATCATTTCAGACGGGGTTGTCTGACTTGCTATTTGCTTTCCAATATAAGATTTTTTAATTCTTGTTTTTTATTTCAGCAGGATATTAGGGACTGAACTGATGACCTAAAAAAGAAAAAAATACCAACCGTTGACTTTGCTAACCCTAACCCTTCCTTTGATTATTAGGAGGTAGGGGGGGCAGCTAGACTTTTAAAAATGACGTTAAACTTTTTAACATCAAAGATCTTAGTGGCAGTGAAATGGTTAAAAATGAAATTGAAAAAACAAAACAATCATCACTCACATGAAAAAAATGAAAATAAAAACGTATAAATCGGTATAGCAAGGGGAAAAAGAAAAAGAACGTCTTATTATGGGATAGATTTGTGATAGATTATTATAGGATAGATTTGTGATAGATTATTATGGGATAGATTTGTGATAGATTATTATGGGATAGATTTGTGATAGATTATTATGGGATAGATTTGTGATAGATTATTATGGGATAGATTTGTAATAGATTATTATGGGATAGATTTGTAATAGATTATTATGGGATAGATTTGTAATAGATTATTATGGGATAGATTTGTAATAGATTATTATGGGATAGATTTGTAATAGATTATTATGGGATAGATTTGTAATAGATTATTATGGGATAGATTTGTGATAGATTATTATGGGATAGATTTGTGATAGATTATTATGGGATAGATTTGTAATAGATTATTATGGGATAGATTTGTAATAGATTATTATGGGATAGATTTGTAATAGATTATTATGGGATAGATTTGTAATAGATTATTATGGGATAGATTTGTGATAGATTATTATGGGATAGATTTGTAATAGATTATTATGGGATAGATTTGTGATAGATTATTATGGGATAGATTTGTAATAGATTATTATGGGATAGATTTGTGTTCTCCATTCTCTTATTCGTCGGGCAGACTTTTGTGTTACAGGATGGACATATCTTTACAAATGAATACAAATTGCTCTTTATTATAGAGTTGAGGATAATGACGATGCATAGGTTCTAATTCAATTTGATTATATTATTCACTAGCAGGGCTACCCAGCGTGGCTCGGAGTTCTAGTTTCTATAAATTACATAAATGATAGAAAAAAATAAAAGGAAAACTAAAAATTCTGTAATTGGAGATGTTTATGTGCATTTTAGGACAAAATCAGAGTGAAAATACTTACCTGGGGCAGGTGAGGTTCGAACTCATAACATCTACTTTTAAGTATGGCATGCTAACCGTTTGAGCCACCGAATCAATTCTGTATCTCATAGTCGAATCACTCACACTCACTCACTATCCAGGTTTATCATCTATGTTGCCTTCAACAACAGGTTCGACACATTCTGGCTTTCCTTATGCTAAGTCTCCAGTGATCACGATTGTGGGGATCGATTGTGTCCATTTGCCACTGTTAAACAGTCTTGTCTGGTGGTTTCTTTCCATGTCTTCTTAGGGCGCCCGGCTTTTTTTGCTGTCTAGTCTTAGGTCTCTGTAAGTGCTGGTATACCCTTGTAACTTTCAACATGCCCGAACCAGCGAAGACGTATTGCCCTTATTAGGACATCAAGTTTTGGGATGCCCAATTTCTCAAGTAGAGTGTCTGACCTAATGTTCTGGATCTGGTCCATTATCCATCAACCATTATCCTTGAGTGGCCTTTGGGCCTTGATAAGTGGTGACACATTAGTATATAAAAAAGCTCCACATTTTAATTTCTAAACTTTAAATTTAAGTGAAGTGTAGTTTTTGTGTCAAAGCCACCCTGAAATTTATAAAGTTATCAAGTGGATTTTTCAAAGTCAGACCCAAATAGCAATCTGTCTGACATATCGATGCTTGACCGATTCCACTATGTTACTGACAGATATATATTTTATTTTGTGTCAGTTTTTTTTCTGAAAATACTTACTCTAAATAAGAAACCTGTTAGAGAGGATACTTTTTTCCTTCGTTCATTATAATGAAAGGGGCAGTAACAAACATTTTTCCTGAAGAGTAGCTTCCTTTGGAAGCATTTAAAATTTCTCATGTATTAAAACATTTAACGTTCTAGATATAAGGTGATTCTTAATACAGGCCTGTATAGCATGCATGTTTATTTTCTGACTGAGGATAGAATGATTTGTGTTTCAACCGATCGCCGTTGCGACGAGTGGAGTGCTAGGCCTCGCCATGCTCGGCAGCCTTGGTCTGTTAATAACGCGCTACACCGGTGACCATCGTTAATTAACTTGGCTTTATGAGCGGCTCTCCATCATCATTATTCGTGGAAACACATTAAGCCTGCTCTCGGCCTGCCAAGCCAGCAAGACATCCGATGAAACTTTCTGATACTTACGTGCAGGATGATTTTAAAAATTATTATTTGCCTCCCCATTTTCCTTCTCAATATTTTATTATAGTCCAGTCAAAATGTGGCTGAACCTCAAACAAATTGCTAACAAAGGTTTTTAACTTGGATATTGGGCATGAATAACCTCTCTTTCAGATAAAAAAAAGTTGACCAAAATTAGCCTTGTAAAACGGGGTCAACGGGCGCCATCTTTAAAATCCAACTTAACAATATTAAAATTTTGAGACATAAAATTCCTGACATTTCCTGACAAGTATGTCCATTATTCCTGACAGTTACTGACAAACATGAACGTTTTTCCTGACAAAATACCTTTTTTTTAAATTAGAAATTAAAAAAAAACTTTTTGCATGAAAACCCACACAGGACCCACCCCCAAGCCAGCTTGACATTTTCTTGGTGTTTTAAATGATAGGTAGCTATATGCTTAATAATAAACAAACACCAGAAAATGACTCGACCCTGCCATTGTTTTCATGTTTTATTCTTAGACAAATATGAATATAAAAGGTAGAAAAACAGACTAGGTATTATTTTTCAAGGCAACAATTGTCACATTAATTCCTGATATTTCATAAAAAATAGGTACAGAATAAGTACAATTTACAATAAAGGAATGGTCAGTTGGTCGAATGCTGGGGCAAGGCCCTTGCATAACTACCACAGAACAAGTTCATGAACGGACCAAAGAACATTTCTTGTCAAGAACTAGTCAAAGGTAACTTCATCATCATCTTCATCATCATCAAGATCTGGCTGTGGTGAGTTGCTGCAGTGGAGGCCTTTGCAATTACCACACAAGTTTGAACAGTCAATGCCATGTTTCCTGCAACTGCATCTTAAACCAAATTATAGCCAACAAATTTACAGGACCATCTGGCAAGTCAGTCTTGATTGGTTGTAATTTACCATCTGAAAGTGTTCATCCCCACTCGTCAGGTTTTAGCTGGTTTCTACATTTCCATTCTTGAATTTGGAAATAAACTCAAAGGCTGTGGAATTTCGTAACTGCTCTTGTTGGTTTCAATGATTTGGCCTCAACATACTTTAAGCCTTTTGCAACCTTTTCCTTAAAGCGCCTCAGTCGGAGATGATTGATGTTTTCCCCATCATTACCATTGTACAGGCACACTAAAGCCTTCTCCCCAGCTTCAATAACCTCTTCTGCACTGTTCTCCTTGCCAAACACTTTTGCCAGTTTGAGGAAGTTTCTATTGTTCATCACCTTTTGAAGGGATGCTGCCTTCCCAATTCCATGAATACTGGATGTAGGATCACAACCCAGTAGTGCATGGATGAAAAGAATGTTGGAACAAACCACATCTCCCAAAGATTTCCTCATCTCTTTGATGTTCCAGCCTTTCACAGTTTTCTTTGATTGTGGCGTGAAGAAGATGTTGTAACCATCATCTCTATTGGCATGATAAGATAGAAGGACCAATAGGTCAGTGTCATCTGCTATCAAAATGGTTTCTCCTGTCTGTGCCAGTTCTAGAGCAGTCTTCACAATCAATACGTCAGCGTCTTCAGATGCATGGACTACTTTACAACCTGCTTCCTCCAAACTCTTTCTCAGCAAGTTGATGAACAATTGTTTGTTTTCTGGATTAGCTAAGAAAACATCCTTTTTTAATTTGAACACAATTAAAGGGGTCAGTGACACATTAACACCAACAGAGCCCCCTGCTTGGCATCGGTGAGTCGCGTCTTTTATGGATGGACTACTTTCATACCCATCAAAGACAATGCATGCTTTTCCATATCTAGTTGTGACATATCTGCGGTATTGAGCACAGATCTCATCAAATGTGTGACCTTTTTGTCATGGGAGGCGTTGAAGTAGTGCTCCACCATCCAAGAGATACTGTGGATCTGAAGACTGTGGACCTGATTGTACAGGGGAAGTCAGTTCCCATATTGCGTCTGCCAAAGCCGTTTTTTTTTCCTCTCGCGGTAGACAGAAAGAATCAAAAAGTGCAGGTGGGTAACCACAAAGCTCATATTGGAAATGTTCTTGTTGCTGCTGAGTTGAGGGTTCATTGGTAGATAGCACACACAGTCTCTGGAATAGGAGTTGTGGATCAGTCTCAACTGCTTCATCTTTGCTGAGCAAAACTTTTGACCCAAGTGTAATTGCCTGATCTTTTCTTTTAAAAGTGTACTCGTGGACATTTTCTCCAACCATTGAAGCTAGGATTATATCTCTTACGGAGTTTGCTCTGTCCACATTCAACTTTTTTGTCTCCAGTTACTCCACTTCAAATGCTGTGAATAGACGAATCTTCCGTGAAAGGGTCATATGTCTGTCTGGAGAAACGCAAGGAGCTTCCATATATCCCTCACATCTCGCTCTTTTCTTGCTGAAGTAGCCTCCTGGTGCTGGTCACTAGTGCCATAATGAATGCCTGCTAGTTCTTGCATTGTAAACTTGATTTCAGCGCATGCTGGCAGTTATAGCGTCCAAACCAATCGTTGAATTTCGTCCATTCCTCTGCCATGAGTAAGACCTCCAGACGTCTTCATGCTTCTCATTAGCACCTGCTCAATCACCAGATCCGTCGACAAACCTGCCCAGTAGTGATCACTCTGTCTAGGCTTTTCCGAAGCCACAACCCACATGGACCAAGTCATGACTAATGGACTGGTTGTGTGAGCTTATTGGCGCCAAATAAGCACCCACTTTGTCCTCTCCACTCTATCTCAAAATAAACATGAATTTACAAAATAAAAAAAAAAACCTAAACCAGACACCCAACAAAAAACATCTTCACTTCCGCCCTTGAGGCTCGCATTCACAAATATCCGGGGACTTAGAACCAACATTAACGATGCAGAAACTTTTCTCCTGACAAACTCCCCGGATATCATAGCACTAAGTGAAACGAACCTTCAATCCTCTCACCACTTTGACATGACTGATTATCTTCCACTCTACCCTAAGGACTCTGACAAACATATGCATGGGCTAGGAGTTTATGTTCAGAACACCCTCCCCCTGACTGGAGAACATAGGTTAGAATCAGATGACCAAGCCTACATGTGCTTTAGATTGACCTTACATCACAGAGTTAGTTACTTATATTTTTTTATACCGTTCTCCTTCGACCCAGGACTGTACCCTGCTTGACTGTCTCTGAAAGCTTAGATAGAGCACTTTCACTTTACTCGAATGCCCAAATACATGTATTTGGGGATTTTAATGCACACCACTGTGACTGTTTGGGCTTCTCCAGCGTTACTGATGCAGCTAGGAACTCTACTTTTTATTTCTCCTCAGCTCACAACCTCTCACAGACTGTCATTTTTCCGACCCACCTTCCTGATCGTGCGGACCAGCAAGCCTCACTTCACGACCTGTTCTTGACCTCACTACCTGAGGCTTGTGTGGCAAATGCCCATAAGCTGCTCAGAAACTCTGACCACATTGGGGTAATGATACTTATCACCTTAAAAACTCTTCTAAAAGCTGATGAGCCGTTGCTCAAAACGACGAGAAACTATGAGCAGGCTTATTTTGAATCCCTCAGAGATCACATCAGCGACGCCCCATGGGGTGAAACCTTCTTACTCCCTGCTGATAAGTGTGCAAATGAGCTAACCGAATGAGTCAAAGCAAGCATTGATACTTATGTCCCCACACGAAAATTCTTCAGTAAACCCCACTCTCCTCAATGGTTCACCTCAGAATGTGCAGCTACTATTGCTGAGAGGCAGAAGGCATGCCGAAAATTCGTTCACCATAAGTCAACTATGAATAGACAGACATATATAGAGGCAAGAAATGATTGCAAAGTAGTGATAGATGAAGCAAAGAGGAGGTATACAGAGATAACCAAAAAACGCATTCAGTCACAGAAACTAGGTACTCATGATTTCTGGAAAATCTACAATAGTGTGATGAACACTGGACAGTCAACAATTCCCCCGCTATTAAATCACAACGATGTTGTTTGCACGACAACTGATAAGGCTGAACTACTTGCCCAGCATTTCGCCGTAAACTTCACTTTGGACTCAGCAAACCACCCCCCTACATTTTCATTGCGGACTGAAGCCACACTTGAGAACCTGATCATCACCCCATCTCAGGTCAGAGACATCATAAAAAACCTTGACACCTGCAAAGCCTGTGGGCCTGATCTTATATCTGTAATAGTAATAAAGAAATGCTCTGTTGAACTGGCCTCTGTCCTCTCCAACAAATGCCTAGCTAAATCTTGCTTCCCTGCTAACTGGAGAATTGCCTCTGTGGTACCAGTCTTCAAGAATTCTTCAGATAGAACTGATCCTCTAAGCTACCGTCCAATCAGTCTACTCCTGATCTTTGCTAAAATCTTTGAATCATTAACCAATCTAGCGATAGTCCGACACCTAGTTAATGCTAAACTTCTTTTTGATCATCAATACGGATTTAGACAAGCATGATCTACCGCAGATATCCTAAGGATCAGCTCTGAACCCATATACCATACACTAGACAAGGCAGGTGAAGCTAGAGTGGTAGCGCTTGATATATCCAAGGCTTTTGACAAGGTCTTGCATGAAGGGCTAAAACTGCACTCATATGGTATTACTGGACAAATATTTAATATAATGAAGTCCTTCCTAATAAAAAGAAAGATCCAGGTTGTCCTCGATGGCTGTTCATCTAAGCAACATGACATAAATGCTGGTGTACCCCAGGGATCTATCCTTGGACCTCTATTGTTCCTGATTTTCATAAATAACCTCTCTGATGTCATTGAGACTGAGATAGGAATATTTGCTGATGACACCACGCTGTACTCTCGTCATGTGGGCAAAACTGATGCACACAATGGCTGAATCCTTAGAAAATGACCTCCAGTCTGTAGTGGAATGGGGTCAAAAATAGATGGTAACTTTTAATGCCGCAAAGACAAAGCTACTTTCCTTCAATAACTACAAGAAACTTCTTCAACCACCGATTGTCATGGCAAATAACACCGTACCTGAGAGTTCATCATTCAAACTCATCGGCCCAACTTTCACAGATAACATGAATTAGAATAAATACATTGAAGACATTGCCAGGGCTGCTGCAAAGAAGGTGGGCTCCCTCTACCATGCTAATAAACTTCTCACACCTGACATTATCCTAAATCTCTACAAAGCCACCATCTGCCCATGCATGGAGTATTGTTGCCACATCTGGGCTGGGGCATCATCCACTAGTCTCTCCCTCTTAGACAAGGTCCAAAAAAGAGTCGCCAACTCAATAGGTCCCTCACTATCCACCAAGCTCCAGCCCCTGTCCCATAGCCGCAATGTTGCTTCCTTGTGTCTGTTTTACAAGTACTTCAATGGACTGTGCTCTGATGAACTTGCTGCTCTGGTACCCCCACAACGTAAATTCACTAGACCAACCCGACAATCTGTCAAATCCCATCCATTCTCTGTGGAGGTCCCCAGATGCCGAAGAGCTTTCTACTCCAAAAGCTTCTTTCCTCGTGCTACTGGACTCTGGAACTCCCTCCCTGCTCCCTGCTTTCCTGACGGTACTGACATGCAGAAATTTAAAACAAATGTAAACAGACATCTCGCTGATCGTCTCTGCTTCTGCATGTTACAAGCTAAGATGTGTCAGGTGCAGAACTGCAAACTAATAGAGCGAAAGTAGCAACATTGTTCTGCGCCATTTCTTTTGTGTGTTCTCGGCCAAACACTCCCTGACTTCGTATACAACTGCTGAGCCTTGCTGTTCTCAGTGTCAGGGGTAAACACCTGCAATCTTGCAGTTTAACGAACAGCTGCAACCAACAAGGAGGACTTCATGCAGACCAGACAACCATGAGGCACAATCTTCGTGAGCAAAATATGCAGACATTAGACTAATCTAAAAAAACAAACAAATTTGTTTTACTATTGACAAAATCTCCCATCAGCTGTTTCTTTTAGACACCCACAGGCGCAAGAATATTCACTCCTAATTCCAGTGCATGATATAAAAACCCAAACACATAGCTCTTTTCCTCTTTCCAGTTTCTTCTTTCAGACTCGACACACATGCATACATCACAAAACCAGCCTCGGCCTTTGCGGCCTAACACCCTCGATACATTCAATGAGAATTTCACAAACTACTGCAAGGAACACTTAATACTTAATTTCTTACGCACTAAACAATTTCTCTTCATGTTCTAAGAGTCTCTGAACTTTCGTATTCTACCAACTCTTTTACGGTATGATTGTGTTGACACACCGGTTCTTGTAAGATCACCAAAGTTAAGCGACGTTGATCCTGGTCAGTACTAGATAGGTGACCATTTGGGAATGCTAGCCACAGTATGTTATCTTCCCATGACCGGGACATACATGCGGCTGGGGACTGCTTGTGAATTTGATATTCCCTAGAAACTTTCTCCTTCAGAGGAAGCCAGAATAGCCCAACCAGAGTTAAATACCACAGTAAGTTTCAGTTTCAACTCTTTATTTCTGGTTGTCTTAACAAGTTGTCAATAAAAATTAATTATTTTGTATGGGTAGACGTTGTCATTCTTTCTTTTGATAACGTCTTTTCCTCAAAAACATAAGTCAGCCATTTTAATCCATTACTTATAGATTTGAACAAAGAAGTAGTTATTACTTTGTGATCCTTCGAAATTCGAAAATGATTTTGAAGCCTTGAAACTGCCATTTAGAAAGTAATTTATGCCTGGAATTAAAATTTAATGGGAAAAGTCAAGTAGTTTGGTTCATTTGTGTTATTTGGATCATTCGGACTACGTTTCTCATCTTGGATGTTATTCTCACAACATTTCAGTCGATTTAAACTCCTACCTTCTTCAGTTGCATCTTGTCGAACTCGGGAATATTTATGTCGCCGCTATTACTAACTAGCAGAGAGTTACCACTGTCAACCAAAGGAATAGTATATCAGGCATGTGTACGCAGTGTGATGATGTATAGAAATATAACCTGGCCAGTGAGGGGTGAGGACATGAGTTGCATAGAGAGAAATGATATGAGAATGATACGATGAATGTGTAAGGTGAGTCTTAAAAACAGGTTTAGATCTGATGACTTCAGAGGAAGATTAAATCTGGACAGTACAGAGAGATGTGTGCAGAACAGGAGACTTAGATGGTATTGCCACGTTGAAAGAATGGATGTGAGTTCTTTAGTTAGTAGATGTAGAACAGTTGAGGTAGCAGGTTGAATTCACAGGGGAAGGCCAAGGAAAACATGGGAGGCAGTGATAAAAATGAACCTGAAAGAAAGAGGGATAAATAAAGACCTGGCCAGAGATAGGTTAATTTCTTAAAGCCATCCAAAACATGCCAGCAAGTAAAATAGAAATTAAACTACTACTACTGATGATGATGATGATGATGATGGTGATGGTGGTGGTGGGGAGGATGATGATGATGATGATGATGATGATGATGATGATGATGATGATGGTGGTGATGATGATGATGATGATGATGATGATGATGATGGTGATGGTGGTGATGATGATGATGATGATGATGATGATGATGATGATGATGATGGTGGTGATGATGATGATGATGATGGTGGTGATGATGATGGTGGTGGTGATGATGATGATGATGATGATGATGATAGTGATGATGATGATGATGATGATGATGATGATGATGATGATGGTGATGATGGTGATGGTGATGATGATGATGATGATGATGATGGTGGTGGTGGTGGTGGTGGGGAGGAGGGAATCTGTATAGAATTATGAACTGAACTCTTTATTTAATCCATGAGGATAGATTGTTCTCGTTCCATCAACCATAACCGGGTAGAAGTCTTAAGTAATTTTTATTTTATCCTTAGTATCGCCTGTACTGAGGAATCAACCTTCAACCTCCAGAAGACTGTCACTCAGAACTGAGTGTTAATCAACGCCTTTAACCATTGTGCCACGAGTCCATGTGGTTCATGTGCGCACCCGAACCAAGAAAAATATTTATTTTGCCACTGCTTCTGTCGTATTAAAGAACCCATTAAAAATTATTAAAGAACCCATTAAAAATTATTAAAGAAGCCATTAAAAATTATAGTCCAATAAAAACACTTTAATCGAAGCATGCATAACCCTATTATACACCCGTCGGAAAGCAAGGTTCTTGATCGTTTGCTGACAAAAATCACTCGAAAGCCGATGTTAATTTATAAAAAGGTAGGTACAGTTGCTGAATGGGCATCCAAAAAAATATCAGTACTTAGGTCATCAATGGTGAGTTTCACCGAACACTTCTGAAACTGGCGAACGGTAATGAAACTTGGCGAACAGACTGAATGTATCAAGTCATTATTGTATTTTTTGTTTTGATTTTTTTGGCAAGAAGAAATGTAATGAAAGAAAATGTTGTGTTTAGCTTATATTGATAATTGTTTTCTGAAATTGTTTTTAAATAAAAAAAATATTGATAATTGTTTTCTGAAATTGTTTTTAAATTAAAAAAATATTGATAATTGTTTTCTGAAATTGTTTTTAAATTAAAAAAATATTGATAATTGTTTTCTGAAATTGTTTTTAAATTAAAAAAATATTGATAATTGTTTTCTGAAATTGTTTTTAAATTAAAAAAATATTGATAATTGTTTTCTGAAATTGTTTTTAAATTAAAAAAATATTGATAATTGTTTTCTGAAATTGTTTTTAAATAAAAAAAATTTAGTTTATGTAATTTTTTCCCAATGTACGTAATGCAAACGTTTGTTTTTTGTGTGAGTGCTTTCTGGTTTTTTTACGCAAACTGTCATGTCAATTGTGTTTTCATCTTTGCTATAACCGTATTTTAGTCTGTATTTTTTAGTCTGTATTTTTTTCATGAGTGCACAGATGAGACTAATTTTGTACTTACCTCAACCCTAACCCATCCTAACTAACCCTAACCCGAAAGTTTACGAAATAAGCAAATAAAGCAGTCAAGCTACTGAAAGCGAAATTGTTGGCTGCAAAAATGAAAGGTTTATCTTGAAAGCAATAAATTACAAAAAGGCAATGGCAAAAGTATTAAAAAAATATGAATAAAAGCAAAAGTATACCAAAAAATTATGAAAAATTATTATAAAAATTGATTTTTCTGATTGAATAAAAATGTCGTCTGGTGCACACAAATTCAAACTGAAAAGTGTTAGAAGAATTACAGTTGGAAATTGATCATTTTATTTTTTTTTTAAAGTAAGCGCCTTCTATACTTGTATATTTTATTTGACTTTCTCCGTTCATAGTTGGAACTGGTTACGGCACACCTACGTCATGCAAATCTCTAGATGCTTATTCAGCAACAGCACCGAAAGGTTTATTAAAAAGAGAAGAACAGTCACAAAAAAATCAGAGAGCCGAGATACTTTCGTATGCGTATGAGAGACAGAGAGAGAGAGAGAGAGAGAAAGAGAGAGAGACAGAGAGAAAGAGAAAGACAAACAGACAGAGAAAGAGAGAGAGAGAGAGAGAGAGAGAAAGAGAGGAGAAAGACATACAGAGAGGGATAGAAAGACAGACAGACAGAAAGAAAGAAAGAAAGACAGACAAAGAGAAAGAAAGAGAGAGAGAGAGAGACAGACAAACAGAGAGAAAGAGAGAGAGAGAGAGAAAGAAAGAGAGAGAGAGAGAAAGAAAGACAGAAAGAGAAAGAGTAAGAAAGAGAAAGAGAGAGATAGAGAGAGAGAGAGACAGACAGACAGACAGACAGACAAGGAGAAAAAGAGAGAAAGACAAAGAAAGAGAGAAAGACGGATAACTCGGCTCGCTACACCCGACCAGACTGTGTGATCCCCCCCCCCCCTCTGACACGTCTTCTCTGCTTGAAGTGTCGTCAGAATAAAGATAGAAAATCTCCGTCTGGAAGTCATGTGGTTTCACTGACTTCCGTCCTGGAGTCACCTCTGACCCTTAGGTGTCACTCAAACTTTTCCATTAAAAAAAAACCGGCCTTGTTATGTAACACTTTTAGATTATTTCACACCCACAAGAGCAAATTTTTGTTGCTATCAAGTGGTGTATCTCCTGGAATGGCTTATCATATGTTGTCGTAGATTCTTCCAGTTCACACCGTTTCAAGTCAAGGCTAAATAAAGCATATGCTACTCGTAGCTATAAGCTCCATCCCCTGTCCCATCGCCACAATGCGGAATCACTGTGCTTGTTTTACAAGTACTTCTACGGAGTGGGTCTCTGATAGAACTTACTGCAATTGTACCCCATAGGTAAATATCCCCGATCAACCAGACTAGCAGCAAAATCCCACCCCTTCACTGTAGAGGTCCCCAGATGCCGGAAAACTTTTTACTCTAGTAGCTTCTTCTCTTGGACTACTTTTGTCGGGAATTCACTCCATGCTCCCTGTTTCCACGACTGTAAAAACATACAGAAATTTAAATGTAATGTGAACAACTATCTTGCTACACAATTTCTCACTTAGGATGCCCCTTATAAATTTGTCCCTTAATCACAGTAGCCCCTTACATCTCAGTGGCAATATGTTTTGTTTGGGGTGAACAAAAGTTTTTTAAAAGCTGACAGAGCAATAGACCTTAATAAGAAAGAGAAGGGGTATTTTATGGCCTTTTGGTGAGCTTTGGAATAAATGTCACATCGTTTTTTAGCGATTTGAAAAAAGTATTTAATCGCAGATTATGTGTCGGATAGAAAGTCGTAAGATGGATATAATTTTAGAAATGTAGTTTTCCAAATTTTAGCGTAATTGGATTGCTGTTGCAGAATTATCCGAGTTATCTCCCTTGGATTTATTCTGGACAATGATAGAGAATGCACTCCTGTCCGAAAATTAAGAAAACTCGTTCAACCTAGGCACGGAATTTAGAATGAGATCTTATCGTCTTTCTGAACATAGTTTGACCGGCTCTCCAACTCTGCATGACCTTTACAAACCCTGACATTGTGTCTGTTAGGCGCCTTTCCTGGTAGCAGTCGTATAGACACGCAGGACACCACAACATAAAATAAGTAACATGTACTTTCATTGTTCACGTAATGCCCAATCATTCGAATTTAATTATATATATATTTATATATATATATTATTAAACTTTATATATATATATTTATATCTATATAATTAAAATTTATATATATATTTATTTATATATATATATAATTAAAATTTTCATATATATATATTTATATATATATATATAATTAAAATTTATATATATATATTATATATATATATAATCAAAATTTTTATATATATATTTATATATATATAATTAAAAATTTTATATATATATTTATATATATATATAATTAAAATTTATATATATATATAATTAAAATTTATATATATATTTATATATATAATTAAAATTTATATATATATATAATTAAAATTTATATATATATTTATATATATAATTAAAATTTATATATATATATTTATATATATATAATTAAAATTTATATATATATATTTATATATATATAATTAAAATTTATATATATATATTTATATATATATAATTAAAATTTATATATATATAATTAAAATGTATATATATATTTATATATATATATAATTAAAATTTATATATATATATTTATATATATAATTAAAATTTATATATATATAATTAAAATTTATATATATATAATTAAAATTTATATATATATTTATATATATATAATTAAAATTTATAGTCAAAATATTTTGACTTTAGTAGAGTATAAATGTACAATAGAATAACTCACTTATAGTAAATATAGGTAAAGTCGAAATACAAGCATTTAAATACTCCAAATACTGCAGTTATTAGCATCAGCTCAATGGTTGAGTATTAAAATCAAACAGAGCTATGTTCACTGTTTTTATTTATCTTCAAAGTATTTTAATATTTCATTATTTTAACCTGTACTTTATTTTATTTGTTCTTATTGGTATTTTAATTTATTTTTTATTTTAATTTGTTTCATCATTATTAATTCTAATTTATTTATTTTATATTTAAAACACTATATTTGTACTCACTAGGAGTTCTCACACAGGTCATGGTCAGTGATTGCTCACCGACAACAACGAGTGGTATTTCCTGGAGTTTGAGTGACAACAAGCCTCCCCAGATTTATTATTAACATTATTGATGTTATAAATAGAATTGTATAAAATTATATAAGATGTTCTCTTTCCTATCATAACTGGATATATATTTTTTTTTTAAATAATACTAAAATTTGATGTTTTTCTTGCTTGACTCCTATTTCTGATGTTATGAGAGGCATCCATTTCAATGAATTCTCTACACAGACGGATTTTTCCTTTGGTGTTTATTATTTTTGACGAAGGGAAGATTTTCCCGAAATATTAAATAAATGATTTTTAATCATCATCCGGACAACACACAAACAGCCGACACCACACTTGCTGTTATGTAAGATTTTAAAGAAAAATAAATAGTAAGTCCCCCCACCACTTTGATTTACTATTTTTGTTCCTTCCAGCTTACAACCTACCCGACACTCTGCATTGCCCTCAACCTTCTTAACATATTACTACTATTCCCAGCAATGCTTCAAGCAAACTACTATTCTCTCTCTCTCTCTCTCATATATATATATATATATATATATATATATATATGCATTAATGATAGCGAAGAGTTTGCAAATACTAAACATTTAATATATCCTAAAGAGTTAAAATTAAACTGTGAACATAAGGGAACACAAGCTACTTTTCTTGGTATAAAAATTGAAGATAAAATATTTATCTATAAACTGTTTGATAAAAGAAATTCATTCCCTTTTCGTATCGTGCGAATGCCATATAAAAATAGTACTAGCCCTGTGTATATATTTTACGGGAGTATTATGTCTGAATTTCTGAGAATTGCTCGTGTTACCTTAAAATTAGTAGATTTAATGCCCCCAATTTCTGATCTAATAATAAGAATGATTAACCAAGGTGGCGATCAAAATAAAATATTTGGACAATTAAATAAGGCAATTACTCGCCATCCTGATGCTTTTAAATCTTATCAAATTAATCAAAATAAACTGATAGAACAAATCATAGTATATATAAATAGAAATAATATAATATGAATAAACGTATATATAACACATCTGCTAATTATAATAAGAAAAACAATAAAAATACAGTAGAAAGAAAGAAAGAAATGTTAAAAAAGAAGAAGAAGAAAACCGACAGTTATGAACGCCGATTTTAAACACCGGGAGTTGGCAAAGAAGAAGAAGAAAAAGAGAACAAATTAACGGTTAACTTATAGACGCAGATTTGAAACAATGAGAAAAGA
>OY744542.1:14953418-14973418 GCA_963556195.1 Sepiola atlantica | reverse complement strand
GTGTCGAGACGTCATGTTAGAATCGAAAGCAAAAAATGGTCGCATTTGATCACTTGACGTCTCGAAAAGGAAGGAGAGGAAAGAAAAGGAAGAAGTAAGCCAAACGAACGTAGAAAGAAAATGGGTAACTAATACATGCTAGCACTTTCCTTCGATGTCCGTTCGTCTCATCAATTTGTGATCCGTCGTAGGACTAATAGATCTATATTTTTTAAAATATTTAAAAAAAATTTTTTTTTAAATATAAAATTTTTTTTTTTAAATATTAAAAAAAGAATACAATAAGATAGATATAAAGAAGACATATACAATGTACATACTATACGATTATGATATACCTTATTTTAATTAAGCTTATTCTTATAGTTAGAATAAGTTATTCGGGGTACGGATCATATAGACGGCAACGTTTGTTCACGGATAGCTGACCGGATGCGGAATTGTGTACAGGACTACTATTAAACAATATATATATATATATATATATATATATATATATATATATATGTATGTGTGTGTATATATATGTATGTGTGTGTATATATATGTATGTGTGTTAATCATGAACTTTGAATAAAAAGTACGAAAACATGCGTCAAAAATTGTAGATCAAAGCCTAGAAGAATGGGAAAAATGCTAAGATCAACACAATAACGATTCGTCAATACATATATCTTATATTTGACTCTAGTTTAAGCAAAAATCTATATCGATGGCAAACGATAAAAGCAATTATGCTGGATGGTTACAGCACATGGGGAGAAGATACCGCGATTTGCATGTATGGGAGTAAACTACGATAGGATCTGAAGAACAAATAAAAAACAAGATATTTTATGGAAATAATATATAGTGAAACAAAATATAAAAAATAAATGAATACGGAATGCAATACAGTTTTTTCCTGTCTCGAGGGTTACCCTCTTTTTTATGAGCACTGATGATAGCCTCTTCAAAGAAAAACAAATGCCTTATACGTTTCGAACATTACATATATCTTGGTGATAGGCGGAAACAATTGCATGTGAATAAAAACCGAGTTTTTGATGAGTTTGTGAGAATTTGTTCCCTACATTTGATGTGGTTTCTATAATATTAAAATCATTTCTATTACAGCTCTAGTCTTACACTATCGAGCTATTGGAAAATTTTGTGCTATAAAAATGTATATTCGCCAAGATCAAGTCCAAATATCAGGGGAAAAACCGTCTCTCTCAACTGTATATATAAAAAAAAGTCCTTCAAATCAACATGAAAGAAAATCCAGCACTCTTTTCTTTTGCTCGCTTTCCAATACGCGTTCAGAACGATATCCACGAAAAAACTGACTGACTTTTAACTTTTCGCTCTCTTATTAAAACGAAAATCCCACGCATGCAAACAACCTAATTTGCATGAACAAATAAAATAATTAAAATCTTATTTCACTTTCTGACGCCTCTCTCCTCCCACTCCTCTTTCTTTTTATGTCGGCAACGAGGGTTTTCGGGTTCGCCCCACACACACAGCATAGCAGACGCTGCCTCTTTGAACGGCGCCGACAAGTGTCTGCATCTACTTCAATCGGCCACTCTCCGTTACAAAAAAATGGTTAATAAGACCTTTCTTTTTCTAAAGAATAGACATCTCATTGTTTTCTGGTTTGTTTGAAACCAAAAACAAGCGAGTCGATCTTTAAATAGGAATGAGGCATAAGTCGGAGAAAATTAGATTGGGTGGAGTTTTGAGTGGATGGTGTTTTTCCAAGATAACAAATAATTGACCAGGGTTAAAATAAAAGTCGGCGTTTGAGCATCTTAGAGCAGATACTAGACTTTCATCCTAGTCTGAAACAAGGAAAAGGAAAATATCATATGTGTCATGTTTGAAAAGAAAAAAGACAATGATGTAGTATAGGTAACAGCCGCGAAATCAAAAACAAACAAAATATACAACAAATAACTTTTACCAAACACAACAAAATTTAATAGTCTGTCGACCTATATAATTCTACAGTTCTGAAACCTTTTGTAAGTGTTTTTTTTATTATTTCAGAAATTGTTGTGGAACATCGAAGGCTTATAAAAAAAGATGACCACGTTAGTGAAAAAGCTTCGATATACTGCAATTTATTTCGAAATAAAGAAAAACTTTAAAACATTGCCAGTAAGTAAAAAAAATACAGATCGGTCGAAAATTACATTTTAATGCGTTATTAGCTTTATGGCCGTCCATACGTCGGACCACGTGTAGATTAAATAAAACAGTTTAAGACAAACAAAGAGAAAGGAAGAAAATATTATTTAAACTTACCTTAAAGAAAGCGAAGGAATGAGGAAGCTATACACATATACGAATAGGCCTTTTATAATGGTTAATAAAAAAGGAAAAACATTTATATTAACAAAACAATTTATTTATTTAATATTTAAAAGAGAGTGTAAGTTCATAATTGGGGCGTATAAATGCGATGCGTGTTGAAATGTCTTTTTGTGTGTAGAATGCAATATGTGTTGAAGAAACACGAGTTCGTTTGGATTGAAAGATTAATTCTTGAATTGAAAAGGGTTACCTTTCTTCTTCCTCCCTCCTCTACACAGCTCGTTCGAGCTGGTGGGTGGGTGGGGGGGATCGCCGAGAGTTCTTTGTGTGTTCGTTCGTCTCAGAACGCTGAGGGGAAAAAGAGAGAGAGAAAAGGAATGGTGTTCTTTTATTGACTTCAGATCTCGCGTGGTCAAGCTGGCCGAAATCCTTCGGCCACGTTGTTTTTCGAGATCTTGCGATCAGTCCCTGTTCTCCAACTAAGAGACGAAGAAAGGCTAAGTAAAGCGAGAAAGAAAGAGAGAGAGTACCTAACTGTGGTGTTCACCACAGCTTTAATTAAAAAAATTGTTCTCGATTTCTCAATTGACATAAAAGCTAAAAGCTACATCTGACGGCAGCAAACTTGGATTTTTGTACGTTAACGAGGCGGATATAGACGCAATCTTATATCGAAAAAGAAAAACTTTAAAACACTTTCACAGGATTAAAACTATGCAGATAGGTAGAAAATTAAATGTTCTTGCGTTTGGTAACAGTTATTGGTAATCTTTAAGAATACGCACACATTCAAGCAGACTTTTGTAATATTGAGGTTGTGTAAAAATTCGAAATGAGTAAACTGATAATGATTTTTCAACGAAACGAAGATTTTTTTGGTTTTTAAAACAACAAAATAAAATAGAGAAAAGAGAGACGTTTTTTAAAGATTTGAATTTTATTATTTTTATCACACAAAAAGTTTTAATTTATTCGTTTTAAATTAAAATATTTAATTTATGACGAATAAATTTGAACTTTATTGTGTAAAAGCATCACAACATGAAATAGGGAAAAGAAAACAAATTTGGAGGAACACTGTCCTGTAGGGACCTCCAATTGGTTGTGAACTATTTATCCCCCCCTATATATAACACGATGTAACTTTAATTTAGATTAAGATTATCAACAAAACTTTTTTACCATTCAAAAGAGGATACATTAAATAAACTGCTGATGATTTTTTAGAATTTTTTCCAGCATACGAAACTCATGAAAATGTGAAGTTAAAATGTTGTGTACTTTTTTTTACGTGATAAACTAACGTTCTTATGTATAAGCATTTATGTGCGCTGTGATAGGCACATTTTTAATAAATCTCGCATAAATCAAGTTATGGCCAGATCTTCACGAAATTTTCAATACTTATTCATTATAGGACTAATTTATCTTTAAAATGCTGTTTTCCTAAAATATATTAGGGAAAATATTTTTTTTACGTGATTCCCCCCCCCCCCCCCCTGTTTCATTTTATGAAATATTGAACGAAATATATTGTCATCCGGCGATTTTTTTTTCTTATATAAAACTAAACTCTTTTAAAAAACACATTGGATTAATTTTATTAAATTTTACGTAAACTGTTTTAGTAAACTGGTCCGTGAATGCACAAATAAAAAGTGGAAATAAAAGCAATATTATTATGTTTTGAATTTTTTTTTACCTTTTCTCAATAAAATATACTGTGATTTATTGAAATGCAAAAAAAAAAAAAGTTTTACGAAATAATTTTTATTTTCAGAGACATTTATTCATTTGATCGTATTGATCGAGTTTATCGGTTTTAAACATCATTTTTGAACATATTCGTGTTCGAAATTTTTCAAAATATTTTAATATAATATAGCCCGAAATATTATGAATCGTAAAAGACAAAAGTTGTGGCGGATGTCATATTATGTACTTGGAAAAAACTACTTCATTTGCTAGAAGTAAGAAAATTTTTTTGCACTAACTGATTTTGCCGCAACTATGGAACGCAATACTAGCCATAATTAACACGTCAATTTTTAAAGTGAAATTGTCCCACGCGCATGCGCATACATTTTTAGAGTAAAATTGGTGCACGCCGCACGCTAATTTGTAAACAGTAACACTAATAAGAAAAAACGTTGACAAAAGTAATTATTATTATTATTATTATTATTATATATTTATAATACTTTTTATCATTTTTCTTTTTTCAAAATTAAAATGTTTATCCATTTCGAAATCTAAACTTATTTTTACTTTGAATTTTTATTATTCAATTGACGAATATTTTTAATCATTAACAAACCACAATACTTTCTCCATTTTCATTTTTAGTTTAATTCTGTTTTTTTTTTCAGTAAAAAAAAAGTAATAATCTGTCTCAAGGAAGAAAAAAATGGTTAAAACAAACCGTTAATTTTGTTTACACCATAGTAGTAAAGTAATTTGTTTCACTTCTGTTCATCCGTACATAGATAATATCTTGCCATGTCTCACGCGATGTTTAGTAAACACTACCCCGTGTGTCGTAAAACAAGAAAATTTCGTAGTTTCATCGGACAATGAAGAAGGGTTTCTTTCAGAATTTGATAATGTAACCTTTAACTAAACTATTTTACTTTAAAACAAGTATAACTTTATTTGAGAGAGTTTTTTTTGCAATCGGTAAAGCAAAACGAATGTATGACTTCTTAACGTACACATGAAATAGTGACGTCACCGTTCTTCACATGCAATTGGAGGTCCCTACTGTCCCGTGGCCACCGAGAGTTACTACAGGCCGGTTGGCTAGAAAATGACGTCACTGCATTGCGTGTCAAAACAAGGACCGTCGTAATGACAATAAGAAGGCATTTCGACTTCTCTATTCACTAAATAATCCATCAAAATTCAGGAAATCAACCAATTTTAATGAAATTTTCAGGATTTATTAATTAATGATCACGGAATATAATAAATCCATTACTTTATTATAAAGCTTGGTGAAAATGTATTATTTCTTGTAAACAAAAAACACCTTTACTAAAGTTATTCAAAATATCAAAACATGTTGAACATACGATATTGTAAATATTTAAAACAAAGCATTAGAAAACTTTAAAAATTGCATGTAAAAAAGAAAAGAAAAGAACACGATTCGATGCATCTTGAAACTGATCTTTATCCAATATAAATTTAAAGAAAATAATAATTCACGATCAAATACTGCAAAAAACTGAATTACGAATTACCATTATTTAAACTTCTAACCCAATCAACCGTAAGTAATTCAGACTTTGAAATTATAGAAAAAAAAAGTTCAATGTTAACTGTCTGTTTAATAATGGAATCACCAACTCCTATCTTGCTATTAAGAGATAGGTACGTGCAAAATCAAAGGCCGATCCCCAAAATGTAAAAACATTTTGACCCTCCCTTCACTTAAAAATTCACCAAAATTCAGGAAATCAACCAATTTTAATGAAATTTTCAATATTTATTAATAAACAAGCACAGGAGATATAGTGAAACATTTTTAAAAAATCTTAGTGAAAATGTATTATTTTTTTTAAAACAAAATACACCTTTACTAAACGTATATTTTTATATATATAAAAAAATCCATGATTTTTTAAAATGAAAATAAGATCTGTATATGTTTAAAATATTAAAAAAAAAAAACTATTTCGTATATATTACGGAAAATGCCCCTACACTCTTGTTAATAAAATCAGTATAACTCGAAGAATTAACGATATTATCATTGAATAAAGCATTGTTTAATTAATATTTTTTGTGAAAATTTTGATTAAATATGATGTTATTTCATTTATTTAATCTACAAAAGTAGAGAAAAGATAGACTCTGCTACACTTAAGACATCGAAAAAAAGTAATAAAAAAAAAATGGAACACTACTTTTTTTTATCAAATAATGAATAAGTAATTCAGACTTGATTTTTTATATAATTAAAAAAAATTCAAACTTACTACACTATATTTAGTCGGTGTAAACATTTTTACGGGTATCCATATTTGCAGTAATTATTTCTCTTTTGGAAATCCAAACATATGCAGTAGGCATTTTAACTTTGTGAATTATGAAATGAAATTTTTAAAAGCGCGAAATTATTTTAAAATTGGTTGATTTCCTGAATTTTGATTCCATTATTAAACAAACAGTTAACACAACTTTTTTTTTGTATACTTTTTAAGCAAATTTCAAAGTCTGAATTACTTACGGTTGATTGGGTTAGAAGTTTAAATAATGGTAATTCATAATTCAGTTTTTTGCAGTATTTGATCGTGAATTATTATTTTCTTTAAATTTATATTGAATAAAGATCAGTTTCAAGATGCATCGAACCGTGTTCTTTTCTTTTCTTTTTTACATGCAATTTTTAAAGTTTTCTAATGCTTTGTTTTAAATATTTACAATATCGTATGTTCAACATGTTTTGATATTTTGAATAACTTTAGTAAAGGTATTTTTTGTTTACAAGAAATAATACATTTGCACCAAGCTTTATAATAAAGTAATGGATTTATTATATTCCGTGATCATTAATTAATAAATCCTGAAAATTTCATTAAAATTGGTTGATTTCCTGAATTTTGATGGATTATTTAGTGAATGGAGAAGTCGGAATGCCTTCTTATTGTTATTACTACGGTCCTTGTTTTGACACGGAAGTCAGTGACGTCAGAGGGGGGCAGGAAGTTAGTTGCTTGGCCTGTAGTAACTCTCGGTGGCCACGACTGTCCTGCATTGCATCTATCTATAACTAAATTAAACTATTTTAATTATAGATACCTGGTATGCAGGACAGTATTTCTTTTCTGTATTTCATGTTGTGGTGCTTCTACAGAATTTGAACCGAACCAAACAAATGGATCTTTTTAATAAGATCCCCGCCACTAAATAAAGCCCCGCTATTCAAGGGAGACAACTTTTCAGCCACTTTTGCTTAAAAAAATTAACAAAATAAGAATGTATACGGCATGTTTTTGTTTTTATTGAGGGGGATAAAATTGTGTTAAATCTGTTATGATTTGCGCGAATAGGTCAGTTCCCCGGTATCGTTGCCTCCACACGAACTCGCAGAGGTAGCTGTCAACACGCGTGCGATGGGTGCCACATTGCCGCTTATTTTGCAATTTGTATGTGTTCCAACACGACTCAATTGTCTGAGTGTGCGCTCCGGAGACGGGATTAACAAAATTCGTTGTGTGGTTTAATGTTTGGTGCGTGTAGCCATCCCCATCATATTTTCGATGCCGGCGTAGGCGGCGGGCCACATATCGGAAATCATGATAGATCCGGGAGCAATGCATGTACGAATGACCTCCAGAAGCGTTGCGGCGCTTCTATCGGCGACAGATGACATGAAAACCTCTTTGGTTTCCCGACAGATACCGGCGAATGCTCTCAAACACGTGTGAAAACGGTTAACGCGTAACGAATTTAGCAAGCCGAAAAGTTGTCTCCCTTGGCAGCGGGGTTATTCTTAGAAGCCGACTAACTTTAGCACGAGTGGCGGGGATCTTCTTAAAAAGATCCAAACAAACTTTTGTCAAACATAAAACTTAGGTTAGATTTAGTTTAAAGTTAGGTTAGGGTTAGGATGAAAAAAAACAAAACAGTTCAGTTCAAATTCTCCCATTTCGTTGTCTGCTTTTCTTCGTTCCGTTGAAAACTCATTTCGACTTTTTACACAGCTTTGATATTACAAATGTCTGCCATTCATGGGCGCGTATTCTTACAGTACAAATTATCCAGTTATTTGGAGTAAACACACACACACACACACACACACACACACACACACACACACACAATATCTACTAGAGGTGAGTAATACTTACCTGACGCGTCGTAGTAGTTGTAATAGTATTTTTTTCCTCTATAGCAAAGCCATTTTTTTCATCATCTCAGCGACATCAGCGTTTGTAAAAAGTCTCTCTGTAAGTTCAAATGGTTAATAATAAATAAATTTATAATATTAATAATAATAATAATAATAATAATAATAATAATCCGTAATGGGGTAACATAGAAAGTAACCACTTCATCATGGCCGCCATATTTAAATCTGTAATTGCAATATTTTAAAAAATTAAATCATCATTGTCGGCCGGATTTTTTTTTTTTTTGAAAATAATTTGTTTTCAACAATTAATAAAACAGCAAATTTCAACAATTAATTAAAACTGTTTTTTTTATAATTGGAATGTTTTTTTCTATTTAAATTTTTTTTTTTTAATTCAATTATGAATTAAATATAATTACACAAATACAAAGTAACAAATATTAAAGAATAATAAATTCAAACTTTTTTTTTTATAAATGATAAAAATTCAAATTCCTCCAAAAGCTACGCGGCCTAAAAATAATTTGGGATTTTTTTTTTTTTTTTTTGATTAACATCAGTTCGCAATTTCTGATATGGTGGCCATCATGAAATGGGTACTTTCTACTTTCTCCCGTAATGTTCAAATCGTTAATAATAAATGCATTTTGTCTTACACTTGTTGTTTCCTTCGATAAAAGTCAAATAGTTGTGTATAAATAAATAAATAAATAAATAACTATCAGAATTGAATAATAATTAATTAATAAAATAATAATTAATTAATACGACTTCTAAGCATAATTAATAAAAATGTTATGAAATGAAGGAAATCGTTTTTTCTTTTACTTAACTTTTTTTTTCGCTCGACGGAATATTTATGTGCGCTCGCTCTTACGTCACATATCCCCCTCCCCCTATTGACGCCACATATCCCCCCACCGTTGACATCAGATATCCCCTCTTCCCCTGTTGATATCACATATCCCCCCTCCCCCTGTTGACGTCACATACGGTGTAGTTGGAAATTCTGTGCTTCTGTGGGGTGCCACCCGCATAACATATAACGCGCCGCCACTCTTGTAAAATGTACATTTTTTTTTTAGATCCGTTTCAAAATTTCTTTCGAATCCTAAAGAATGGACAACGTACTAAAAACTACGGGGTTGTTTCATTGAAATGAATAAATGCGAAAGTTGGGCCCATTTCTCGGTAAAGTCAAAACGTCTATTTCAAGCTACTTCAACTTGATTAAAAAATGATTCAGTCTGCGAAAGCTGGCTGCTGATTGGAGCGCCTAAATACCAGTTGAGAATACGTTCTCGACAATCAGTCTGACATGGCCTGGCAATTTTGCTGGCCTTTATCTGTCGGACTGAGGTATTATGTCTTGAGTTTTATTTACTCCTCCCCAGGAGTTAGGCACAAGGCCAGTTTTATCTTACTCCCACAAGTAAGATGTGACCCAAGATCGGGTCGAGAAAGTGGGGTTTGAAAAACCAGCGCTGGAGAGGTGAGCACTCTGGCCATTTAAAAATTGCCTGGGCAGCCCCGTCGGCATTCCCCGGTAGGGGCGCCTCAGACAGTAAGCAATAAACTTACTCCTCCCCAAAGAGGGGGGGGGGGCAAAGCCTGGGAGGGTGGACCTCCTAGAACTGCACAGGACAGGCGTGCAGTATCCATCGGAACAGATACTACACTTTGATCTTAGCCAAAAGGCCAAGAGAGGCAGGTATTATGTCTTGAGTCGTCCTAGGAGCCCCCCCCCCCAAGACTTTGCCTTCCCTCTTTAGGAAGGGGTTGGTTTATTGCCTGATGCGCTCCTACCGGAGAATGCCGATGGGGCTGCCCAGGCTATTTTTAGAGGCCAGCCTCCCCCTCTTCCGGCCTTGTACTACATCTTCCATGCCGTGGGAAGAAAGTAAATAAAGCTAGTTCAACACAATAGACGAGCCATCGTTTTATATATTGCTTATCTATATACGATATCAGTCACAAGGTTAACTAATTTGCATATTGGTTTTGAAAAAGGACACTTTATTAATTAACTATTATTTGCTATTGTTTTTTTTTAATTCAATGATTGTTTTGATTTTGATATAACAAATAGTTCTGTTTCGCGATATTGTCTTATTTCCTAGACAAATATTTAGCAATTGTGTTTTAAAATGTTCCTTTCTTTAGAGGGAGCCTCAGTTTGATTTTCAACAAGTTGTCATCTATTTCTAAATTGTAAGTGAAAAGGCAAATTGTCTTCTTTCTTTTCCTTTCTGTACGGTCACATTTAAAAGATAAATAAATTTGGATTATTTCGACTACTATATATATATATATATATATATATATATATATATATATATTCTCCAGACTCGTTCACTTATTAGTGACTGAGGGGTATTCAGTATCCCATCACAACACCTTTCCCCGAAGCTGAACATCTCCCTTGAAATTTTGGCTTCTAATATTTCTTCCTTTTAGGATCCGGGCTGAAGTGCTCCACTGGTTTTCTTTCACGTGTGCTCTTTCTTTTATTACGAACTAATGGAATTGGATCCTTTCCAGTTTGAGGTGAAGACAAATTTTTTTCAGCTCGTAAGGCTGGTCCAGTAGATGTATACATAGGTTCGTGTACAATATTGGGTAGTGGCATGTCAAAAGCATCACATAGAATCTCCATTGGGACTCCTTCCTCGCTTTTTTCATTATTTTCAGCATATCGTGGTCTAATTTGTTTAATGTGTCTTTTACACACGAATTTTTGACTTTTATGGTGTAGACCACTTTGCCAATCATTTTCTGAATTATACCATCCATCCAATAACTTTTTCCACCTTGGAAATTTTTGAAATATACTTTATCTCCTGGTTATGTTTACATCTTCTTCCTTTTTAGCAACTTTTTTCTTCGGATAGGGTATCAATCTATCAAAAATCCATCGTATTTTCCTTGTGAACATAAGTTCCGCAGGGGACAACTTCGAGGCGTTGTTTCCATTAGGAGTCATCCTATAAATTGCTAAAAATTCTTAATATTTTTTTCTTCCGTGTCCATATATTATTTTTTTTTTGTAAGGCACGTTTAAACGTGTCAAATTTTTCAGCTTGATCGTTCGATCTAGGATGATATACTGGTGTAGCAATGAATTAATGTCCATGGAAGTACACACATCCCGAAACAACTGAAAATCTCATCTAATGCACTGATGGTGTTCCTAGATGTAGGATGCTTGCACTTGAATACCTCAGGCCATTTCGAGAAAGAGTCTACCAAGATCAAGTAATAATATCCATTAATCGGTTAAGCATAGTCTGTATGTAGACGTGCCCACGGCAAATCCGTTTTTAGCCAAGGATTCGTTTTGACCTGAGGCGCCCTTGAAGGCAATTGACAACATCGGCATAGTTTTACAAAACTTTCTATTTCCTTTTTCATTTCTGGCCAGTATACGCAGCATCGCATGAGTGATTTCATCCATGACATGCCAGGATGACCGGTATGAAATTCTTTCAGCATAACTTTACATAGATATTGAGGTATTACAATTCTATCTGCGTACATTACAATGTAGTCGCATATTGAGAAAAGTGAAATCTGGATTCCCTTTTCCTTCCTTTTGTTCAATCTCGTCTGGTCCTTTATTTTTAATATAAAACAATCTTTTTCGGCTTCCTTTTTTATTTGTTTCAATGTTACACGTAATTCTCTGATAGTGTTTAACAACAAACCTGAGATTTCTTTTTCCTCTTTTAGTGCTGCTATAACCGCCTCTTCTAAAATTTCTTAATTTTTAGGGATTTATCTTGACAGCCCATCCGCATGCCAATGTTTTTTTGATGCGATGTATTCCATCCTAAAATGATAGTTCAGTAGGGTTACACCCCATCGCTGTAAACGGTTAGCAGTGTGGGTAGTGTTGTAGTATCAGCAATAGAAATCTAGCTAGCCCTCCTCCCACTCCCACTCCCTTCCCATATCCCCTCTTCCGGTTTCGGGCTCACCGTCAGGAGTTCCGGTTTGTACACCTAAGTAAATAAACTTGTTTCACTTCAGCCTCCTTGTATCTTCGTCTAATCGACATCAATCAATGTATACGGATATCACAACATGGTGTCAGAAGTGGTTGCAAATAAGTTATAGACATCTACAGTTATCGTAGAAAAGTCGAACAACAACAGAGAAAAAAAAAATAGAGAAGATAAACAAAAAAAAAAAAGAAACGGGTCAGCAGTCTACACGTGGAGACGGTAAAAGAGGAACTCAAAAGTCACGGTGTAAAGTGAATCTACAAAGTCACGGACATAATATAAAAAAAAAAAAAAAAAATCAAGCAAACAGAGAAACGCTGTCGAAGGTAGGCGATTCGCTATTCATATCCATATCGTTATTGTTGTTTTTCTAAACCAACAACAACAACAAAATAATTTATATACAAATACCGTACGCTAATAACTCAAGTTACACAAAAAAAAAAAAATAATAATAATACGTATTCTTTTTCATTTCTTCTACGTGTACTAATTCACTTTATCAACAATGGCCTGTCAATTACCTCCCCCGTCTATGGATTGGCAGAGTGCCAATTTACCAAAAGATTTCGACAGATTTGCTCGACAGGTTATGTTGCACTTTAACGGACCTCTCAAAGATGCAAGTGAAGACGTAAAAGTGAATTATCTGTTGCTATGGTCGGGAATAGAAGGCCAAGAGTTGAGTGACACATTTGAATTTGAGGCAGGTGAAGCGTGCAATGTAGAACACTACATCAAGAAATTTCGCGCATATATAGAGCCGAGGTCAAACTTCCGCGTCGCGAGATACCAGCTCCTACAGTGCCGGCAACAACCTGATGAAGCAGCCCACGGATTCTTGAAGAGACTAAGGCAAATAATAAAACAGTGCGAGTACGATCTCCCCGTCGAGAAAACCCTTCTGGTCGACCTTTTTATTTTTGGACTGAACATAAAGTCCACACAAAAGGCATTACTCAAAGAAGGAAAGAATCTCAGCATCGCAGAAGCGCTACATGCTGCAGAGACAGAAGAGGCAACACTGAAGCAGGTGGAGGCAATACAAAACACACATAGAGAACCAAAGATCCCCGAGGAAAGAACAGAAGATGCCCACGCAATAAAGACGGGGAAGGAGTACTATAATAAATGTTACTTCTGTGGAAAAGGCCATTACAGAGGTGAATGCCCAGCAAAAGGAAAAACCTGTGGGAAGTGCCGGAGGACAGGGCATTTTGCAGTTGTTTGCCGCACCAGAGACACAAAAGACTCCATTAATAAGCACGATAGACCTCCAAGATCGGCAAAACCCCCAAGATATAGAAACGCTCACAACATAACAGCACACAGTGACGAAGAAGACGACGACTTGCCAAAAGAGGCATATTTCCATACCATATCAGCAAAATCGCATACTCCAACAGATGCTAGAGAGGCATATGCGGAATTAAGAATAGGGAACAACAGATCCCAAATAAAAATAAATGCAAAGGTGGACACAGGCGCTATGAGCAACCTTATCCCTTGGGAATACTTAAAAAAACTCAAGCATGTACACCTTCAAGACACTCCTATCCGACTATTAGCCTTTGGGGGTGTTCAAATCGACCAAGTGGGCGTATGTCACCTAGGAGTCAGATATGGTGACAAGTTCACAAGTACCAACTTCCATGTAGTAAGAAGTGATGGACCCGCGCTACTTGGCCTCCAGACATCTAGGAAACTAGGACTAGTGACCCTCAATTTTACAATAGGGACCAATATACCAAAACAAGACCACACCACTTTACCCGCGGCAGTACAATCAAAACCAGAAGGAGATACGAAAGAAAGAGAATGGATACTCAAGGAATTTGCTGACATATTCGAAGGCATTGGCTGCTTGCCAGGGGAGTACAGCATCAAGATTGACCCGTCAGTACCCCCAGTAATACACCCACCCCGTCGGGTACCAATAGCCTTGAAAGAGAAATTCAAAGCAGAGTTAGACTCCCTTGTAGCTCAAGATATAATAACCCCTGTAACAAAACCGACAGCCTGGGTCAACTCTTTTGTATGCGTCACAAAAGCCAATGGATCTGTCAGACTATGCCTGGACCCTAAGGACTTAAATAGGGCAGTGTTGCGGCCACACTTTGTTACACCAACATTTGAGGAAATCATCTCCAGACTTCATGGAGCAAAATGGTTCTCAATAGTGGATGTGAAATCAGGCTACTGGAACATGAAGCTGGATAAAAAATCAAGAGAACTTACAACATTCATCACTCCTGAGGGACGCTATATGTTTAAGCGCTTCCCAATGGGGGTCAAGAGTGCGCAAGACGAATTTCAGCGAGCCATGTTTGAGACCTTTGGGGACATTAAAAATGTCCTCTCAATATCGGACGACACCGTTATCGTTGGATTTGAGGAGGATGGCAGCGATCATGACATAGCACTCAACAAACTCCTAGAAAGAGCTCGGTCTAAGAACTGCAAATTCAACCCGGATAAATTAGTGGTCCGCACGCAAGAAATCTCTTTTTTTGGCCACATTATATCAAGGGATGGAATAAAACCAGACCCAAAGAAGACAGAGGCGATCGTCCAAATGAAACCACCAAAAGACGAAAAACAATTAGCAAGCTTTCTTGGGCTAGCAAATTATTTAAACAAATTCTCGCCACAACTGGCAATGCTGACCAAGCCACTCCGAGATCTTCTGTCAACAAAAACTCAATTCATCTGGACTGAACAGGAACAGATGGCTTTTAACAGCATAAAAGACGAAGTAGGGAAAGCAATTGTGCTTAAATATTTTGATCCAAAAGCGCCAATAAATATACAGGTTGATGCATCATCAGCTGGACTGGGTGCAGCCCTCATCCAAAATGGAATGCCGGTCGCTCTAGCAAGCAAAACCCTGTCGGGGCCTGAGACAAGGTACTCGAACATAGAACGCGAAATGCTAGCAGTGGTTTTTGGGCTGGAAAAGTTCCATCACTATGTATGGGGCCAAGCAGTGACAATAATAACTGATCACAAACCGCTAGAATCAATAGCCCTAAAGAATCTTGCTAATGCACCACCAAGGTTAGCGAGAATGTTACTTAAAATCCAAGGCTATGATTTCACAGTTAAATACAATCCAGGAAAATCCATTCCCATAGCCGACTGCATGTCCAGGGTGTCACCAATCCCAGGGGAACCAATCAGGGATGTAGACATCAACATACATCTACTTAACGCACACCTGAACGCATCCCCAACTCGCTTGCTAGATATCAAGGCAGAAACACCCAAAGACCCAGTATTAAAACAGCTCACCAGCACAGTTATGTCTGGATGGCCAGAAAATCGATCCTGCTGCCACTCTCACGTACAAGCTTTTTGGAATTATAGGGACGAAATTGGCCTCCAAGATGGAGTACTCCTTAAAGGCAACAAAATCATCATACCTTGCTCACTTCAACCAGACATCCTGCAACAACTACATTCATCCCACCAAGGGATAGAGAAAACCCGCTTACTGGCCCGGACAGCAGTGTTCTGGGTCGGTATCAACAAAGACATAGAGGAACTAATTAGAGACTGCTCCACATGTCAGAAGTACCAACCCAGTCTCCCATCAGAAACACTACTCCAGCACGAGACCCCTTCTTACCCATGGCAGTATGTCAGTACCGACATCTTTACCATGGAAGATAAGGAATTTTTACTGGTGGGGGACCATTACAGCCGCAGCCCTTTCATACGGCGTCTCCACTCGACGACATCAGCTGCAGTAATCCGACAAATGAAGCTCCTGTTCGAAGAACGAGGTGTCCCGGAGGCAGTATTCAGTGACAATGGGCCCCAGTATTCCAGTGCAGAGTTTGAAGATTTTGCCAAATCGTACAACTTTAGGCACACTACCTCGTCACCACTCCACCCCCAGTCAAACGGGTTCGCAGAAAGGATGGTGGGCGTCTGTAAAAAGTTGTTGTTGAAAGCACGAGAAACGAACACAGATACCCACCTAGCAATGATGGCGTACAGGGCCACACCGCTATCAGCTCAAATCAAATCCCCAGCAGAACTACTGAATGGAAGACCCATGAGGACCCCACTATTGTCGAAACAACAACTAGGGGATGAACAAACAAAGCTAGAGTTGGAGAAGAGCAAAGAAGAAACAAAAAAGTGGTATGACCGAAAGAATAGCCATCAACACACACAGTTACATACCGGCCAACAGGTTCATGTTCAGGACAAAAGAACCAGACTCTGGGAACCTGGAAAGATTGTGCAGATCGCAGCAGAGCCAAGGTCATATGTAGTAAAATTCGCCAACGGTGGAATCCATCGCAGAAACCGGCAGTTATTAAGGCCAACAAAGGGAAAGGCGGACAACACGAAATGCCAGCACCAACGAAAAACTTGTTGTGGCACACACCGAGTCCCTTACCCTCACAGCACTATCCCAGCACAGGGACCACGGCCAGCCAGTGGTCAACCATCAACCATCTCAAGCACACATCCACCAGTTCCATCAACACCTGCCAAACTACGTAGGTCGAACAGGACGAGCAAACCCACCCAGCGGCTCGACCTGTAACAGAACAAAATGAACTATCTCCCCCACCCCGCAACCTCTCCAGCCCATCACAGCCCAACGTACTTCTCCTTTAATACAGAAGGGGATGTTGTAGTATCAGCAATAGAAATCTAGCTAGCCCTCCTCCCACTCCCACTCCATTCCCATATCCCCTCTTCCGGTTTCGGGCTCACCGTCAGGAGTTCCGGTTTGTACACCTAAGTAAATAAACTTGTTTCACTTCAGCCTCCTTGTATCTTCGTCTAATCGACATCAATCAATGTATACGGATATCACAACAGGTAGGAATGCGTTTTTTTTTAAAATCTAAATATAGTTACTAACGGTTTATGGTCGGTTTGAAGTATAAATGATCTACCATGTAAAAAGCGATGGTATTTTAAACCCCAAACACAATCGATAATGCCTCTTTCTCGATCTGACTATAATGTTTCTCAGTCGGTAGAAGAATCCTTGAAGCGTGCGCGATCGGTTTAGTAGTACAATCTTCATATTTGTGTAGCAGTACAGCACCCACTCCGTATTCACTAGCATCAGTCGCAAGGATGATTTCTTTCACAGGATCATAATCAGCTAAGGCTAGATCTGAGAGAAGACTTTTTTATTTTCTGGAAAGCTGTCTCGCAATCTTTTGACCATATCCATCTTTGGAACGTAGATCGCATAACATTGATCCAACCAAAGAAACGATTGTAGTTTTGCAACTGTGTCGGGTGCAGGTATATTTTTAATTACATCGGCCTTCTGTGGGGCTGGTTTCCTGCCTTCACTGTCTATCACTTGTCCGAGGTATTTAATTCTTTTCATGAAGAATTGACACTTCTCTGAACTTAATTTAAAACCGAATTCTTCTAGTTGTTTGAACATAGCTCTGATGTGTTTTGTGTCCGTGAACATTCTTACTTTTGACTAGAATATCGTCTAAAATAGGCGATAGCAAACTAAAGACCCGCCAATATAGTATCCATCATCTGCTGGAACTAAGCTGTAGCGATCTTTAAGCCGAAAGGGAGCCTATTTAGTTTGAAAATTCCCTTATGTGTATTTATGCACAAATATTTTGAGCATTCTTCGTTCACTTTAACCTCCAAGTATACGTCAGATAGATCGATTTTTGAAAAAAATCTTTCCTCCATTTAGCTTTGAGAAAATGTCTTCTGGCGAAGGAAGTGGATAATTATGATCCTTCAGGCAATCATTTAACCCGGTTGAAAAATCGGCGCACACTCTTATTTTTTATTTATTTATTTTCCTTTTGACATAGATGGTGGGCAACATCCAGTGTGCATGATCTACCTAAGATATAACTCCTATTTTTCTAATCTTTCCAGTTCCTTGTAAATTGTGTCTAAGGAGGAAAAAAGGGACGTTTCTCTTAGGTTTGAAAACCGAAGTGACATTTTCCTTAAGTTCAAACTTGACTTCTGTCTTTGTACATAAACCCAAACCCTCAGAGAAAACTCTGGGATATTCTTCTTTCAATTCATTCATGAATTTTTCATTTTTAATATATTTTTTCTTTTCTGCACTGTTTATTTTGTTGCAAAAAGAGTTAATTGGGAGTTCAAATAAATTGAACAGTATTATCCAGTCTATTCCGAAAAGACGTGAATTATTCCTTTGAATCACATATACTTTTGTTTTTGCAGTTTTGCCGCAGAAAGAAATATCGCATTTTAATTCTGCTTAATTCTGCTTTAAAGAATATTTTTTCCTGAACCCCCTCTGGCAATTTTCTTGGTTTCAGATAATTTGGGGTTTTCAATGTTTGTTCGTCAATAATACTTATATCGGATTGACATCCTAATAACTAAGGGGAGACAAGTACGACCTTTCCTTCAATTTGACTCAGCCCTTTTTTTCGTCTCTAAGAAAGAGAGCCTGCGGGGCCTTTGATCTCGGCAAATCACGTTGACAGAGGTTTCCGACCAATCACAGACCAGAGATAATGCGTGACCACGCGTGATTTGAGTGATATAAAAGAAGATACGCCTTTCTTCTCCTCCTCTTTTTCCCCCTTTCCCAGCAAGTAACAGGTCCTGTCAACGAGGTCTTTCTTTCCCTACGACCAGCGATTAAGACAATCCCATCAGCATGACTCGAAAAGCATGTGGGCGAGAAAACACTGCCTACTACTGTCTAACAGTTACTACACGCCGTCTCCCCTTTCCTCCTCACCGGACACAGGACGAATAGTAAGCCTTACCCTTTTTTTCCTTTCTCTGTTAAGCACGTTCGAATGCCAAATTCCTACCATGTCGTACGCACCAAAAAAGGGGTAGAGAGACGGCTCAATTTCTCTAATTTACGCGCACACCAAAACACGTGTGTTTTCCAAGAAGAAACTTTAAAAGGACAATTTTATACAAACAGTAAACTGCTCATTTTCCTTAAATTACGCGCACACCAAAACACGTGTGCTTTCCAAGAAGAAACACTAAAAGACAATTTTATACAAACAGTAAAATGCTCATTTTCCTTTAATTACGCGCGCACCAAAACACGTGTGCTTTCCAAGAAGAAACACTAAAAGACAATTTTATACAAACAGTAAAATGCTCATTTTCCGTTAATTACGCGCGCACCAAAACACGTGTGCTTTCCAAGAAGAAACACTAAAAGACAATTTTATACAAACAGTAAAATGAACATTTTCCTGTGCACAAAACTCAAGTTTTTCATTGAGGAATTTACACAATTTAATTGAACCACGTTGAATAAATTGTTATGTTTATATGTATTTTTGAGTGCTGGCTTTCTTACTTTTTGTGTTGGTTATTGGCGTATTTTTACTCGTTCTTTCATATTTTACGTTAAGAATTCGTTAGTACCCCCACACTTATGTCTGAGCCAGAATCCAGTAAAAAAAAAAGTGACTGTAGAACCGTTCATACGTACATCTACGTTTTTTTTGATTTTCACTGTTCTGGATTTTTTTTTTGACAACACAACGTTTACTTTTACAAAAAAAAATTTCTTGCGGCAAACAGACCATTTATGGCCCTTAATTCCGCAAGATTCACAGAATTTGTTCTTATACCAAAATACATCTTTAGTATGCTTAGTATTTCCGCACGTCTCACATTTTCCTGTCTTTTTGAATTTAGGATTTTTTCAATTGTTTATGCGTTGTACTTTGGCAACACTTTTTTCCCCCAATTTGGGTATTATTCCTTTTAACATTAATGAGACGCTGACATTCTTCTGTCATTCTTTGTAACGTGATTTTCGTGTCTTGCTTCACCATTGTTAAGAATCTAGACCTTATTTCTTT
>OY744542.1:14905918-14948418 GCA_963556195.1 Sepiola atlantica | reverse complement strand
GAGAGAAAGACCAATAAGTTTCAGAGTCGATTTCTTCTCAAGAGCAGAGCCATTCATGAGAATCTCAGGAAGAAAAGGGACACACCTACGATTGAAAGACACGAGCTGAGTCTTAACTGGATTAAATGAAACAAGCCATTTCGTACCCCAATCCACAACTGAATCTAGGTTAACTTCTAGATCAGCTGCATATTTCGACTGATCCGAGGAAGATGAGCGAGAAGTAACACCAGAATAGAGAGTGGTATCATTAGCAATGATGTTAATTTTCTGAACAATATTCTCTGGAAGATCATTAATATAAATAATGTTGGGCCTAGAATAGAATCCCGAGGAACATCAACATTGATAGGAAAAAAGAATAAAGAAACACTGTCCAAAGTTACTCGCAAGCTTTGATCAGAAAGAAAAGACCTAATAATGTCAAGAACCTCACCACCAATATTATAACACTGAAGTTTGAAATGTCAAGCGCAATGGCTCTTCCCTCTCCTGAATTACCCATAAACCGACAGATATGCTCAGTTACAAAAGTTAAAAGATCAGCAGTTGAACGAAAACAACGAAAGCCATACTGAACAAGACTAAAGAGGCCCAGACTTTCCAGAAAATGAACAAGCTTACCGTTGACCAACCTTTCAAAAACCTTGCTAATAATGGAGAGGAGACTAACCGGATGATACTTAGTTGTGTCAGACCGATCACCAGCATTTTCAAAGATAGGAACAACAGAGGACTCCTTCCAACAAGAAGGGAAACAGGATTGAGACAAACAGAGATTAAACAATTTAGAGAGGATAGAAGAAAGTTCAGGAGAACAACACTTGAGAACAACAACAAGAATTAAATCAGGACCGGAATATCAGAAAGAACCCTAACAGCCATCTTTGGAGTAATAATAACAGAATCAAGAGACTGACAAATTTTCAAAGGAAAATCAGGAAGAACAGCACCAGAATCATCAAGAGAAGACGCAAAAAGACGAGCAAAGAGATCAGCCTTATCCTTAGAAGATGAAACAACCTGAAGACCATTAAAAAGAGGAGGAATAGCAGACTTGCAACTATTAATAACACTATTGTAGATTCTTCAAAAATCATGAGAGCCAACCTTTTGAGATGAGATAGTCACAAATCCTTTGAGAATAGCTAGACTTAGCCTCAGAGAATTACTCTCTTGCAGGCATTGCTAGCTCTTCTGTAGGATTGTCTAGAAGTCTCAGAACCATCCTGACGATACTGATTAAAGTAATGATTACAATGGGCAATGGCAGAAACACAAACAGATTAAAACCATGAAGGCTTCTCTCTTTTCAGCAATAACTCTCTGATCCCCACTTGGCCTCAATTGAAATGAATGGCTCTCGTCTTGAGGAAGCCCCCTGCTTTGTCAAGCTTCTGGAACTGACCTTCACTTCTGACCTAAAGTGGAAGACTAACATCAAATTCGTTGCCAAGGTTGCTGGAAAAATGGTTGGATCATTCTACTGCTCCAGACACAACCCTCTACCTGTATAAGGTCCAAATACGTCCTAAGATGAGGAGGTACTGTTGCCACATCTGGGGAGGTGCTGCTCAGAGCATCCTTTCTTACCTTGACAGAGTACAAAACCGACTTCGAAATCTAGTGGGCGATGTCCTCTTCTCCTCCCTACTATTTCTTTCTCACAGGAGAGCGGTTGCTAGTCTTTCTCTACTCTATCGTTATTTTCATGACAGGTGCTCGACTGTGCTTCAATCTATGCCCCCCCCCCGTAAAACATTCACAACAAAAACTCGTCTAACTACAACCACTGTCAATTATTTCCCTTTCTTCCTCTCTGTGCCTAAAACTAAACGAAACTTCCATGAGCAAAGTTTCTTTCCTAGAATTACCCGTCTGTGTAACTCAATACTGTGGGGCTGCTTCCCAGCTACCTATAGCATGGTTGTTTTCAAGTCCAATGTAAACAAATTCTTGTAAAGCCGTCCTCCTAAATAATCAAATTCTGCCCAGCTTCCACCATCATTACCAATCATCACGATGTTGTCTCAGCGTCCACCTGACACTCATTAACCCTTATCCTCGAGTGGCCTTTGGGCCTCGATAAGTGGTGACTCTTTAGTAAAAAAATTGATTGAAAAATAGTCGTAACAGCGCGTTTTTAATTTGTATATTTTGATAGAAATCGGAACTTGCTTCATCTTTCTCCATTCGTAGTCTGAACTGCTTACGTCATGACTGCAAATCTATGGATACCTATTCCTAAAAAGCACCGAAAATCTTTCACTCAATAATAAAGACCGATGTGTATTAATTTGTATTTATATAAATATCCATCCCGTCACACAAAAGTTAGCAAGGAGAAAGCAAATAACAAGTTAGCCTCCGCACACATGCCGTCTGAAATGAATTCGTCAAGAAATCCTTCACTCTATTTCCATAATGCGACGTTTTCTTCGTTCCCCTTTTCTTCTTTCTATACCGATTGATACGTTTTTCTTTCTTTTTTCTTTTTTAACTTCATTGATGGAAACGTTATTTTATAACGAGTGTACCCTCTCCATAAAAATGACAGAAAAAGAGTAGGCTTCACCAGTGTTCACACATTCATATAAAATCGTAGAATTACGTCATCATTTCTGATGACCTAAACAAACAAAACTGTTGACTTTTTTTTATTATAGAGTGTAGGATTTCTTTTCAAATTCATTTCAGCGGGGTAAGTTGTGGCATGGTTCCTAGCCTTGGTAGAGTTATTTTGGGATGACAGTCGCGTCTTTGAGGATTGCCAAGAAGCACGCCGACATAATTAATATAAATGATAAGATGTGGATTTAAACAGCGTGCATGCATAATGGAAAGAAAGAAAAAAATGAAGAGAATAGAAGAGTCAGCTGTCAGCAAGTACTAACTAAACACGTGAACAGAGATTTCGTAAATGAAAAATTAAGGAAAACATGATTAAATAACAAAGCATTTATGTAACTATGACTTTACAAGAATATAAAAGTCATTTTTAGCCAATAAGTATTTATTTAGAAAAGTTTATGCAAACTCGTGTTTTGGTAGAGAATATTCAATGAATAACCAGGCACGGGGGGGGGGGGTCTAGGGATGTGTATTGTTACATGGGGTACTAAGTGGGGCTTCACCGTTTACTCGTAAACAGTGTTGTAAACCGTGTTGTCTTGTGGCTAGGAAGAAAGTGTAGTATCTGTTCCGATGGATACTGCACTCTATAGACCGGTGTCGTCTTGTCCTTTGAGACTTGATTCCGCCGGTCTGTGGGTTTGTTCTGTGCAGTTCTAGGAGGTCCACCCTCTCAGGATTTGCCTCCCCTCTTTGGGGAGGAGTAAGTTTATTGCTTACTGCCTGAGGCACCCCTACCAGGGAATGCCCGGAGTGCTCACTTTCTCGGGCGCTGTCTTTTCAAACCCCACTTTCCCGACCCGACCTTGGGTCACATCTTACTTGTGGGAGTAAGATAAAACTGGCCTTGTGCCTAACCTCCTTGAGAGGAGGTAAATAAAAACCGTGTTGTCATGCGCACAACGAACAAGTTAAACAAAGATGGCTTCCAATAGATCCACTTTCTGTCTTCGTGTTATTTGTATCTACGTGCATCACTGAATGAAGCATGCAACATGTATGTCTATATATTTATTAGTGTGAATGTGAGTCTGTGAGTAACATGCGTACGTGAGTAATAGGCAGGGTGGCACTGTATAAGTACGGCTTGCCTTTGGTCTGTTAGTGTGTGTGAGTGGGTGGGAAGCCATTCGTTTCTGTTAATATATTAGTGTGTGTGAGTGGGTGGGTAGCCATTCGTTTCTGTTCGCCTGACTCTCATTAAAATTATGATTTATCGCCAGCATGTGAAAACTTCTACTTGCTTTTTGACGGTGAAGAGATGAGTGCATCTGAACGAAACGGAGAAAGTAAGAGAGTAGCTTTTTGGCGTTCGTTCGAATTACATCTCAACCCCACTGCAAAGTTTGAGGTTGCTGTCTCTTACTGTTTGCTTTTTCGTTCCCCCTCACCACGTGAAATGGTTTCAGCTAGGGACTAAAAAAACAGGTATAGGATCTAATCTTCACATAAATGATAAAACTGTAAAATAAAAAAAGGGGATCACTAAAGAAAGGAAAATAAGGTCCTTAAACAACAATTTATACACATTTATTTACATGGCATTCACAGTTGGGTGTAGGTTGCCAGAAGTTACGACAGTGAATTGAAAGGAATTAAAGTTAATAAGTGCCGGCTGGCGAAAGTTTTTTTTTCCTAAAGTGAAGGTAGCCGTGATTAGAGTGTCGCAGAGTTCTTAAATAATCGGGTCGAAATTACTACTCTGGTTGGTCATCGTGTCACCAAACAATCCCAACTTGGTCGGCTCTCCGCCAGAGAAAACAAATATCAGTGTTTATGACTGCTACATTGGCACATGTTTTACTTACTATGTACCCAACCCCAGCACGGTGCCATTAAAATGTACCCCCTTCTGTGGGGCACCATTAAAATGTACCCCCTTCTGTGGGGCACCATTAAAATGTAGCACTACTGGTCGCGGCGACATTAAAATGTACCCTAGTCACTCGTGACGCCCCCAAAGTTGGCCGTTCCTGGTTTTCGGATGTTCACTCGGCACCTGTTTGCAGAAACGGTTGCTGTACTTATGAAGACCGTCGGTGTTGTGATTTGATCAAGAGGGTAATCGGCTGGCGCTGGTCTCCAAAGTTTGTACCTCTGAGTGGTGATGGCAATTTCAAGCAAAAAAATAGACAAATTCGGATGTGTGTTTTTGCGTAAAAAATAATTATTAGGGTAAAATGTACAACATTATGTTTGCTCAAAAACTTCTAACTTTTAACTTCTAATGTCTGTGTTTGGGACCAGCACTAAGTTTGGGCGATGTTGGTTTTGGCGATTTTAACACTAAGTCTGGGGTGCGTCTCCGAATGATGCGGACTTGATGAGCAAGCAAAGTGGAGTTTCTGAACGTTTTTTACACTTTCCTTATATTGAGAATTAGGTGTGACTTCGCCCCCTCCTCCAACAGAATTCAACTCAACAACAAAAATATATTCTCATTATCGTTACTTTCCATATTGGGAATTTCCAATTCACTCCTCTAACTCAGGAATGGCCAATTGTATGTTTAATCCGCCCCTTCATCTTCTTATTCATCGGTTTCAATCTCCCACTGTTATCTCAGTCGGATGGAGGAGATTCCCCGTCCTTCGAAACTCATTCACAGAAAAAAATACTTCTTCTTCATTTGTTTCCATCTTCCACTGTTACCTGAGTGGAGGGAGGGAATTCCCCCTCCTTCTTCTCGAAACTTATTCATAGAAGAGAAAAATATATTTTCATTAATCTGCAAATACGAGGAATGTCATTCCGCAGACACCCCCATCTCCCCCATCATCCCACACGGCCACACCAGGCCAGCGATGTATGGGGGTCCCCGTAAAACAATTTAATTCTTATCTCTTTGCAAAATGTAGGCTCATCCCTGGACAAGTGGTGTCTTAACCTACGTCCATTCAATGCCGAAAATGTCAACAACTCGATGTCCACTTCTGTGATACAGTACCCACATGGCCTATTTCCTATTTAAATTCTCTTCGGCAGAGACAATAATAACATTCCAAGAAACACCTTTCAATTCTTTTGGCATTAACGATTTAAAAAAACATTTCATTCTTATGTTATCTCCGTCCAGCCGATTATATCTTCCCGAGTCGCCACTTGACCACCCAACGTCTACATCATATGAAGGCAAGGTAGTCTAGTGGCTGTTGTCATTGCATTATTGGGGACTTTTAATCTCCTCAAAATGTCAACAAGAAGAAATCCCATCTGACAGTGATGGATGATATCCTCTTGTATCTTTACCATAAGTTATTTCTCGCCCACAAACTCCCAAGAAAGAAAACAATTCTTTTCTCCTTTATCAGAAATCGGCTTTCTCTTTAGTTAATAACAAAAAAAAATAATTGGGAATTCCCCAAAAGCAAAAACAAGGTCCCGTGTTCGAATCAAACCGATGGTCGATCAACAATATTGTCACACTAAGTTTTGTGTGACGGGATGGAAGAGAAGATTTTTATTTGAACATAATTTACTATTTCTAACAGAACAAAAAAGGGGTGAAAAAACAAAACAAATATGCAACAAAGAAATGTTACCAAAGGCAAGATAAGTTACTGTTCTACCTACCTGGATAAGTTTATTTGTGTTTTAATGTATTTCAAAGCGTTTTTTTTGTTGAAAATAAATCTCGTGTCCACCCTGTTAAGTTAGAACGAAAAAAGAATGGTCGCCCACAAGACCTGCACGAGCAGCCTTGATAATCGCTCAAAAATCGAAAATTAAACAAAATACTTGTATAAAAAATATACAGTTCGGTTGAACATTACATTTTTGCACAATTGGTGACATTTATTGGATGTGTTTCTACCTGTGTTTTGTTTAATTTTCGATTTTTAAGCGATTATCAAGGCTCCTCGTGCAGGACTTATGGGCGGCCATTATTTATATAAAAATAAATGCACATTGGTCTTTATTATAGAGAGGAGGATAATTCCAACTTGTAGCAGAAAAAAACAAGCAGATTTTGTGACCGGGCGAAGGAGACCTCAACTATCGGCCCCTTTCCTAAGAATCATGAGTTGTTTCAGTCTCTTAATTGTCCCTACACATAAGCAAAAAAGGTAAACTAAAACAGAACGGTTATCTTGAACATTTCAACTCTGTAATGGCTGCCAAATGTTTCATCTCACATTTCGAACAGTGTAAGAGCAAAAATAATTTGCCATATAATTTTTACCCCGACCGATTAAAAAAAAAAAATGCTTACTCTTGCTTGATGCCAACGTGCTAATTAAACATGCCTTATATTTCCGAAGAAGTCATCGTACCACCCTTAGAAGTTTGTTTTTAAAATCTTTGTTACGGGACCGAGTGGTGTTCCGCTGATTATAAACGTGTTCAGTAAATCAAGCAATGTTGCATGCAAAGACAGAGTAATAATTAACAAACAAAAATGAAGTAGTTCAAATAACGTTTATTGAACGTGTGTGTACGTGGAATGATGAAGTGTGTGATGTATGCATGTGTGTCGATGGAAAAACAGTTCTTGAAAAAGGTATAAGAAGAAATGAATCCGGCGAGAGGAAAGTCTTTGAAAGCCGTACACAAAGAAAATGAGTTGAGAACTCTTACCGTTGGTTAACCACGTGTGTTGGTAGTTGTTATGCCGATGCTAGTTGAAAAGAAAAAGAGAAAAGCGTGATGCGAAACGCTAGTGTATTAGCGTCGTTCTACCGAGGCCAATTGACCAGAAGAGAAGAGTGGAACGGAACGCTAGTGTCAGCATACTCCTGTCGAGGCTGGTGAAGAAGAGAGAGAATTTCCGTTTTGCACCGGCTTTTATAGTCCGAAGGGCAGATAACTCATGTGTCGCTTTACAGCGCCACCTGTTGGTGAAAAAGCGACACATACCGGCAAACCGGTGTAGTTATGTTTTGAAAGGAGGAGGTAACTGCTACATCTTTCTATCAGAGATTTAGCCATACAAACTTCGGATAAGATTAGCACCATTAGATGGTTGGCACGACATGGTTTAATCGCCAATCATCGTATTTGAGATAAATGTCAACGACCAATGTCAGTTTAATTTGTTATATAAAAATGAAAAAATTCAATTTCATTTCATGAAAAAAAAAAAAAAATTTAATATATTTCAATTCGCTTGATTTTATTATTTTGTAATTAAAACTATTTTCACAATAAAAATGGAAAACAGTTTTGTAATATATGTCGGGCATTTTAAACGACAACTAACAGAACGAAAAATAGGTAAACAAAAATAGGCAACAAATAAATGTTATGAAAGGCAAGATAAGTTACTCTTCTACTAATCTTGATCAATTTAGTTGTGTTTTAAATTATCATAAAGAGTTTTATTGCTCAAAACAAACCTAGTTCCCACCCGTTCAGTTAGAACAGAACAAAAATGACTGACATTACAGAGTTTCGATAATCGCTCCAAAAACGAAAACTAAACAAATACTGCTAGAACATTACATTTCCCCACGATTGGTGACATTTATTGGATGTGTTTCTAACACTATTTTGTTTATTTTTCGATTTTTCACCGATTATCAAGGGCCCCGTGCAGGGCTCATAAACAGCTATTTTGTTTTTCGTTCTAACTGTACTGGTGAACACCAGGTTTGTTTTAAACAAAAAACTCTTTAAAATAAGTTAAAACACAAATAAACTTATCCAGGTAGGTAGAAGAGTAACTTATCTTGCCTTTGGTAACATTTATTTGTTGCCTATTTGTTTTTTTTTACCTTCTTTTCGTTCTGTTAGCTGTCGTTCAAAATGCCCTATATTTCAATTCCTTTTTTTAAAAAAACATTGTTTGATTTTATTATTTATTAATTAATTAATATTATTAAAATTAAAATAAAAAAGAAGCTTTGTAATATATTTGAATTCCTTTTTTAATAAACACTTTTTGATTAAATAATAAATAATATTAGTCAATTAATATTTTCAAAATAGAAAATAAAAAAGAAGTATTGTATTATTTAGCTCCTCTTCAGGAGGTTAGGCACAAAGCCATTTTTATCTTACCCCCACAAGGTAAGATGTGACCCAAGGTCGGGTCGGGAAAGTGGGGTTTGAAAAACCAGCACCCGAGAAAGTGAGCACTCTGGCCATTAAAAATTGCCTCGGCAGCCCCGTCGGCATTCCCCGATAGGGACGCCTAAGGCAGTAAGCAATAAACTTACTCCTCCCCAAAGAGGGGAGGTAAATCCTGGGAGGGTGAACCTCCTAGAACTGCACAGGACAAACCCACAGACAGGCGTAAATCAAGCCCCGAAGGCCAAGAGGATACCAGTTTATGGGGTGTAGTATCCATTGGAACTAATACTACACTTTGATCCCAGCCAAAAAGCAAGAATCAAAGATTTCGGAATTGTATTCCTCAGTGTGGGCGATACTAAGAATACAATTAAGAATTACTTAAGACTTCAACCCGATCATGGCTGATGGAACGAGAACAAGCTACCTCCGTGGATTTAATAACGGGTTCCGTTCGAAAATTCGTACAGATTCTAGAATTCGATATAAAGATTCGCAGGTTTTACATACTCCTTATCCATTTTCAAATAAATTGACGGTTGCATTTGCTGACTGAAATTATTCTTTAGTAATTATATGAGCAGCTGTTTGATCCCAGATTTCGTCGGCGACGTCAGAGTTTGGTTTGCACATATCAAGGCGCATTTTGCTGTTAATAGTATTTCGTCTGAAACCAGACAGCTGAATATTTTTAGTGAGTGCATTCCTTGCTTTGTTAACTCTGATTGTGAAGGATCTAATTGTTGGCCCCCAGCCGAATGACACTTGTGAACGCGTTAAGAATGAGGTATTACAGCAGATTTCATTATTGGGGGAATGCAGATTTCAGACATTAGTTAATGATGAATTGTTAGAGGGTTGGACGTCTAGCCAGCTCCTTCATACGATGAAGGAGCTGACCGTGGATGCATCCACCAACAGCGCCCTGTTGAGGAGATTATTTCTATTACATTTGTCGTCTAGTGTTCAGGCCATTTTAACGCTTATGATGAAAATGGGTTTGTCGAACAGTTAGCATCCTCAGTGGACAAAGTGATAGGATTTACGAGGAGGACCTCTCCCCCACCTCCAAATGGGGATTTTTAATTCTGTAGCGGAGATCTCGTCTTTTGCTGCTAAGTTGACCCAGACTCCATGCCTACACTATGCAGAAGGCAATTGATCACTTACTAGGGAGGTAGAAAGCTTGGAGTTGTCTAAGATGCGAACTCCTACTCAACATTATCATGGTCACTCGCCTTCCTCTGGCTCGCTAGTGTGCTGACACTTAGAGATTATGTTACTACCAGAGGTGATTATACTCACCATTGCAGCAAGCCTTGTTCTTACATTGCAGCAAGCCTTGTTCTTACATTTCTCAAGGCAGAAAAACGAAAATAGGGAAAAATGAGCATGTCACTCCCACCCCAGAATGCACGAACCAGTGATACCTGGTGTGATATTTAGCTCTGGTCGAGCTATGCCGGCTTCTTCTGAAGGAAGAAAGTTTCTAGGGAATATCAAATTGACAAGTGGCCCCAAGCCGCATGTATATCCGGTCACGAGAAGATAACATGCAGCGCCTGGTGTTCCCAAATGTCACCCATCTGGTACTGGCCAGGCTCCATGTCGCTTAACTTCGATGATCTAACGAGAACCGGCGTATCAACGTGATTATGCCATACTCCTTCCCCAGAGTCTACCTAATAATCGTGCCTTCTATGCTAAGAATTATGTGTACCAATACCATTTATTGGTCGACACAGGTACCGCATGCAGTATCTAGCCTCTTAAATTCTTTTAAAAGAAACTGCCAGCCTCCCCTATTGTACTACAGGCTGTTAATCACTCCCCCATACCCACATTGACTTCCAGATGTCTTCTTTTACATACTCCTACATAAGGAGTGTGTAAAACGAGGAATCTTGAAGTCAACAGGAAAGACACAATTTTAGAATGAAGGAAATCGCTTATCAGGTGAGAAGTTTGAAAAAATAATGAAAAATATGTTGTGATAGGCAATCTCTCAGTGAAAACAAAAATATGCAAAAAAGGAAAGCGAAACGTTGCTTACATTACAAATGGTAAAAAAGGGGGAAACGAAAAATTGAGCTACAAGTGATTTGTCTCTTATTTTGCACTTAATGCGGAGGAGGGAAGGGTAGAAAAAGAATTTGTCTCAATATGGCCGACTCGCCTTTAAATAATATATTTTGGTGGGATTATGTAACCGACGAAATACGGCTTGCAGTTTCAAGAAAAAACTGAAATTCAGGGAATCTTGGTTCATTATAACTAGGGCTCAAATTCAATACAAATCTGATAAGTTTGGATTTTCAAACGGGAGGTTGTGCCCCCTAAAAAACTTTAAAAATATGCCAAAGAAACTGAAATTTTGGAAATATTTATTAATTGATGTCTAAACCTATTGATTAAATTTCACAAAAAACGGAGGTTTCTGAATTTTCACAAAGGGCTCCCGTCCCCTTTTGATCCCTTTTGCATAAAACAGAATTAAACTATATATAACCCACATGTTACGCCTAGCAGCTGTGTTCAAAAAAGAATAATGATCGGTTAATTAGTTTAGGAGTGAATCCTATACATACAAATATATAATCATATAAACATTGTAACTTCATAAAGATAGACATATCCACATATGCTTCTTTTATTCAATTGGCCTTTGAGAAGATAAAAGCAAAATCACATTACAGAAAACTACAAATCTGGTCCCTATCATAGTAGTCTTTTAGGCTTCCGTGGCAATATGCCCCCTTTGGGGATGGTAACAAAAATGTTGCACGCATATAAACAAGCAGAATGAGGATACTTGTTTAAATGATGCAAATAACACTATGCTATGACAGATTTGGTTTAGTTTGGTTTGTTTTATGGCATATCAACCATCTGTGGGTTATTTAATGCTGAATGAAGTTGTCAAATATAATTCCATAGGTAGGATAATTATTTATATTCCTAGAGTACATTGCTCTCAGAGTACATTGCTCTCAGAGTACATTGCTCTCAGAATACATTGCTCTCAGAGTACATTGCTCTCAGAATACATTGCTCTCAGAATACATTGCTCTCAGAATACATTGCTCTCAGAATACATTGCTCTCAGAGTACATTGCTCTCAGAGTACATTGCTCTCAGAATACATTGCTCTCAGAATACATTGCTCTTAGAGTACATTGCTCTCAGAATACATTGCTCTCAGAATACATTGCTCTCAGAGTACATTGCTCTCAGAATACATTGCTCTCAGAGTACATTGCTCTCAGAGTACATTGCTCTCAGAATACATTGCTCTCAGAGTACATTGCTCTCAGAATACATTGCTCTCAGAATACATTGCTCTCAGAGTACATTGCTCTCAGAATACATTGCTCTCAGAATACATTGCTCTCAGAGTACATTGCTCTCAGAATACATTGCTCTCAGAATACATTGCTCTCAGAGTACATTGCTCTCAGAATACATTGCTCTCAGAATACATTGCTCTCAGAATACATTGCTCTCAGAGTACATTGCTCTCAGAGTACATTGCTCTCAGAATACATTGCTCTCAGAGTACATTGCTCTCAGAATACATTGCTCTCAGAATACATTGCTCTCAGAGTACATTGCTCTCAGAATACATTGCTCTCAGAGTACATTGCTCTCAGAATACATTGCTCTCAGAATACATTGCTCTCAGAGTACATTGCTCTCAGAATACATTGCTGTCAGAATACATTGCTCTCAGAGTACATAGCTCTCAGAGTACATTGCTCTCAGAATACATTGCTCTCAGAGTACATTGCTCTCAGAGTACATTGCTCTCAGAATACATTGCTCTCAGAATACATTGCTCTCAAAGTACATTGCTCTCAGAATACATTGCTCTCAGAGTACATCGCTCTCAGAATACATTGCTCTCAGAATACATTGCTCTCAGAATACATTGCTCTCTGAGTACATTGCTCTCAGAATACATTGCTCTCAGAATACATTGCTCTCAGAGTACATTGCTCTCAGAATACATTGCTCTCAGAATACATTGCTCTCAAAGTACATTGCTCTCAGAGTACATTGCTCTCAGAATACATTGCTCTCAGAATACATTGCTCTCAGAATACATTGCTCTCAGAATACATTGCTCTCAGAATACATTGCTCTCAGAGTACATTGCTCTCAGAATACATTGCTCTCAGAATACATTGCTCTCAGAGTACATTGCTCTCAGAATACATTGCTCTCAGAATACATTGCTCTCAGAATACATTGCTCTCAGAATACATTGCTCTCAGAATACATTGCTCTCAGAATACATTGCTCTCAGAGTACATTGCTCTCAGAATACATTGCTCTTATAATACATTGCTCTCAGAATACATTGCTCTCAGAATACATTGCTCTCAGAATACATTGCTCTTATAGTACATTGCTCTCTAAATAGATTGCTCTCAGAATACATTGCTCTCAGAATACATTGCTCTCAGAATACATTGCTCTCAGAGTACATTGATCTCAGAATACATTGCTCTCAGAATACATTGCTCTCAGAGTACATTGCTCTCAGAATACATTGCTCTCAGAATACATTGCTCTCAGAGTACATTGCACTACACTTGGAATACATTGCACTTGGAAAACATTACTCTTGGAAAACATTACTCTTGGAAGGAAATCTCACAGAAGGTACCATCATTACTCAAGAACAGGAAAACAGAGCACCTCAAGGAAGCACCCCACTAGTGACACTACTCCCAGAATACATTGCTCTTTGAAAACGTTACTCTTTGAAAAGATTATTTCTTGGAATTGGCATTCTTAGTTCTGAACATTATTAATCCTCAGACACTATCTTCTAGTATCCATTTGGAAGAAAATTGAAAAGGAGAATTAAGGTTTTGATTTCTTTTAGAAATCAGATTTGAGATAAACTTATCGATACGACGTACCAGCTGATTGATGAATTGGGTCTCTCCGATCTCCCGTCTAGCCAAAGTCAGGACCGGTGTGGAAGAATGGCTAAGCCACCAAGATCCCCTGGCTTACAGGTGGCCCAGTTTTCAAGGGAATTTTACTCCTTTGCATGGGGTTGCAGTCGGCGAATTTGTGGCCCCCTGCTGACAGGACGAATGCTCACTGGAAGGCAAGTATATAGAGAGCACTGTCATTCATTGTCATCAATTCTTATCCCAATGTGGATACTAGATGGATGAAGATGAAATACAAGATGGTGACATGATCAACACCATCAGTCATCAATCATCCATCATCTATTGCGGTAAGCAACACTAGGCAATATCTCATGCCAGCTCTCCATGCGGTCCAATCCGAAGAGTTGATACCAGTCAAGTTGCAAGCATATTTACTTGCTTTCCCACGAGTACAGAGTTAGACACAAGGTCAGTTTTTAATGTGGTGAAAATTCAGCTCCCCAAAAAGGGGCACTCTGGATTGGGACAAAAATTTAAAGTGCCTCAGTCTAGAAGGATTTATACTTCACCTACTGGGGACAGAAAAGATGTAGTATCAGAACAGATACTACACTTTGCTCCTAGTTAAACAGTCAAGTCATTTCGTACGCACTCAAATCAGGTCTTCCATGCAGCCTCGTGCCTGGCGTATCCATGCGTGTTATTAAGTTGATGCAGGAGGTTGCACGCTGTACATGGCCAAACCACATGTGAGACGCCAAGCGCATATGGCATCTAAAATCCCACCAATACCAAAAAGCTTCTGATAGAGCACGGCTCAAGGGGTTCTTTCTCTAGCTTGCTGCAGCGCATTCACCTGATCATGGCACGGTCATTACGTACGCAGAAATCAGAATAAGGCCACCAAGACAATCACGGAAACAAATATACTTTTGCCGTTCGGTTGAATTAATCCACGCTAGCATATATCATTGATATGTGATTTAGATAATCACCGGATTATTTAAAAGTGTGATTTAAAAAGGACAAGTGTGTAAAACGTCTCATCACTCATTGTGATGAGCTTAAGATCCGTGTACGAAGATTTAATCTGCAGATTAAAGTTGAAGGCGAAAGACAGATTGACAGACTTGCTGGTCATAAAAAAAAAGAAAAACCAAAGGTTATTGGTGTGACAAAGGTTGAGTGGTTTCTTTTTGCCAGACAGATTGCTATTTGGGTCTGACTTTGAAAAATCCACAAAATAACTATATGTTAGATTTCAAGGTGGCTTTGCAACAAAAAATACACTTAAATTGAATAAAATAACTAATTGCTTATTATCGCTTCACAAAGTTCACTACTTGAAATATTAACAGTAAACATTTCAGTGTTGTAAACTGTTTTGATGGGACACCTGCCTCCCCTCAAGGCTGATAAGTGAACTAGTCTGTAGTATATATAGATGGATGAGAATTCAGATGTGGAGAAAAGACATCTGGATGATGAAACTATTGACATTGTTCAGAAGTTTCATTACTTTGATCATAACATTGGATCACAGGGTGGAGCAGGTGCACACATTATTTTGTTTTAAAGGATTCAATGATTGTTTTTGTTGTGATGGGATACCTGACTCCCCTCAAGGCTGATAAGTGAACTAGTCTGTAGTATATATATATATTGTGAACAGTAGTATGTATGGTGGACTGTATTCGAGTGTATTAGGTCAATCCGATTGGATTACCGGTTGTGCTATTGTTTTGTACCAGATATATACTTTGTAATTAACCTTCCTCTTTTAAAGACCTTTACACTCTGGTTATTTTTGTTATTATAACTTTTAAGCAAGTTATATGATAAACAAATTGTGTTTCTTATTTATTCATATGGATAAACATTTGGGTAATTTCGGTGCAAGTTTATCTTTTAAATGTGATCGTGAAGAAAGAGGCAATCAATTTGCCTTTTCACTTGCAATTTAGAAATAGATCACAACTTGTTGAAACTCAAGCCGGTCCTTCTAAAGACAGCAACATTTGAATAGAAATGCTAAATATTTGTCCAGGAAATGAAACAATATTGAGAAACAGAACTATTTGTTATTTTAAAATCGAAACAATCATTGAATTAAAAAAAAAACAATAACAAATAATAGTTAATTAATAAAATAGTCTTTTGCAAAACTAATATGCAAATTAGTTAACCTTGCAGCTTATATGGCATATACAGAAGCAGTATATAGAGTAGCTGGTGCCTTTTGGCCAAGATCAAAGTGTAGTATCTGTTCCAATGGATACTGCACTCCATAGACCGGTACGCCGGTCTATGGGACTGTCCTTTGCAGTTCTAGGAGGTCCACCCTCCCAGGCTTTGCCTCCCCTCTTTGGGGAGGAGTAAGTTTATTGCTTACTGCCTGAGGCGCCCCTACCGGGGAATGCCGACGGGGCGGCCCAGGCAACTTTTAATGGCCAGAGTGCTTATTTTTTCGGGCGCTGGCTTTTCAAGTCCCACTTTCCCAACCCGACCTTGGGTCACATTTTACCTTGTGGAAGTAAGATAAAACTGGCCTTGTGCCTAACCTCCTGGGGAGGTAAATAAAGTGTAAAGTTGAATCAACTTTTACTTACCAGTCGGGGATGCATCCTCGACGATGAATCCAACAGAGTATTGGCTGCTGTGGCGTTCATACCGGGGAATGCTGACGGGGCTGCTGAGGCATCTTTTGTAGGCCAGAGTGTGCTAATCCTAATGCACTGGTTTATCAAACCCATACCTGACCTTATGTCTAAGCTCCTAGGAGATAAATAAAATAAGGTTTAATTAGCTTAAAATTGGGAGTTTTGACTTTAGCGTTAGTTAAACAAATGGACCCAACTTTCGCATTTATTCATTTTGATATTCATTACAATATTAAAAATGTTGATATTTTTTTATTTTAATGTATCACCGCTTATCAAGATCCAAAGGCCACTCGAGGATAAGGGTTAATGAGATTGCCAGTTGGCGATTTGTTAACATTGGACTAAAAACAACTATGTTGTACTCAGGAAGCAGCCCGTGGTATTGTATTTCACAGATGAGAAGTTCTTGGAAAGAAACCTTGTTCATGGAAATTCCATTTAGTTTTAGGTACACAGAGGAAGAAATGAAAATTCTTTACAGTGGTTGTGGCGAGACGAGTTTTTGCTGTGAATGTTTTGCAGGAGGTGGGGGACCAGAGATGGAATCTCGGCCGAGGAACTTACCAAATAACAATAGAGTGGAGAAAGACTGTGAAAAAGGGCTGTAGGGAAAAGAAAAGATTATCTCTCATAAGATCGTGAAGTCGATATTTTACTGAAATCAAGACGAAAGATACATCAAAAGAACAAATTTTTTTTTCGTGCGAAACTCCATTTCTAGTAGAAATTGACGTTTTTTAAAAAAATATTTTATCAGTTTTTAGTGACTTGAAGTAATGGTTTGCGTGTTCGGACCGTCATATCGGAGTTCGATCCTCGGTCAAGTCATACCGAAAACTCAGAAAATGATACTTGGTGGCTCTTTGCTAAAACACTCAACATTATAAGGTCCTCGTAGTGTGGCGAGTTCAGCCGGCTTGCTCCAAAGGAGGAAGTTTCTAGGAAATATCAAATTCACAAACGGTCCCCAGTCACATATGTATTCCACTCAGGCGAGATAATTTTAACAACGTCAGTTTTTGCATTTTTTTGCACAGAAGTTTTGCCATCCTCGCAAATACGGCACCGAGTATTCCCAAATGGTCACTCGTCTCGTACTGATCCCGCTCAGAATAACTTACGTCGATTTTACGAGAACTGATGTGTCAACGTGATTATGTCATACATGCATTATAAGGTGAGGATCTGCGGTAAATGGAGTTATCCAGGAAAACGAGTGGCACCTTCCCCTACATCTCGGTTTAGAAGCCAACAAAAAGAAAGCCTTCGAGTCACCCTCAACTACAGTCGATCCATTTATTTGTTTTAAAAAAAGTAATTTTACCTTCCAACTCATAAATACTTACTTTAAAAAGTAATTATCTTAGTTTAATTTTTCGGTGTGTGTGTGTAGCAGTAACTAACTATTTTCTGTGTGTGTAGCAGTAACTAACTATTTTCAGTGTGTGTAGCAGTAACTAACTATTTTCTGTGTGTGTAGCAGTAACTAACTATTTTCTGTGTGTGTAGCAGTAACTAACTATTTTCTCTGTGTGTAGCAGTAACTAACTATTTTCTGTGTGTGTAGCAGTAACTAACTATTTTCAGTGTGTGTAGCAGTAACTAACTATTTTCTGTGTGTGTAGCAGTAACTAACTATTTTCAGTGTGTGTAGCAGTAACTAACTATTTTCTGTGTGTGTAGCAGTAACTAACTATTTTCTGTGTGTGTAGCAGTAACTAACTATTTTCTGTGTGTGTAGCAGTAACTAACTATTTTCAGTGTGTGTAGCCGAGCTGAAATTGGTCAAGTATGGACCAATCAGGCGGCTTGACATCGTGACCCTCTGGTGTATTTCTTACAGCCTTCTGCCGACGGAAGAAGAAACAGATATGAACGACATTCGCAAGACAACCTCTTTCTCCCACTTCCTGCCATAAGGTTAGAATCGTCTTTCGGCCAAAAAGATAACATTAGGCAGTGCACAGAGAAACTGCTAACATATCTTCTTACACGCACGCGCAGTTGCTTACAGAGCAACTAACCTTCATCCTTCCCAGCAAAAGGATAATTTACATTTGTGTATTCAAAACTAACTTTCAAATATTTATTAATACATCTACATTTTTACGAATGTTTTTGGTTATAATTTCGTATCCATCCACATTATTCATAGGATGGGTCTTGTAATAAATGTAAGATACGTTCCTATTGTTAGATATTGGGTTGAGACCCACTAGCATATAAAATAGTTAGTTGAGAATAACAGGAAATGATACAATGGCTGTTCCATTTCCAGAGCCGAGGAAATGATTCACCAAGTCGCACAAAGACGATCGGAAAATAGGATGGGTAGTCAACCGGGGAATGGCCGAGGAGACAAAAAATCAGACATAGGATTTCCAGATATGACTAAGAATATTTAGGAGTGACAGTTGTTTGTGACAGTTGTTTGTGACAGCTTTTGCGACAGTTTGAGTTTTGCGGCAGTTGGCGGCTCGGAGAGAACATGATCAGATCAGGATTAAATCGGACAATGCCTTAGCAAACCCGAGATGAGCTGACTCCAACCGAGTCTTTTTTTTCTCGTTTTTTTCTTACTGCTGGACCAAACACAACATTACATCGACGTCGCTTCAACAACAAGACGTGTTTTTAACTTTCATCAAAGGTGATTATTTTATTTTATATAAAAAATTGTTACTTAAAAGAATAAAAAATAAAAATAAACTTAAAATGTTTTTAATTTTCTGATAAGACCGATTTCATTCGCTGAAAATACAAGTTTCAAAATAGATCAATAAAAATATATGTAACATCTCGTATTGATATTGGCTTTCAGAACCGTCTTTAAGTCAAATCCTCAATGCTTTTAATAACAAGAGACATTCATTATATATATATATATATATATATATATATATATATATATATATATGTGTGTGTGTGTGTGTACATATGTGTATATATATGTGTGTGTATATATATATGTGTGTGTGTATATATATATATATATATATGTGTGTATATATATATATGTATATATATATGTATATATATATGTGTGTATATATATATGTATATATATATGTATATATATATATTTATATATATATTTATATATATATGTATGTATATATATTTATATATATATATATTTATATATGTATATATATATATATATATGTATATATATATATTTATATATATATTAATATATATATGTATATTTATATATATATATATTTATATATATACATATACGTATATGTATATATATATATTTATATATATATTTATATACATATGTATATATATATATATATTCATATATATATATATATTTATATACATATGTATATATATGTATATTTATATATATTCATATACATATGTATAAATATGTATATTTATATATATATATATATTTATATATATATATATATATATATATATATATATATATATATATATATATATATATATATATTTATATATATATATATATTTATATATATATATGCATACATATCTATATATTAATACGATAGCGTGTGTGTTCGTGTGTCACGCTTCCGGCAAAAGCTCTGCGCATGCGTGCCGCACCTAGATTTTGAAAAACATTCAATTTGCCTAATTTTCGAAACATTTCAAGTATTTCCCTTTGGCGCAACGGTTAGCGCCGTAGTATTTTTTACTTCGGCCCAACTGGTTTATAGTTCGATTCCAACCAACCTCTACGATTTTTTTTACAAGGTAGGAAGGGGACGACCGGAAGACACATATTAATACAATAGCGTGTGTGATTTTGTGTGTCATGTTTACATCAAAAGCAACGACCTTCCGAATCTTTGTATGCTACTCATGAATTGGCTTGGCCTTTTGGCTAAGATCAAAGTGTAGTATCTGTTCCGATGGATACTGCACTCCATAGACGAGGCTTGATTTACGCCGGTCTATGGGTCTGTCCTGTGCAGTTCTATGAGGTTCAACCTCCCAGGCTTCGCCTCCCCTCTTTGGGGAGGAGTAAGTTTATTGCTTACTGCTTGGGGCGCCCCTACCGGGAATGCCAACGGGGCTGCCCAGGCAATTTTTAATGGCCAAAGTGCTCACCTTTTCGAGCGCTGGTTTTTCAAACTCCACTTTCCCGACCCGACCTTGGGTCACATCTTACTTGTGGGAGTAAGATAAAACTGGCGTTGTGTCTAACTCGTGGAGAGGAGTAAATAAATATTCATGAATTGGAGCCAAATTTAATTTAATCTAAAGCATTTACAAAGTAAGGTTTAGTCGTTGAAATATTACCTTCACTAGAAATATTGTATATAAAGAAGTTTTGTAAATTGTTTCATGGATTGTTCATTTTTAAAAAATAAATATACAAGTCCAAATCTTATCATATTTTATTCAAACATATATAGGTTAGGAACAAGATAATTAGTATTAAAAACATCATTTCGTGTAATTTACACGGGTCCCACTAGTATATATATATATATATATATATATATATATATATATATATATATATATATATATATATATATATATATATATTTATATATATATATATATATATATATATAAATATTTATATATATATATATATATATATATATTTATATATATATATACTATATATATATACATATTTTATATATATATTTTATATATATATATATATATATATATATATATATATATATATATATATATATATATATATTAAATACCTATACCAAGGGGATAAACTCAAATATCGGAATTTTGAGTCTCTACAAATCTTTTTCACCACACCACCAATAAACAGAGATATAAATATCACATTATCAAATTTAAACACTGCTAATTTAACTACTCTAACACGCACACTGACACATACACATGCATACACGTACCTCCTAAACTAAACTAGATATAGACAATTGTGCACTACACAATAAATATATAAGTTATTAGATTGGCATATATATATATATATATATATATATATATATATATATATATATATATATATATATCATGGACGGCGGCACCTGGGGGGGGGCAGGGGGGGCAGGGGGGGGGCTCAAGCCCCCTTTCTTTTTGACTTGGGCCCCCCCACTTTACAGTCATCAAGAGAAACAAGATGGAAAAATTCTGTTTCCATCTATCTGAAAGCATTTTTTAAATCCCTTTTCTGAATATGTAGAAAAAAAAGCCTTTGATTGCATTTAATTTTTAAAAAAAATAACTTGAAGTCGGGTAGTGGTGAATTATTCAGAACATATTATTCCCGTCAATTTTCCCCAAATCTTTAGAATAATCATAATTTTTGAAAACGTTCTCATAATTTCTCACTGTGGGGACCTGGTGTACTACAAAATAGATTTTATACACATTATCATTAAAAAGAGACCAATCAAAAGGTATTAAGGAGTCAAACACAGTATTTTCTAGAAAATTCTTTATTATTCAAGAAAAATTTAAATTTTCCGGTATTTAAGTAAAATTTTGCAGAAAATGTTCAATGAACGAACAAACAAAAGTAAACTTGTCAATAATACAATGAATCTATTTGAGCTTGTTTCATGGTTGAAGCAGTCAACTTGGTATGTCTGATTGACCTTGCTGTGTGTCCAGTTTCATCACAAATATTACAGTAAGGTCGGGGGCGTCATGAAGCGATTTCGGGTGAGCCATTATTAACATTCGTCGAAGTATATCATGAATATTGTCCTTGATGGACAGTTGCCGAGACAATGCAGCTGGACCACTTAGGAAAGACCGAACGTGCTTGTTCCAAGACTCTACTGGACTCTCATTACATTTTGCTATCGAGTTACCGTTATTCCACTTGAACTATGCGCACACATTTGATGGTAGCTCGGGATTATCATAATCCATGGTTTAGCCTTCTCATCGACGAAGGCAATTCTGAGATGAAGCATTATCTTGATGCCCAAGGTTTTCAATGCTTCCACATGCACACATTTGTTTGTGACAGACTGGGTGATAGTCAGGATGATGTTGGTGTTACTCATGAACGTTTCAAAATTTTTGCGATCGACGCTGTTACGGATGAGAGAACATCCGTAAAAGCGATTTTGAGGGCTGAAAAATCTGTTGCAAAGCGGACCATTATTTGTATTTCCTCCACTCGCACATGGTGCATCCATTAACATACCAGTGATTTTTCGGATTGCATCGATACATTCTTTTTTCGCATTGTTGACGATCCGCATAATATCCAAAGTTATTCATTCCATCCTCCCTCCAGTCCTTCTGTCCACAGAACAACCGATACAGTATCTTTTGAGCAAAGTCCAATGAACGCAATTTGAAGTGAATAACAGAGAAACAATGCAAGTCTGCCTTGTTAATACGCTTCCAACGAGCTATTCCAATTCCAATACATACATTTATACTTTTATACTTAATACATTTAAACTTTTATACTTTTTACTTTTGTACTTTTATATGCACCTTGTCAGTTAATACTTTTAACTTTATGTATTCTCTATATTTGATAAACCAATTGATTCTTGAATTTTGTCATTTTTACTAGAAGCCACTTGCTGATATGTTTCAAATGAGCCATCAAGCAGTGTCAGAAAATCATTTTATGTCTAGATTAAGTCCCAAAAAGTGTATTTGGCCCAAAATGACCGAATATGGTAATTTGGGCCCAGCACCCCCCCCCCCAAATTGAAATTTCTGTTTGTTCTTTTTTCAGCTGAAGCGACTTGCTAATATGCTTCCAACAAGATCTCAACCACTATCAGAAGATCATTTCATATCTAAATTATGTCAAAAAAGGTATTTTTGGTCCAAAATGCCCTAATATGGTAGTTTGGGCCCAGAGGCCAAAAAAATGAATGTTTTTTAATGTTTCTTTATCTATCACCAAGAGTATTCCATTCTGCTTCTAACGAGCCATCAACCACTACCAGACGATCATTTAAAACCAAAATATGCCCCAAACAGTGATTTTTCCCCAATTTACCCTAATATGGTAGTTTGGGCCCAGACGCGAAAAAATTGAAATATTTTTAATTTTTCCGTTTTCTATCACCAAGAGAATTCCATTCCGCTTCTAACGAGCTCTCACCCACTATCAGACGATCATTTTTAGTCAAGATATTGAATTTATTCCCATATTTGGCATTCTGGGCGCAATGTGAGCCGAACCCCCCACTTTTTAGGAGAGCCCCCCCCCCCCCCACACTTTTATAACTGTCCCGCCGGCCCTGGGTAACCTTCATGTGGTCCCACCTGTAAGTACCCGATGTCTTTATAGAAAGATATCAGAGAAACCAATGTCAACAATCGAATCGTCTGATTCATACGAAATGAATGAAACAATTAAAATTGACGATTAATAATGTAGGATAGATAAGTAAAAAAAAAAAACAAAAACAAGTAAATGTCGAATAAACCCCTAACCCCTCGTCAACCAGGCTACACCCCAACCCGTAAATTAGCCTTAATTGCATGGTCCTTATTTAAAAAAATGCCACTTTCATGGTAGGTGCTCGACTGAGCTCCAATCTCTTACCCCTCCTCCTGTAAAACAGTCATAGCAAGAACTCGTCTAACAAAGCTACCATCATTGCAAAAAAAAAACTCTCTTCCTCTGTGGATCTAAAATCAAACCGAACTTCCATGAACAGAGTTTCTTTCCAAAGTTTCCGAACACAATCCCACAGGACTGCTTCCTTATTGACTATAACATGGTCGTCTTCAAGTCGAATGTCAACAAATACTTGTCGGGTCGTCCTCTTAAATAACCAAATTCTGCCCTTTCCACTAATTGGATACCGGCCTCCTGACCAAAAATGCACCAAACATTGATTTTATTGTTTTTTTTCCTTTCCCTTTGCAAAACTCAATCATGATCTCCAAAGCCAAAAACAAAAACAAAAACAACAATTTTTCCTCTACAAAACAACCAAACCAAACACCATGAATAAATACTTGGACATATAAAAAACTTGAAGCATAAAAACTTTTACCAAAACGACCGGATTCGGCATTAAATAACCCGAAAAGTGTTGATATGCCGTAAAACAAAATAACCAAACCAAACCATCAACCCTTATCCTCGAGTGGCTTTGACCTTGCTAAGTGGTGACTCATTATTCTAAAATATGTGTGTGTTGAAAGAGGGAAGGGACACATGTGTCTTCATACACGCACCTGGTGTCATAATGAGCAAAAAAATAAACAAATAAATGAGGAAAAAAACTTTCTTTTTTTTAACCAAATAAAAATAACAAACAAAAGCTCACACCGTCTGTTACTCACATTTTTTTTTCATTTTTTTATTTCACACTTTTCTTTATTCCAAGTATCACAAATACACACGAAGTTGACAGCTGCCGGACTTCAACGGTCACACACCCCGACCCACCGTTCTTACAGGACCTTTCCCTGATTTCAGGTCTAACAGGGTGTTGAGGTGGACATCGGAATGAGCCACGTGTATCACTTCCGTCGGACACTGAAACACATTCTAAATTCCACCTGTCTTGAAATCATGAAAAAATGTATGTTAGGTGCGTGTCTGTGTGTACTTTCTCATGGATAGGACCCAACAACTGAATTCAAGGAAAAGCTTCCTCAGCCATGTAGTAGACTTCCTATCAACAGGAAGAGGTCAGAATGCCCCCCCCCCTCCTACTGACATGAGAATCCCTACTTTTGAGGCACTCCCTCCTGGCTCAGAAGCACTCTGGCTCCAGTGGAAAACACTCAATGGGGCGATCAAAAGTTGCTATGCTTAGATGGGGCTACGAAACTGACCCAATCATCTGTGAATGTGGAGAGGAGGACCATACGATGAAACACTGCCCTGCCTGCCCTTTATTGCCGAACCGGTGCAGCTTGAAAGATCTTGCAGAGTACTACAAAAATGCAAAGGACTGTGTCAAAAAAATGGTCAACTGTTGTATGAAACCAGACTTCAAAGACACACAAAGATGGGGGAATCGAATTGTAAGAGAAGCGTTGGAATCAGTGTATCACCTTAGAAGGAGACTATGTTGGTGAATAAAGTCGAATTTGTCTAAAAGTTGTTGGTTTATTAGTTAGGCGCGGTACTATCACAGCCGAACTGTAATCAATGAAAATATGTGACGCAATCTATTGGAACCTCTCCCCCATTAAATATCAAATTTAGTTCAAGAAATTAATCTAGATTTAATTTAGATAGACAGATATTAACGTTGAAATGTTCAGTCATTGGAAAAGTTGACAAAATTGTAATGTTAAGAAAAATGTACCATCCGTTGTTTGACGAAAATAGCCACGTGCAACAAGCCATGTAAAAGTGCAACAAGCCATGTAAAAAGATAATGAAGGTGACTTTAAACATGAATATGGGAAGCACCATCACTACCTCCTCTTGTACGCGGTTCCACGAACAGAGAATTCTACCTTACTTCTATTAAAACGAAAGCGCTTATGGTACATCTTTTGCTGGGTCCCGTAGAGACCACGACTTGGTGTTGGGGTTAAAAACTCCTTGAAAGGTAGATTTAAATTCCCGTTGACGATGTATGTCAGAATCAGGTCCCCTTGTATTTTCCGCTGCTCAAGTGAGGCATAATCATCCAAAGATCAGCAGCCATGAAGCATCCAACGCCGGTTCAAACTCTTTAAATGTCTGTAGACTGATCACAGCATCTGGCAGCTGGTTCCATGGCGCAGTTAGTGGGAGGTTGCAGTGATGAACGCGATACCTATTAAGTTATCTCCCTTGTGTTAACAATGTATAGTTATCTCCCTTGTATTAAGATATAAGAGTTCTATTAGTTGGGTGTAAGTTTCTTAGAGTGATCTCCCTTGTTGTTGTTGTTATTGGCTGGGAAAACAAAGATGACGGTTTGGACCAACGGGCGCGTGTTCATGATTCGATTTATGTAACGAGCAAATTAACAATACCTATGTGGATTGACGATCTGAGTGTGCCGAGTTCGAATCCCCCCCCCCCCTGTAAGTACCTATAAAGAAATGGGAAAACCAATGCCAACAGAATTGAGCCGGTCAAAAACTTTGTACACTGCTGATTCGTATGAAAAAGAAATAATCAGTTTTGTGTTCAATCAGAGGTCGACTTTTGAGCTTACATTTGAACCCAGAAAATCTGTCGTCTGACTTCCTTGGCATTCTATGTCGAGAATTCTCTACATAGAGCTACCAGTCGGGGATACGTCCTCGAAAATCAGTCCGATAGAGAGTGGGCCATTGTGGCATCTTCTGGCCATGCTTTGTCGGGCTGAGGTATTTGTTCTGTGTGGTCCTAAGAGGTCCACTCTCCTAGGCTTTACCATCTCTTCTTGAAAAAGAGTTGGTTTATAGCCAATCGCCTGAGGCGCCACTAACAGGGAATGCCAATAAGCTGCTCAGGCATTTTTTGGCGGGGCCAAAGTGCACTACCACTTGTGCGCTGACCTACCAGTCTCATCTTCTGCTACATCTTCTTGCAGTGACAGGGAGGTAAATACCTTCCTTGGCCTTTTGACTAAGAACAAAGTGGAGTGTCTGTTCTGATACAACACTTTCTCTCTTACTTGTACTTGTTTCGGCTTGAACCTTTCAGGTGGAGCTGGCCCCTTGCTTTGCACCTTTCAGGTTGAGCCGGCCCCTTAATGTGCACCTTTCAGATTGAGCCGGCTCCTTGATTCGCAGCTTTCATGTTGATCCGGCCCCTTGCTTTACACCTTTCAGGTTGAGCCGGCCCCTTAATGTGCACCTTTCAGGTTGAGCCGGCTCCTTGATTCGCACCTTTCAGGTTGAGCCGGCCCCTTTGCTTTGCACCTTTCAGGTTGAGCCGGCCCCTTAATGTGCACCTTTCAGGTTGAGCCGGCTCCTTGATTCGTACCTTTCAGGTTGAGCCGGCCCCTTAATGTGCACCTTTCAGGTTGAGCCGGCTCCTTGATTCGCACCTTTCAGGTTGATCCGGCCCCTTGATTCACACCTTTTAGGTTGAGCCGGTCCCTTGATTCGCACCGTCACGGATAAATCCTGCTCATTGCGTCTGCTTGAGTGTCAGGTTCACAGATAAGCTGAGCGATTCCTTCTTCTATCGACGTACACTATAGATTTGAGGGCCAATCAGGGAAGTGATATCGGCCTTGACTGTCATCTTTTCTCTCCTCAGTCAGTGAAGGAGAAATCCTTCTCGACTGAGGTAATTCTAATTTTTCTCCCAATTTTTTTGGGGGGTGGGGGCTGGATTTTATCCACATTAAAAAGCGAACTTGTATCTAACTCTACCCTCGTGGAGTGGCAAGTAGATAGGAACATGAAATGGAAAAATATGTGACCGGAGAAATTGATTATGGTTGACAAATGTGCGTGTGAAAAGATCGATTAAGTTGAGCGAAGAAATCGATTGAGGGTGGAAAATATGTGACCGAAAACATTGATTCAGCATGAGAAAAAGCGTGGGTTGAAAAATAACAAAAACAGACCACGGTCAATATTGCATAGGGGGCGACAGACAGGGCCCTAAAAGGAGGGGGGTCTAAGCAGAAGTTGGAAATCATGTGACTTCCGCCTAACAGATGTCTCTTGAGTTTGTGATCAGCAATCGAACAAGATGCGAGAAACATGAGGTCCCTGCAGCCGGCAGGGGTCGTAGAAGGTGGGATGCAGTTTAGTCCAATTAATTAATTGTTCTAGACATCTCTCTCTCTCTTTCTCTCCCCCCCCCTCTCTCTCTCTTCCTCTCCCCCCTCTCTCTCCCTCCCTCCATCTCTCTCTCTCTCTTCCTCTCTCTCCCCTCTCTCTCTCCCTCCCTCCATCTATCTCTCTCTTCCTCTCTCTCCCCTCTCTCTCCCTCCCTCTCTCTCTCTTCCTCTTTCCCCCTTTCTCTCTTCCTCCCCCGCCCCTTCCTCCCTCCATCTCTCTCTCTCTTCCTCTCTCCCCCTCTCTCTCTCCCTCCCTCCCTCCATCTCTCTTTCCCTCCATCTCTCTCTCTCTTCCTCTCTTCCCCCTCTCTCTCCCCTTCCATCTCTCTCTCTTCCTCTCTCCCCCCTCTCTCTCCCTCTCCCCCTCCCTCCCTCCATCTCTCTCTCTCTCTCTTGTACAAACTATTTCCAGTTTCTATCATTGTCTTGTTTTAAATAAAACTCTTTTAAAAACCAAATCCAGCGTCCATGTGGTTATCAATCCACGTCCGAGGGACAGAAACCGATAGCGCCGAATCCTTGGGTTGCAGAGCGAAGGTAAGCAGTATCAAACAAATGAATAAGTGAGCGAATAAATAAATTAAGATGAAAAAGTTGTTGCAGGAAAAAAATCACTTCCTTCTCTATAAATCTAATATGTGAGACAGGAGTGCTATCTCACTCTCTCTCTCTCTCTATTATATATATATATATATATATATATATATATATATATATATATATATATATATATCTTTCTCTCTCTTTCTTTTCCAGCAATAGTTCCTTTCATGACGTCATTTCATGATCACGTTAGCTTAAATTCAAATCTTAACTTCTACTGGAAAATTATTATTTTTACTTAATCTAATTTCTTGTGGAAATTTTCGTTTCTTACAAAATCTAACACACCCCACGTCCAATATATTAATTTTTTTATTTACCGCCTTGCCAGGAGGTTAGACACACGGTCAGATGTGGTTTTGAGAAGCCAGCATACTAGGATAAACGCACTACACAAAATGCTGAGTAGCCTCGTCGGTATTCCCTGGTCTAACTTCGATAGAGCCTTCCGCACATGTTGAGATCACCGACAAAGAGGCGATGATTCCTGTCCGATGTCTAGAAGTTGCAACTCAGTTTCACTCCTACACCTTCTAGTAAAGATAAAAAAAACTGGCATACAAGGCCGGTAATTTCAGTTTAAGCTTTCTGCTTTAAGGACGGCAACTCACGTCCTTGATATACCTAACTAGTGTCTTTTCAAGTAAGAACTGGTATTTCGATAGTAACGTTTAAGAGACCAAATACTGCAAGCGACTCCGGTATAGACAAAGAACGTGTTTGGGATATTATGTCAGTTATAAAATATGCACCGTTGTTATGTAACTCCGGTGGAGTCTGTGCTCTGCTCAGGCCTGCAAACATTAATTTCCCTGGTAAGAAAACAAACAAGGTTTTCTTTACCAGTGCATGCCGCTACGCCAAAGCGACTGATAAAATCACAGTCAAAGTTTGAGTGGCGGCGGTGTGGAGATGACAAAGATTCTGGAGTCGATTTTTGTGCGACTGCGCTTTCGACGCATTCAGTTTTCTTACCTCTTACGTGAGCCGCTCTAAGGCTTTGAGTATAGCGAAATCTATGAGTGGTTTACTGGTCTTCTGGGAGGAAGAGACTTCAGCCTGTAATTTAGAAGTAGCCATGGAGGAAGGCTCTTTCGTAAAAGTCACAAGATGAGATTCCATTTGAGATACACATTCGCTTTACCTTGCCTGTGGCACAGAATTAGTTTAACGTTTCATGTGCTTTTTATACACACAGACAGATAGCTTAGAAATGCTGACAAAAGTACAGATGATTTCTCACACTTTCCGGCCTTGCGCCACATTTTTGTGCCGTGCGAATAAAGTAAATAAGGTGGATTCCAAAATGATTCAGTTTGCGAAAGTCGGCTGAATATTGTACCGCCTAAATACCAGTCGAGGATACGTCATCGACAATCAGTCTGACAGAGACTGGCCATTTCGATGGCCTTTATCTGTTGGATTGAGGTATTATGTCTTTTTTTTTTTTAATATAGTTCACCCCAAACAAGGCAGGCCGCAACTGTAGACGTAAAAGGCTACTGAGAAGAAAGAAAAGGGAGAAGGTTGGTGGGGGGGGGGGGTCAACCTAAATTGGGATCTGCACAGCGAGATGTCTGTTTACATTAGTTTTAAATTTCTGCATGTCAGCACCGTCGTGGAAACAGGGGGCAGGGTGGGAGTTCCAGAGGCCAGCAGCACGAGGAAAGAAGCTATTTGAGTAGAAAGCTCTCCGGCATCTGGGGACCTCCACAGTGAATGGATGGGATTTAGTCGATTGTCACGTTGATCTAGTAAACTTACGACGAGAGTCCTAGGAAGTCCACTCTTTCAGGCCTTGCCTTCCCTCTTTGGGAAGGGGTTGGTTTATTGGCAATTGTCTGGGGTGCCCCTATCGGGGAATGCTAATGGGGCTGCCCGGGATATTTTTAGAGGTCAGTCTGACTCTTTCGCTGGGGCGCTGGCTTTTTCTCCCACCTTCCGGCCTTGTGCCACATCTTCCTGCTAACAAAAGTACACGGCAAATGAATGCTACGATCCAATTGAACAACAGACCCAAGTAGTCCATTCGGTATGTTCCCTTCCATGGAACGGTTGCCCCTACCGATGCTTTAGTCCATTTTATCCTACGATTTGACCTACATTTCATTAGGTGGATCGATACCTTTTCCAGGTGTATGCGTCCATGTATTCAGAGTTATCTGATGTAAATAGCATCTCATTCAAGTCTATGTTAATGTCACTTCTTCCCTACAACCTCTTTTTCACAGATCTTGCTAGTCTTTCTCTACTCTATCGTTATTTTCATGGTAGGTGTTCGACATATCTCTAATCTATGATTCTCCTCTGTAAAACATTCACACCAGATATTCGTCTAGCTACAACTAATCAATAATTTCCCTTTCTTCCTCTGTGTACGTAAAATGGAACTTCAATGAGAAAAGTTTCTTTCCAGAACAGCGATTGTCAAAAATATCCAACAGAAAGAAAGAGTGAAAAAAAACAAACAAATAGTCAAGAAATAACTGTTACCAAAGGCAATATAACTTAATTTTCCACCTACCTGGATCATTTTTTGTTTGTGATTAAAGTATTTTAAAGTGCTTTTATTTACATTTAACTTTTCTTTAAAATACGATTTTGTTGGGCTTACAATGGCTGCCGCCGGTTTTCCGGAAATAATCGAAGTGTGAGTGGTGTTTTTTTTTGTCTTTTGGGGTGAAAAAACAAAAACAAACAAATATACAACAAATGATTGTTCTAAATCCAATAAAAATTACTTTTCTACTTAATAGAAAGGAGAAAATGACGGAAAAAATGTTACAGACTTCGTGGGTTCTGGAAACCAGAGGCAGCCATTTTTTATTTTGCATGTTATCAGATCGTATTTTAAGGAAAAAACTAAATGTAAATAAAAACTCTTTAAAATACTTAAAAACACAGAAAAAATGATCCGGATAGGTAGAAAAGTAATTTTTATTGTCTTTGGTAACAGTTATTTGTTGACTATTTGTTGGTTTTTTTCACTCTTTTTTCTGTTGGATATTCTTGTTAATTGCCACAAGAACTACCCATCTGTGGAACACAGTACCACGGGGCTGCTTCCCAGCTGACTACAACATGGTCGTTTTCAAGTCCAATATTAGCAAATTCTTGTTGAGCCATCCTCTTAAATAATCAAATTCTGCCCAGTCTCAGCCAATCCTCATGGTGTTGTCTCACCGTCCACTTGACAAACTTATTAACCCTTATCCTCAAGTAACCTTTGGGCCTTGATAAACGCTGACTTATTAGTACGTAAAAAAAAACCCACAGACATTTACTGGTCTACCTACTTCACATTCTGTGCAGTCAGCATATCTGCCTTAAATAGTCCCCACTTCATGTATAATCATTCAAGGGGGGTAACTCATCTGATATCAACAATCTCCTTCAATCTCAATTAAGCAGCACATCTTTCACAACTTCTTATTTTTGTATTTAATCTTTCAGAATTTTGTTTTCACGCTCAGATGGCACATTAGTATTGAGACATAGGGGGACTACTGTGAATTAAGGTCCATACCTACAGGAGCATGTGCAGCGAGATGTTTGTTCACATTACATTAAAATTTCTGCATGTTGGTACAGTCAGGGAAACAGGGAGGAGGGAGGGAATTCCAATAGCTAGCAGTTTAAGGAAAGAAGATCTTAGAATAGAAAGTCTTCCGGCATCTGGGGACCTCAACAGTGAAGGGGTGGGATTTTGCTGATTGCCGGGTTGATCGGGGGTATTTACGCCGAGGGGGGGGGCACCAGTGCAGCAAATTTGTTGGATCACATTCTATTGAGGTACTTGGAAAACAAACATAGGGATGCAACTGTTTCAAGTCCAAAACAATGTTTTTCTTTGAAACTAAATATAGTAAGTAATTCAAACAAATGAATTTCCTGTTTCAAATTCAAAAACAATTTTTTTCTTTGAAACTAAATATAGTAAGTAATTCAAACAAATGAATTTCCTGTTTCAAATTCAAAAACAATTTTTTTCTTTGAAACTAAATATAGTAAGTAATTCAAACAAATGAATTTCCTGTTTCAAGTTCAAAAACAATTTTTTTCTTTGAAACTAAATATAGTAAGTAATTCAAACAAATGAATTTCCTGTTTCAAGTTCAAAAACAATTTTTTCTTTGAAACTAAATATAGTAAGTAATTCAAACAAATGAATTTCCTGTTTCAAGTTCAAAAACAATTTTTCCTTTGAAACTAAATCAAACAAATGAATTTCCTGTTTCAAGTTCAAAAACAATTTTTCTTTGAAACTAAATATAGTAAGTAATTCAAACAAATGAATTTCCTGTTTCAAGTTCAAAAACAATTTTTCTTTGAAACTAAATATAGTAAGTAATTCAAACAAATGAATTTCCTGTTTCAAGTTCAAAAACAATTTTTCCTTTGAAACTAAATATAGTAAGTAATTCAAACAAATGAATTTCCTGTTTCAAGTTCAAAAACAATTTTTCCTTTGAAACTAAATATAGTAAGTAATTCAAACAAATGAATTTCCTGTTTCAAGTTCAAAAACAATTTTTCCTTTGAAACTAAATATAGTAAGTAATTCAAACAAATGAATTTCCTGTTTCAAGTTCAAAAACAATTTTTCCTTTGAAACTAAATATAGTAAGTAATTCAAACAAATGAATTTCCTGTTTCAAGTTCAAAAACAATTTTTCCTTTGAAACTAAATATAGTAAGTAATTCAAACAAATTAATTTCCTGTTTCAAGTTCAAAAACAATGTTTTTCTTTGAAACTAAATATAGTAAGTAATTCAAACAAATGAATTTCCTGTTTCAAGTTCAAAAACAATTTTTCCTTTGAAACTAAATATAGTAAGTAATTACAACAAATGAATTTCCTGTTTCAAGTTCAAAAATAATTTTTCATTTGAAACTAAATATAGTAAGTAATTCAAACAAATGAATTTCCTGTTTCAAGTTCAAAAACAATTTTTCCTTTGAAACTAAATATAGTAAGTAATTCAAACAAATGAATTTCCTGTTTCAAGTTCAAAAACAATTTTTCCTTTGAAACTAAATATAGTAAGTAATTCAAACAAATGAATTTCCTGTTTCAAGTCCAAAACAATGTTTTTCTTTGAAACTAAATATAGTAAGTAATTCAAACAAATGAATTTCTTGTTTCAAGTTCAAAAACAATTTTTCCTTTGAAACTAAATATAGTAAGTAATTCAAACAAATGAATTTCCTGTTTCAAGTCCAAAACAATGTTTTTCTTTGAAACTAAATATAGTAAGTAATTCAAACAAATGAATTTCCTGTTTCAAGTTCAAAAACAATTTTTCCTTTGAAACTAAATATAGTAAGTAATTCAAACAAATGAATTTCCTGTTTCAAGTTCAAAAACAATTTTTCCTTTGAAACTAAATATAGTAAGTAATTCAAACAAATGAATTTCCTGTTTCAAGTTCAAAAACAATTTTTCCTTTGAAACTAAATATAGTAAGTAATTCAAACAAATGAATTTCCTGTTTCAAGTCCAAAGCAATGTTTTTCTTTGAAACTAAATATAGTAAGTAATTCAAACAAATGAATTTCCTGTTTCAAGTTCAAAAACAATTTTTCCTTTGAAACTAAATATAGTAAGTAATTCAAACAAATGAATTTCCTGTTTCAAGTTCAAAAACAATTTTTCCTTTGAAACTAAATATAGTAAGTAATTCAAACAAATGAATTTCCTGTTTCAAGTTCAAAAACAATTTTTCCTTTGAAACTAAATATAGTAAGTAATTCAAACAAATGAATTTCCTGTTTCAAGTTCAAAAACAATTTTTCCTTTGAAACTAAATATAGTAAGTAATTCAAACAAATGAATTTCCTGTTTCAAGTTCAAAAACAATTTTTCCTTTGAAACTAAATATAGTAAGTAATTCAAACAAATGAATTTCCTGTTTCAAGTCCAAAAACAATTTTTCCTTTGAAACTAAATATAGTAAGTAATTCAAACAAATGAATTTCCTGTTTCAAGTCCAAAACAATGTTTTTCTTTGAAACTAAATATAGTAAGTAATTCAAACAAATGAATTTCCTGTTTCAAGTTCAAAAACAATTTTTCCTTTGAAACTAAATATAGTAAGTAATTCAAACAAATGAATTTCCTGTTTCAAGTTCAAAAACAATTTTTCCTTTGAAACTAAATATAGTAAGTAATTCAAACAAATGAATTTCCTGTTTCAAGTTCAAAAACAATTTTTCCTTTGAAACTAAATATAGTAAGTAATTCAAACAAATGAATTTCCTGTTTCAAGTCCAAAACAATGTTTTTCTTTGAAACTAAATATAGTAAGTAATTCAAACAAATGAATTTCCTGTTTCAAGTTCAAAAACAATTTTTCCTTTGAAACTAAATATAGTAAGTAATTCAAACAAATGAATTTCCTGTTTCAAGTTCAAAAACAATTTTTCCTTTGAAACTAAATATAGTAAGTAATTCAAACAAATGAATTTCCTGTTTCAAGTTCAAAAACAATTTTTCCTTTGAAACTAAATATAGTAAGTAATTCAAACAAATGAATTTCCTGTTTCAAGTTCAAAAACAATTTTTCCTTTGAAACTAAATATAGTAAGTAATTCAAACAAATGAATTTCCTGTTTCAAGTTCAAAAACAATTTTTCCTTTGAAACTAAATATAGTAAGTAATTCAAACAAATGAATTTCCTGTTTCAAGTCCAAAAACAATTTTTCCTTTGAAACTAAATATAGTAAGTAATTCAAACAAATGAATTTCCTGTTTCAAGTCCAAAACAATGTTTTTCTTTGAAACTAAATATAGTAAGTAATTCAAACAAATGAATTTCCTGTTTCAAGTTCAAAAACAATTTTTCCTTTGAAACTAAATATAGTAAGTAATTCAAACAAATGAATTTCCTGTTTCAAGTTCAAAAACAATTTTTCCTTTGAAACTAAATATAGTAAGTAATTCAAACAAATGAATTTCCTGTTTCAAGTTCAAAAACAATTTTTCCTTTGAAACTAAATATATTAAGTAATTCAAACAAATGAATTTCCTGTTTCAAGTTCAAAAACAATTTTTCCTTTGAAACTAAATATAGTAAGTAATTCAAACAAATGAATTTCCTGTTTCAAGTTCAAAAACAATTTTTCCTTTGAAACTAAATATAGTAAGTAATTCAAACAAATGAATTTCCTGTTTCAAGTTCAAAAACAATTTTTCCTTTGAAACTAAATATAGTAAGTAATTCAAACAAATGAATTTCCTGTTTCAAGTTCAAAAACAATTTTTCCTTTGAAACTAAATATAGTAAGTAATTCAAACAAATGAATTTCCTGTTTCAAGTTCAAAAACAATTTTTCCTTTGAAACTAAATATATTAAGTAATTCAAACAAATGAATTTCCTGTTTCAAGTTCAAAAACAATTTTTCCTTTGAAACTAAATATAGTAAGTAATTCAAACAAATGAATTTCCTGTTTCAAGTTCAAAAACAATTTTTCCTTTGAAACTAAATATAGTAAGTAATTCAAACAAATGAATTTCCTGTTTCAAGTTCAAAAACAATTTTTCCTTTGAAACTAAATATAGTAAGTAATTCAAACAAATGAATTTCCTGTTTCAAGTTCAAAAACAATTTTTCCTTTGAAACTAAATATAGTAAGTAATTCAAACAAATGAATTTCCTGTTTCAAGTTCAAAAACAATTTTTCCTTTGAAACTAAATATATTAAGTAATTCAAACAAATGAATTTCCTGTTTCAAGTTCAAAAACAATTTTTCCTTTGAAACTAAATATAGTAAGTAATTCAAACAAATGAATTTCCTGTTTCAAGTTCAAAAACAATTTTTCCTTTGAAACTAAATATAGTAAGTAATTCAAACAAATGAATTTCCTGTTTCAAGTTCAAAAACAATTTTTCCTTTGAAACTAAATATAGTAAGTAATTCAAACAAATGAATTTCCTGTTTCAAGTTCAAAAACAATTTTTCCTTTGAAACTAAATATATTAAGTAATTCAAACAAATGAATTTCCTGTTTCAAGTTCAAAAACAATTTTTCCTTTGAAACTAAATATAGTAAGTAATTCAAACAAATGAATTTCCTGTTTCAAGTTCAAAAACAATTTTTCCTTTGAAACTAAATATAGTAAGTAATTCAAACAAATGAATTTCCTGTTTCAAGTTCAAAAACAATTTTTCCTTTGAAACTAAATATAGTAAGTAATTCAAACAAATGGATTTCCTGTTTCAAGTTCAAAAACAATTTTTCCTTTGAAACTAAATATAGTAAGTAATTCAAACAAATGAATTTCCTGTTTCAAGTTCAAAAACAATTTTTCCTTTGAAACTAAATATAGTAAGTAATTCAAACAAATGAATTTCCTGTTTCAAGTTCAAAAACAATTTTTCCTTTGAAACTAAATATAGTAAGTAATTCAAACAAATGAATTTCCTGTTTCAAGTCCAAAACAATGTTTTTCTTTGAAACTAAATATAGTAAGTAATTCAAACAAATGAATTTCCTGTTTCAAGTTCAAAAACAATTTTTCCTTTTAAACTAAATATAGTAAGTAATTCAAACAAATGAATTTCCTGTTTCAAGTTCAAAAACAATTTTTCCTTTGAAACTAAATATAGTAAGTAATTCAAACAAATGAATTTCCTGTTTCAAGTTCAAAAACAATTTTTCCTTTGAAACTAAATATAGTAAGTAATTCAAACAAATGAATTTCCTGTTTCAAGTTCAAAAACAATTTTTCCTTTGAAACTAAATATAGTAAGTAATTCAAACAAATGAATTTCCTGTTTCAAGTTCAAAAACAATTTTTCCTTTGAAACTAAATATAGTAAGTAATTCAAACAAATGAATTTCCTGTTTCAAGTTCAAAAACAATTTTTCCTTTGAAACTAAATATAGTAAGTAATTCAAACAAATGAATTTCCTGTTTCAAGTCCAAAACAATGTTTTTCTTTGAAACTAAATATAGTAAGTAATTCAAACAAATGAATTTCCTGTTTCAAGTTCAAAAACAATTTTTCCTTTGAAACTAAATATAGTAAGTAATTCAAACAAATGAATTTCCTGTTTCAAGTTCAAAAACAATTTTTCCTTTGAAACTAAATATAGTAAGTAATTCAAACAAATGAATTTCCTGTTTCAAGTTCAAAAACAATTTTTCCTTTGAAACTAAATATAGTAAGTAATTCAAACAAATGAATTTCCTGTTTCAAGTTCAAAAACAATTTTTCCTTTGAAACTAAATATAGTAAGTAATTCAAACAAATGAATTTCCTGTTTCAAGTTCAAAAACAATTTTTCCTTTGAAACTAAATATAGTAAGTAATTCAAACAAATGAATTTCCTGTTTCAAGTCCAAAACAATGTTTTTCTTTGAAACTAAATATAGTAAGTAATTCAAACAAATGAATTTCCTGTTTCAAGTTCAAAAACAATTTTTCCTTTGAAACTAAATATAGTAAGTAATTCAAACAAATGAATTTCCTGTTTCAAGTCCAAAACAATGTTTTTCTTTGAAACTAAATATAGTAAGTAATTCAAACAAATGAATTTCCTGTTTCAAGTTCAAAAACAATTTTTCCTTTGAAACTAAATATAGTAAGTAATTCAAACAAATGAATTTCCTGTTTCAAGTTAAAAAACAATTTTTCCTTTGAAACTAAATATAGTAAGTAATTCAAACAAATGAATTTCCTGTTTCAAGTTCAAAAACAATTTTTCCTTTGAAACTAAATATAGTAAGTAATTCAAACAAATGAATTTCCTGTTTCAAGTCCAAAACAATGTTTTTCTTTGAAACTAAATATAGTAAGTAATTCAAACAAATGAATTTCCTGTTTCAAGTTCAAAAACAATTTTTCCTTTTAAACTAAATATAGTAAGTAATTCAAACAAATGAATTTCCTGTTTCAAGTTCAAAAACAATTTTTCCTTTGAAACTAAATATAGTAAGTAATTCAAACAAATGAATTTCCTGTTTCAAGTTCAAAAACAATTTTTCCTTTGAAACTAAATATAGTAAGTAATTCAAACAAATGAATTTCCTGTTTCAAGTTCAAAAACAATTTTTCCTTTGAAACTAAATATAGTAAGTAATTCAAACAAATGAATTTCCTGTTTCAAGTTCAAAAACAATTTTTCCTTTGAAACTAAATATAGTAAGTAATTCAAACAAATGAATTTCCTGTTTCAAGTCCAAAAACAATTTTTCCTTTGAAACTAAATATAGTAAGTAATTCAAACAAATGAATTTCCTGTTTCAAGTCCAAAACAATGTTTTTCTTTGAAACTAAATATAGTAAGTAATTCAAACAAATGAATTTCCTGTTTCAAGTTCAAAAACAATTTTTCCTTTGAAACTAAATATAGTAAGTAATTCAAACAAATGAATTTCCTGTTTCAAGTTCAAAAACAATTTTTCCTTTGAAACTAAATATAGTAAGTAATTCAAACAAATGAATTTCCTGTTTCAAGTTCAAAAACAATTTTTCCTTTGAAACTAAATATATTAAGTAATTCAAACAAATGAATTTCCTGTTTCAAGTTCAAAAACAATTTTTCCTTTGAAACTAAATATAGTAAGTAATTCAAACAAATGAATTTCCTGTTTCAAGTTCAAAAACAATTTTTCCTTTGAAACTAAATATAGTAAGTAATTCAAACAAATGAATTTCCTGTTTCAAGTTCAAAAACAATTTTTCCTTTGAAACTAAATATAGTAAGTAATTCAAACAAATGAATTTCCTGTTTCAAGTTCAAAAACAATTTTTCCTTTGAAACTAAATATAGTAAGTAATTCAAACAAATGAATTTCCTGTTTCAAGTTCAAAAACAATTTTTCCTTTGAAACTAAATATAGTAAGTAATTCAAACAAATGAATTTCCTGTTTCAAGTTCAAAAACAATTTTTCCTTTTAAACTAAATATAGTAAGTAATTCAAACAAATGAATTTCCTGTTTCAAGTTCAAAAACAATTTTTCCTTTGAAACTAAATATAGTAAGTAATTCAAACAAATGAATTTCCTGTTTCAAGTTCAAAAACAATTTTTCCTTTGAAACTAAATATAGTAAGTAATTCAAACAAATGAATTTCCTGTTTCAAGTTCAAAAACAATTTTTCCTTTGAAACTAAATATAGTAAGTAATTCAAACAAATGAATTTCCTGTTTCAAGTTCAAAAACAATTTTTCCTTTGAAACTAAATATAGTAAGTAATTCAAACAAATGAATTTCCTGTTTCAAGTTCAAAAACAATTTTTCCTTTGAAACTAAATATATTAAGTAATTCAAACAAATGAATTTCCTGTTTCAAGTTCAAAAACAATTTTTCCTTTGAAACTAAATATAGTAAGTAATTCAAACAAATGAATTTCCTGTTTCAAGTTCAAAAACAATTTTTCCTTTGAAACTAAATATAGTAAGTAATTCAAACAAATGAATTTCCTGTTTCAAGTTCAAAAACAATTTTTCCTTTGAAACTAAATATAGTAAGTAATTCAAACAAATGAATTTCCTGTTTCAAGTTCAAAAACAATTTTTCCTTTGAAACTAAATATAGTAAGTAATTCAAACAAATGAATTTCCTGTTTCAAGTTCAAAAACAATTTTTCCTTTGAAACTAAATATAGTAAGTAATTCAAACAAATGAATTTCCTGTTTCAAGTTCAAAAACAATTTTTCCTTTGAAACTAAATATAGTAAGTAATTACAACAAATGAATTTCCTGTTTCAAGTCCAAAACAATGTTTTTCTTTGAAACTAAATATAGTAAGTAATTCAAACAAATGAATTTCCTGTTTCAAGTTCAAAAACAATTTTTCCTTTTAAACTAAATATAGTAAGTAATTCAAACAAATGAATTTCCTGTTTCAAGTTCAAAAACAATTTTTCCTTTGAAACTAAATATAGTAAGTAATTCAAACAAATGAATTTCCTGTTTCAAGTTCAAAAACAATTTTTCCTTTGAAACTAAATATAGTAAGTAATTAAAACAAATGAATTTCCTGTTTCAAGTTCAAAAACAATTTTTCCTTTGAAACTAAATATAGTAAGTAATTCAAACAAATGAATTTCCTGTTTCAAGTTCAAAAACAATTTTTCCTTTGAAACTAAATATAGTAAGTAATTCAAACAAATGAATTTCCTGTTTCAAGTTCAAAAACAATTTTTCCTTTGAAACTAAATATAGTAAGTAATTCAAACAAATGAATTTCCTGTTTCAAGTCCAAAACAATGTTTTTCTTTGAAACTAAATATAGTAAGTAATTCAAACAAATGAATTTCCTGTTTCAAGTTCAAAAACAATTTTTCCTTTGAAACTAAATATAGTAAGTAATTCAAACAAATGAATTTCCTGTTTCAAGTTCAAAAACAATTTTTCCTTTGAAACTAAATATAGTAAGTAATTCAAACAAATGAATTTCCTGTTTCAAGTTCAAAAACAATTTTTCCTTTGAAACTAAATATAGTAAGTAATTCAAACAAATGAATTTCCTGTTTCAAGTTCAAAAACAATTTTTCCTTTGAAACTAAATATAGTAAGTAATTCAAACAAATGAATTTCCTGTTTCAAGTTCAAAAACAATTTTTCCTTTGAAACTAAATATATTAAGTAATTCAAACAAATGAATTTCCTGTTTCAAGTTCAAAAACAATTTTTCCTTTGAAACTAAATATAGTAAGTAATTCAAACAAATGAATTTCCTGTTTCAAGTTCAAAAACAATTTTTCCTTTGAAACTAAATATAGTAAGTAATTCAAACAAATGAATTTCCTGTTTCAAGTTCAAAAACAATTTTTCCTTTGAAACTAAATATAGTAAGTAATTCAAACAAATGAATTTCCTGTTTCAAGTTCAAAAACAATTTTTCCTTTGAAACTAAATATATTAAGTAATTCAAACAAATGAATTTCCTGTTTCAAGTTCAAAAACAATTTTTCCTTTGAAACTAAATATAGTAAGTAATTCAAACAAATGAATTTCCTGTTTCAAGTTCAAAAACAATTTTTCCTTTGAAACTAAATATAGTAAGTAATTCAAACAAATGAATTTCCTGTTTCAAGTTCAAAAACAATTTTTCCTTTGAAACTAAATATAGTAAGTAATTCAAACAAATGAATTTCCTGTTTCAAGTCAAAAACAATTTTTTCTTTGAAACTAAATATAGTAAGTAATTCAAACAAATGAATTTCCTGTTTCAAGTTCAAAAACAATTTTTCCTTTGAAACTAAATATAGTAAGTAATTCAAACAAATGAATTTCCTGTTTCAAGTTCAAAAACAATTTTTCCTTTGAAACTAAATATAGTAAGTAATTCAAACAAATGAATTTCCTGTTTCAAGTCAAAAACAATTTTTTCTTTGAAACTAAATATAGTAAGTAATTCAAACAAATGAATTTCCTGTTTCAAGTCCAAAACAATGTTTTTCTTTGAAACTAAATATAGTAAGTAATTCAAACAAATGAATTTCCTGTTTCAAGTTCAAAAACAATTTTTCCTTCGAAATTTAATGTAGTAACTCATTTAAACAAGCGAACGTTTGTTTCTTCATTAGAACCAGATTACACACTCTACGCTCTACTAGCAAAAGTGTTAAGGTCTCCTACAGCCTCTACTGACATTTACTTGTCCACTTACTTCACAAACTCGAACAGTCAGCATTTCTGTCTTAAATAGTCTCCACTTCCTGTGAAGTAACTCAAGGGAAATAACTCATCTGGCATTAACAGTCTATATTTGTCTTCCATAGTTAAATTAGATGTGTATGTACATACTATGTCAAAACCTTTGGTATAAGTATTATTTTGAAGGCCAACGATTCATTTTTTTCAAACCAATTCCATTTACAAGCTGTTAAGTATTATGTACAGAGATAGGGAGGGCCTGTGGACGAGTGGTTATAGCACTTGTCTTTGGACGACCCGGGTTCGATCCCACTCACGGCATGCGAATTTTCGGGTCTGAAAACTCCCTCTGTCCACCCAGCAGTAAATGGGTACCTGACTAAAACTCATGGAAGGTTCAAGGCA
>OY744542.1:14638418-14900918 GCA_963556195.1 Sepiola atlantica | reverse complement strand
GAGGTCCCCAGATACCGGAAAGCTTTCTACTCTAATAGCTTTTTTCCTCATACTGCTTGCCGTTGGAATTCCCTCCCTTTTCACTGTTTCCTAGACTGTACTAACATGCAGAAATTTAAATGCGATGTGAACTAACATCTTGCTGCACAACTTCCGACTTAGAATGCCCCTGTAGGTGTGGCTCCTAATTCACAGTAGCCCGTTACTTCTCAGTGGCAATTTGCCTTGTTTGAGGTTAATCAAAGTAAAAAAAATAAAAAATAAAAAAGAGGCTAGTCTATCCTGCATAGCTCGGGGGGAAGTGGATGAATTGATAACCTTCCCAAAGGTATTAGAGTATTTATTTACTCCTCTCCAGGAGTTAGGCACAAAGCCAGTTTTATCTTACTCCCACAAGTAAGATGTGACCCAAGGTCGGGTCGGGAAAGTGGGGTTTGAAAAGCCAGCGCCCGAGAAGTGAGCACTCTGGCCATTAAAAATTGCCTGGGCAGCCCCGTCGGCATTTCCCGGTAGAGGCGCCTCAGACAGTAAGCAATAAACTTACTCCTCCCCAAAGAGGGGAGGCGAAGCCTGGGAGGGTGGACCTCCTAGAACTGCACAGGACAGACCCATAGACCGGCGCAAATTAAGCCCCGAAGGCCAAGATAATACCAGTCTATGGGGTGCAGTATCCATCGGAACAGATACTACACTTTGATCTTAGCCAAAAGGAAGGGTATTAGAGTAAATCACTTTTTTTTACAGCCATTTTTATGTTTGTCTGCATTCTCTGCACAGGTCGTAATCGTCTGCTCGTTGTCTCCATTCGTCTCCATTCGAATTCGGTACTTGATTTCGATACTTGACTGTAGGATCAATCATGGGGTTTCAGTTACTGCTGAAAAGGTTACAAAAACAATCCAACTTTCACACAGATTTGAAGCACCACCACTCTCTCTCTGCTCAAATCTGCCAAATACATATCTACGCTCTCACCTGGATGCAACACACATGCCTCGAACTTCTCGTATGCCGTAAATCTGCCATCGACAAAGGCAGTAAATAGTGCTTCTTTAATTTGCGTTGCATCGTATTTCTCTTCTTTAGTTAGTGGTTGGTAAACTGCGAACGCTCCTTTAGTTAGCCAAAGTGGGATGACATGATCAAGTCGCTTCACTCGAGATAAGTCGCACATTAATTCCACTTTCTCAATCCATTTAAAGACTGCTCCAATCCCATAAAACTCAGGAATGATCTTTAAGTCAGAAACGGCTGCCCATTTTAGGTCGAAATTGTTTGTAATCTAACCGTAAGAAAAACAATGGTTACAAAGACAATCAAACTTTCAAACAGATTTCTAGCACCATCACTCTCTCTCTGCTCTCTAAAAATAGACTCCCTGCTTTCCATCCGTTCTTTCATTTATCTCAGTTGGTCTCCACATATGCTAATTTGTTATTCACATATGCAGATCAGTTCCAACTACAAAAGTCTACAATTGTGAAGAGAAGCTCTTTTTTACTCTAGTAGATGGGCATGCACGACATGCAAAGCATCTCATTCTCTTTTCAGCTGGTAAGTGTTCCTCTTTATTGTCACATATGCACACGCATCTTCATGCATATTCCATTTACACACGCGTAAGGTAAGATTTCACAACAGATTCAATATTTTCAGGGGCCACAAGGCCAAATATGAAAGTCTACAATTGTGAAGAGAAGCTCCTCTTTATTGTTACAACAAATTAACTTTTCTTCCAAATAAAATTAAAACTCTGAGTTTTAAAACAAGTCACCATGTTTTATTTTGAAAGGTTTAAAATGACACTTGGTTTCTCTTTCAAAGGACAGATTTGCGATCAGAATGACAATCACTTCCAACGGAATAAAAAAAAACCAGACTGGTCTGCATAAAATCCTGACTGTGCCTAAGGCCCGATTGTTTTCCTGACATACAGAAATTCAAAACTAATGTAAACAGACATCTCGCTGCGCAGATCCCAATTTAGGTTGACCCCCCCCCCCCTAAAAAACAAAAACAAACTCTCACCCTTTTTCTCAGTAGCCCCTTACGTCTACAGTAGCGGTCTGCCTTGTTTGGGGTGAACTATGTTGAAAAAAAAACAAGAGAGAGAGAAAGAGAGAGAGAAAGAGAGAGAGAGAGAGAGAGAAAGAGAGAAAGAGAGAGAGAAAGAGAGAGAGAAAGAGAGAGAGAGAGAGAGAAAGAGAGAAAGAGAGAGAGAGAGAAAGAGAGAGAGAGAGAGAGAGAGAGGGGTGAAGTATGTATGGAAGTGTGATTTAAGATATAAATTAAGGAATGAATGTTTCCTCAGGTAAAAATGGAATAAAAAAAAAGAAAAGTTACCTACTTTGAACTGTGCGGACCGTTTCGTATGGAGGGCACTTGAATTTCAGAGGTAAAATAAACTTGTGTTCATGGTAGATTATTTTATAGGTGATATCATTCATTAGCCTAGGATGAGAGCAATTGCTTTAAAAAGGAACATATTGGGAAGACAGCAGTTGGGCTGGTGACGGCAGAGACTGAACAGTGATATTGATAAGTTACTTTTAATTCATTATGCATGAAAGACTTGCCAGACGAGATACATAGAGACGGAAAAGATAAGAAAGAGTATTGATTTACTCCTCTCCAGGAGTTAGGCACAAGGCCAGTTGTTATCTTACTCCCACAAGTAAGATGTGACCCAAGGTCGGGCCGGGAAAGTGGGGCTTGAAAAATTGCCTGGGCAGCCCCGTCGGCATTCCCCGGTAGAGGCGCCTCAGACAGTAAGCAATAAACTTACTCCTCCCCAAAGAGGGGAGGCAAAGCCTGGGAGGCTGCATCTCCTAGAACTGCACAGGACAGACCCATAGACCGGCGTAAATCAAGCCCCGAAGGTCAAGACAATACCAGTCTATGGAGTGCAGTATCCATCGGAACAGATACTACACTTTGATCTTAGCCAAAAGGCCTTTATTTATCTATCTCCCACAAGGTAAGATGTGACACAAGGTCGGGAAAGTGGGATTAGATAAGCCAGCGCTCGAGAGGTGAGCACTCTGGCCATTTAAAAATTGCCTGGGCAGCCCCGTCGGCATTCCCCGGTAGGGGCGCCTCAGACAGTAAGCAATAAACTTACTCCTCCCCAAAGAGGGGAGGCGAAGCCTGGGAGGGTGGACCTCCTAGAACTGCACAGGACAGACCCATAGACTGGCGTAAATCAAGCCCTGAAGGACAAGACAATACCAGTATGGGGTGTAGTATCCATCGGAACAGATATTACACTTTGATCTTAGCCAAAATTTATTTAGATGGATGCATCCTGGGAAACATTAACTCCTAGAGTTAAAATTACATTCCCAGAATGCATACCACCTTAGGTATAAAAGCCCACTGTGGAAGGAGGAGGTGGGGGTCGGGGATCATTGTGACATTTAAAACAACAGTTTGACATTTTTTATTTCAAATCAAAGACAAAACAAAGACATTTTTTATTTGACGAAAAGCAAAAACAATGCACAATGACAAAAAACCTAATCTACCCTAAGCATGACATTTGCACTAAAAAATTTGCAGTCACTCTATGGCTTAACCCTACTTAAAATATCCCCAAAATGAAACATGAAAACATGAAATAACGTGGGAGTGGGATACACATTACAAACAACCAAAAAGAAAGAAAAATAAAGAATCAAATAAAATGATAAGGGGTGGTTAGTAGAACCCTCCCTACCCTCTTGCTAAGTTTGGACCGCCCACTGTTTTCCGGCTCGAGGCCGAAAACAAGCAGGACGACCCCTAATTGAGAGTGGGAATAAAGTGAGGCGTTCTGAAAATAAATTAATCGGGATCTGGGTACGGGAATGGATGGCGTCTTCCAAGATAATATTGCCAAGGGTTTCATCAGCCGGGGACAAAATAAATATGTGGAGTGGGCATCTTTGGACGCTCTCTAGTGCCGGCAAAAACAAAATCGGGACAGGACATCATTTATTCCTACTAGTTTATGATTCGACTAGGCTAATAAAAAACATTTGATTTTATACTGGGCTAGGTTCCGTAGGACCCAGTACCGTCTGCGCCATGCTAAGGCGGGAAAACGTATTCAAACCTGGACCCTCGTCGGATGCGCAAACTAGTGTTGCGCACCCATCTTCTATTGAACTCGATGCGATGTAGTCGTTTCCAATCGCATCTGATTTTTACTTTAAGCTGATGCTTAAAGTAAACAACCAGATCACGATCCGAAACAGACCCATGAACCTCATCTAGACGTGCAACCCACGTCACTAACCTTGCTGTGGCTAGGATCGCCAGAAAAACCATTCTTTTCTCCCTAGACCATGGCGGTGCTACATTGTTGATGACGTATGCTACATCAAGTACCATCGGCTGCTCGGCGTCGATGCGAGCCGTTACCTCTCTGACATACTCCCAGAGACGACGAACTTTGCTGCAAGTGAAGAAGGCGTGCTCGGCCGTTTCTTCCTCATTGTCCTCACAGCGCGGGCATAAGGGAACGTCCCTTATGCCATCCCTGCGTAATCTGCCATAGAGGGGCAGTGCATTTCGAACCAGTCGCCAGGTCAGAGAATACTCAGAATTGTTGAGATAACTCTGGCCTGGCGCCCAACTCCACTGGGAGCGAGCCTCCTCACTCGACAATTCAAGCCGCCTCTCAAGCGGATCCGAAGCGGACCCCTCCACTAAATCCCGATATAGTCTCTTCCTAGACCAAGCAAGGTCACTGGACCCCAGCAACTCCTTAAGCGCGGCTCGGCATTTGGCGACGAACATGGACTCCCCTCTCGGTCTACGTCGACCTTCGACCGAGTGGTCGGGTATGAGGTTGGGAAAGGCACTCTCAACCGCAGGGACCCACGGAGTGTCCTCCATCAAAGTACGACTCAGAAAAGCCAGTCTCTCGGCATGTCTATGACTTGCCAAGTCAGGCATCCCCAAGCCTCCAACGCACGGACGTTGCGTACAGACCTGTCTGCAGACGTATGCTTTCCGCTCCTTCCACAGAAGTGAAAAGAGCAAGCACGTGAAAACAAGAAGGTGGTCCGCAGGCAGTGGGAGTACAGACAGCCGGTAAAGGATGAGAGGAAAGACGTAAGTGGCGCACGCCTCCGCTCTTCCCTTCAATGAAAAGTTTTCTTCGAATATAAGCCCTCACAGACGATTCGACCTTTGCCTGTACTTTCGACCAATTCTTTTCCAACTGGAGACCCGGTCCGAACCAAATGCCAAGGATCCGAACCGGGCCATCGGTCCAGATGAAATCACCTGGGAGTGCGGTCTCTCCACTCCAGGAAGCCAACCACAGGTCGTTAGACTTGCTGCGTTTGACAATGGCCCCTGTTACTTCTTCGTACCGAGCGAGCGCCTTAGTCACCGCTTCTATGTCTTCACGGCTGGACACAAAAACGGTGACATCATCGGCATACGCGGAAACCTTGACTCGCGCATAGTGAGGAGGGATAGCGATTCCGCGCAGGACTGGTGTAGCCGCCCCGTCCCTTAATTTGCGAAGGAAGGGCTCCAATGCCAGGACATAAAGCAGGGGCGACAGCGGACAACCCTGACGCACCGAACGAGAAACCACGAACGACTCCGAAAGCCTACCGTTTACCTGCACCGCTACCGTCGGCAGACGATACAGAATAGAGACCCACTTGCGGAAGTCCGGATTAAAACCGGCAGCCCCTAGAACAGATTCCAAGAAACCATGGTCGACCCTATCGAAAGCCTTGGACTGATCTAAATTGATCAGCGCGGCTTCAGTGTCGTCTTCTATACCCTCTAGGATCGTGCGAACCAGATGCAAATTGTTTTGAATTGACCTCCCCTTCACAGCATAGTTCTGCTCAGGCTCGATCAAACGATTCGCAAGAACACGGGCCAAAATCTTTAACTCTGTGTTTAGCAGAGTTATGGGCCTATAACTATCGAAATCCCCCACTCCACGTTGGACCCCCTTCTTCAACAATGTGACCACTCCTTTGGTAACCTGCCCAGGGATCGAGCCCTGAGCAAACCAGTGGTTAAACACATCCTTCAGAAGAGGAACAAACATGGGCGACAGCCTCAAGTAAACTTTGTATGGCAGACCATCGAGTCCTGGAGATTTGTTCAAGCCGACCTGCTTCAACGCAGTAATGATCTCACCCTCTGTAACGTCCCCATCACAGCTAGCTGCTCGGGCTGCCTCTAGGCGGGGCGAGTCAGCCAAATAGCTGTCAAACTCCTGGCCGCGGAGTCTGGGTAGTTGGGTGAAGCGATCCTCCAAATGCTCGCGGTTCCCCTCACAAATCTCACGAGTCGATACCAGGGTATGTCCTTCCAGGTTATTCACCTTTCGAATGTACCCATCCGAGCCACGACGTAAAGCAGCCTTACGCTCAACAGCGTCAACGTTCACAGCTTCGTTAGAGACTTTCTTTAACCTAGCGCGAACTACTTGACCTTCATATCGCTCGCTAGCCAAGCGATTAAGGTCCCCCTTAATTAAAGCTATCTCTAGGGGATCCCCCCCAGCCACCACCCGGGTCATCTTATCCTCTACACGCTTTTGCGTCCTAGCCCTATCTCGAGCGAGGCGCTGGCTGTAACGGACACAAAAGCGTCTAACATGAGCCTTAGTGCTAACCCACCAACTACTCCCGATAACCGCCCCCACTAAACCCCGCTGAAGTAGTAACGTTAGCTTGTCCCGGAAGTCGGGTATCTCCAGTAAGGAGGTATTCAACTTCCAGTACCCAGCTAACCTAGGCCTATCACTTAAACTCAAACGGGCCATAACCAATTTATGGTCCGAATGACCTAACCAAGTGAACATGGGACAAGATATAAAATCTATGTCGCCTCTTCTAACTAACATTCTGTCCAAGTAAGTACTCGGACAGAAGGCCGCGCTAGTATGCCATGTCAACATCTCCCGCCCTGGGTGATCAACGCGAAACCTGTCGACAAGATCGCATGAGGCCATCAGGTAGACAGACTGCTTTCACACCACCCCTACCCTCTATTCCCCCCGACCTTATCTATCTTGGGGTCAAGGACGGCGTTCCAATTCCCCATTAAAACTACTCGCTCCGGACCCCCGAGAAACGTTTCCAACCGTCGATGGGCGCATAAACCGTAATGATCCAAAACTTACTGTTTTCAACGGCAACATCGACTACGACCAGCCGACCCACCGCATCCGTATGAACAACGCTCACTGTCGCAGACAGAGTGCGTCTCACTAGCAAAGAGACACCACAACTACGGACATTGCCATATGCTGAGATGATGTCGTAGTCGTCAGTCAGCACATCACAATCCCCATACGAAACGAAGTGGGTCTCCTCGATCGCAGCTATATCTACCTTAAGGGCCACGAGATCCCTTAGCACGCGAACAGCCTTGCTTCGAGATCTCATGCCCCTCACATTCAATGTGGCCAGGTTTAATGCCATTATCCTTTATTAGATGTCGCAAATGGGCCTAAAGTCCTCGGGAGTGAGGACGCCAAAGGCCTGACCAAGACTGCCGGTCAGCAGTTCGGACGAAATCCGTCCGTCTCGAGCCAGACCTCCCACGTCCAGGGGAAAGGTTAGCTTCAAGGCCCGAAAAAATGAGGGATGAACATAAATGGGGACCCTCCCCGGACATTTTGAAGCCAGTTTTTTTAACGCCGGGTGCTCCTCATCTATAAGATTAAATCCCGGAAATGCCACCTGTCCCTTCTCTACCATCCTCCAAAGGGCCCTTGCTCTACTGCCCTTGTCCTGCCTTAGGAAAGTGGTAATTTTGGGTGCATCCTGAAAGTTCAGGGGATTTTGAACTTGTTTCCCATCAACGTGGGTAAACGCCTCCAGTTGCTTCAAATATCTCCTCTGTCTCCCGTTCAAGTCCGACTGAACCTGGGAGGCATCGGCTATACAAATTTTTTCCCTGGGCGTCATTTCGGGTTGGGCTAGGTTATGACTAACTTTGGCCCTATCACTCTTTTTAGAAACCACTTTGTTCCAACCCGAGGGAGCCTCCTTAGTTTTTTCCTCAGATGTTGGCGTGGGGTTTTCATCCGTTGTTCCTTCCGTTGAAGTCGGCACTTTAGTTGTGGCTACAACTTCTACTTCAGTTGCCACTTTGATTTTTGCTGGCACTGTTTTGGATGTTGAAGGCCCAGACGCCGAGGATTTTGCTGCGATCCTTTTGGGGCAATCTTTCGCGATATGCCCCGGCGTCAGGCATTGCCAGCAATGTGGTTTCCTCCCCTCGACGATTAGCGACATTGTCCACGCTTCACATCGGAGTTGCGCTGGTATCGCAAGGAAACTGGCGTAATTCAGCCTCATTTTAAAGATATATTCCCCCGTGAGAATATTTCGGGGGCCACGGACCAGAAGAACCGCCTCTACATCTCTATATTGAGATATAATGGCACCCAGATGATCTGCGCCAATGCAAAATGGGACGCCAAGTATCTTAACAGTCGTCCGCCTTCTCTTCAGGTACTCAGTTTTGATCCTCAGCCCTTTCCACCAGATATCATTTCTCGATACTTTCTCTGCCTGTTCCGGGGTAGGGAGCAGAATATCCCACGCTGCATATGATTTTTTCAGGATATATGTGGCTGGTATATTTAAGTCCCCCAGTATCTGATACATTCGATCTTTAGGGACCCCAGTGAGCCCCTTTAACTTGATGTATGTGGTCACCAGAGTCACTATTCTAGCTCTGACACTCTCCAGGGTACCAGGGATGAGTTTGATTTTATTTCCCTCCGTAAGGTCTTTATATTTGTCCCTGAAGAGTTCTTTATAATGCTCTGGGGTCTTCTGGTTCTGGGGCCCCCATTTTGTTATTTTTCTTTGGACCTGAGGAGCATTTATGGTTGAGGTCTTCTGCCCTGCTGGGATCTGGGAACTAGAGTTACTCAGAGTAGGCCACGCATCCGGTGGTGCTTTTAAGGTCCCCTTTCTTGCTTTTCCTGTTACTTGACTTTCTTCTTCTGAAGACGAATCCCCTGAGGAGCACCCAAGAAACAACCCTGGCCTATATAATTTTGGGGCTATCTCTAAGTCTAGGGACTGGCTTTTTTTAAGAGCCAGCGCCTTATTTCCCCTACGATGGCGTCTCTCGAAATCAAAAGGGATATTTCTCGGGAGACTAGTGCCGACGGGATGGTTAAAATCCCCGAAACTAAGCTCACATGAGCTACTGGCTGCTGCGGCAACCCTTGCAACTGCACGAACTTGGGCGCACTCGGGTGTGCTAACCCCCAACATTGGCATATCCCATATAGATACTGGAGAGCACTCGGGTGTGCTCTCCCCCAACTCAACCAGAGTGCCGCTCGGTTCGGCCCTCTCTGACATACTCTGGGCGCACTCGGGTGTGCTCCCCGCCAAGACTGGATTGCCGCTCGGTGCGGCAGTCCTCGCCACAACTGGATTATCGCTCGGTGCGACAGTCCCCTCCACAACTGGATTGTCGCTCAGTGCGACAGTCCCCTCCACAACTTGGACGCACTCGGGTGTGCTCCTCGCCAAGACTGGATTGCCGCTCGGTGCGACAGTCCCCTCCGCAACTGGATTGTCGCTCGGTGCGACAGTCCCCTTCACAACTTGGGCGCACTCGGGTGTGCAACCCCCCTCCGTCTCAACTGGGATGCACTCGGGTGTGCAACCCCCCTTCACTGCCACCATCAGGTCATACTCGAGAGTACGACTGACGAGGTTCAAAAGGGTGCCCTCGGCGGTCACACCCTGGTTGTTGTCAGCCCCGGTGGCTTCCATCATAATCCGATCCTACTGAGGCACAGCACCCGCCGATTCGGAGCCGAGGAGACCGTCACCGACCGTGAGATCGGTTCGTGGGTCTCCCCGAACACCTGCCAGCTGCTTAAGTGCGCACCTCAGTAGAACGCTGAAAAAAAGAGAAACAATAAATAATTAATATTGCCCAAGAGGGGCGAAAAAAGAAGAAGGAAAAATCCCCAAGAGGGGGAGAAGAAAGTGACAAAAAGCCCAAAAGGGGACTTGGTCAATAATAAAAAGCTTTAAACCTGGCCAAAGGCCCGGTAGCTGATCACTGGACTTATGGTAAAATGAAAGTGTCGCAACTGAGAACAGATACTACACTTTGATCTTAGCCAAAAGGCCAAGAGTGGGGAAGCATTATTTTGCTATTTACTAGCAGGAAGACCGGACGTTGCTCGGGATTGAATGAAGATGACTACTATGTACTTTTTCACTCTGCTCATAACACCATTAATTACTTTCTTTGTTTTTACTGCCCTCCTTCCTCTCGTGGAAGAAGCTGCAATTTTGAAAAAATCTATCTGTGTTTTATGCATATGGTTTAAATTTCATTAAAATCGGATATACGTATTTGAAGTTTTAAGGGGGTCCTGTTCCATGGGTCACTTAGATGTTAGGGCACGTAGATATTCGGTACATAAACGGTAACGTAGAGATTCAGAACCACAAATTTTATACATATGATATAAATTTAATCAAAATAAGATATATTTTAAGTTTTACGGGGTTATGTCCTCAGAGACTCGTTAGGGGTGCACTTAGAGATTCGGGAACACTTCTATTGTCTTCCCCAGTAAATTTTACATAAGAATACACTTTTATATTTTATGTAGATTCTCTAACCTTTCTTTCTATAGAGAACACATAAACACAAACAGACATTGAGTTTATATATATATACAAGATTAAATAAATGGCAGTTGTCTGTTTGTGTCCAGCTAAAAGTCAGAGACTACACAAGACACCATCAAAGCTGATATATTTTCTCGGCATAGCCTCAGACAGAATATGGACACATTTTTTTGTAATATTCATTCTTTTGGGGGCTTAGCAAAATTAGTCAGTGAAGGAGGGCGACATTTAAAGTGATTTTTTTCTTCTAATCGACTGTTTTTATTATATTACATAAAAATGTCGTTATTGTGTGTGTGTGTGTGAGAGAGAGAGAGAGAAGGGGGACCGGTTAAAAGTCAGAAACTTCACAAGATACACCCACAAAACTTACATGTGAGCCCGGAAAAGAAATACTGCAATATTCATTTTGGGATCAAATTTGTTCGGGAAGGAGGTAAAAAATTCATACTCTTATAGATAACGCACTATGTTTCTGTGATTTTGCGTCGTCAACGTTCGGGCAGATGACGGAAGCGCCCTAGAGTTGACGAGGCGAAATTTTTTTTTTTTTTTTTTTCTTTCTTATTTTAACGAAGAAAAAAACTGTTTATAAGCAAATGTTTCTTTTAAAAAAAATCTTTTTTTGCAACAGGTCCAAAAGTTTTTTTTGAGTACTGGTTCTGTTGCGCTGAGCGCAGACGATGACTTCGACGAAAGACAAGCAGAAGAAGAGGGAGTCGTTGAAATTTCAATCTTGGATCGGGAAAAAAAAGTTCTAGTTCTTAGTGAAATCCATTGTTGGAGCATCTCCAGGAATATTGGTCTGCAAGACTTTTCCGGAACTTCAACCGACACATACGTTGACATTTATCGCATTTTTTAAAAGAGACGTTTGCTGGCAGAACTCAATTAGTCGTTCGGGAGATTCAACGAGCTGACAGAGATGATAGAAATTCATTCGTTTTATTGAACGCGATTAATTTCTTCCAAAAGTTGTCGGCTGCTTGCTGCAACCTGATTGGTTCATAGTTTCGTCAACTCTCAGGTGCTTCCGAGACCTGCCCGAACTTTGACGACGCGAAGTCACGCAAACATGGTGCGTCATCTATAAGAGTACCAAACAATTACTTTTTTTTTTACTGGGAATCGTTTGAAACACACTGAATTTAGGTCAAACAGCAGTTAGTTTGATTTCATTTTCTTTCTTGCATATTGAACAAGTTGCTAGAGAGAGAGAGAGAGAGGGAGAGAGAGAGGGAGAGAGAAAGAGAGAGGGAAGGGGAGGGGGAGGGGGAGGGGGAGGGGGATAGAGAGAGAAAGGGAGATAGAGAGGTTGTAAAAAGATGTTACATGCACTTTTTGGTCCCTCGATTTATAAAATCAGGGGACTTATGTTTTGAGGCGTATCCGTCCGTCCGTCCGTCCGAATTTTTCTCCGCAACCATCCATTGAATTTCTCTGAAATTTTGCATGAAGTTTTAACTTTTGTCAGGTTAGAAAGTGGCATTCTCCGATTTTTGAAGAAAAATCTGGTTAGCCCCCCCCCCCCCCCCCCCAGGGTGTCAAAAGACCCCGAAATGGCAAAAAAATGACATTTTTTGCCCCATAACTTTTCATCCATTCATTCAATTTCTCTGAAACTTGGCCAAAATGTGGAGGCAATTGTTCCTAATAGAAAATAAGTATCCCTGACATTGGAAAAAATCTGGTTCGCGCCCCCAGGGGGTCAAAAGCCCCCAAAATGGGAAAAAAATACCCTTTTCTCCCATAACGTTTGATCCATCCATTTAATTTTTCTGAAACTTGGCCAAAATGTAGAGGCAATTGTTCTGGATATAAAATGAGCATCCTTGACCTCAGAAAAATTCTGGTTCGCGTCCCCAGAGGGTCAAAGGGGGGTCAAAATGCCCCAAATTGCCCAAATTTATTGCATTTTACACTCGCCACATCGAGTCACATACAGAGGGGGACCACGCACGCGCGGCATGTTAATTCTTTTATTTTCATGTAATACAAATATATCAATTTTTATCGCTATTAGAGATCCTCCGAGATGCCCACTCCCCTTTCTTAATTTTGGCTCCCCCCCAAAAAAAACAAACAAAATAAAACAAAATGGTACCTATCTTGGAGGACACCACACAATCCACGCCGCTGAATCTCATCAAGATTCTCTCTTTTTTATCCCCCAAAGATCCCCTTTTTTTCTCCGCCACTTATAAACTGTCTTGCTTGAAACAACCCGGTTGGCCTTTTGGCTAGAAACAAAGTGTAGTATTTGTTCTGATGCTACAAACAACCCGGAAAACAGTTAGCAGCTCATACCTAGATAGATTTGGGAAGGGTCTTACTAACCACCACAATTAGCATTTTATTTTTCAGCAATCCGTTGTTTTTTAGTACCCCCCCTCCCAACCGATGAATTTGTACATATATGTTTTGTAAATAAAAAACAGAAAACCATTTGGGGATAATGTTAAGTAGGTTTTACCCATAGAGTGAATGTGGTATTTTGGTGACTGAAACTAGTTTAGAGAATAGACCAAGAGGACAACAGCCGACCCCATCCCAGCGCACCCAATTTCGGCCTTGTGCCACATCTTATTTTATAAAGAAAATTTACAATACTGTGAACTTTGTTGTAAAATTTTAAAGATAAATAAAATCAATCAGGTCAAGAATTTTTTACTTTATTTATTTAATGGAAATCACTCCAGACAAGGCATGAAGCCACTTGATGTAAGGAGCTAAAAAAACAACCCTACTTCAAGGTCAAAATCTAGCCAACGATAAGTGTTAGATGAATAGATTTTGAAACAGAAAATAGCAATTCTTCCCCCTTTGTCAGAAACACCGCTCATGAAATGTGAGAACTAAAGGACAAAATAAGGGAAGCGTGAGTTACGAGGCTGCTGAAAAAAAAAACAAGAATTCTTCTTGGATTCCTCTGACTCGTTCCCTTCAACCATCTGGTCATCCAAAGGTCGATGTAGGTGCGATTAGGTCTTCCAACCAATCTTTTGTAGCAGTCACCAATAGGGACTACTTTTGAATGCGTAATCACTGTCCCTGTGAGCTGGCTTGTCCAATCAAATCACAGGGCGCAGTAATATCGTTAGTTCCCTAAGGGACTACTTATGTTCTCTTAGGGTTCGAGGAAAAAGATCAGACGACCTCCTGGCACCAGCTTGGACACATCGCAGAGAGCACCAGCGAGGAACGAGGAAACGCTCTCTCTCCGCCGCCGTCGCCACTTAACGACTACTACCAACTTCACCCGAAGAAATCCACGGGCGGCCCTAAGAACTCTTATATTCTTCCTCTTCCTCAGACGGACACCGTCCCACTCTCTTCTACCTATACCAAACGGTATAGGTAACCTTGAGTTAATAAAACCCCTTTTTGTTATAGTTACAGAAATACTTTTCGTTGTTCCGTTTCTTTACGAGAAGATAAAAGGATAACCCCTTTCATCCTCTCCTCATCATCTCCTTACACTTTTGCCACATAATGGGTTCCATAAGAAGGTGTCACTGACAATTTATGACCAACAAGCTGACGTCTTCTGATTGTCTGGGTTCCTCCCTCTCTCTCTCACACACACAACGCTTATACAAAACAATTATTAATCTTAGAAATGTTCCGCTAATTATTAAAGAACTTGCATATGGTGGCTTAACTCGTAAGGAAAATTGTAATCTTGATACCAATAAAATTATGAGACAGCTTCACGCGTGTATGTGTGTGTTTCTCTCGAAACTAATTTTTTCTGAAATTTTAATTGGATATTTATTGAAATAGCATAAAACAAATTCTTGAGAATCATATTTAAAAAATGAATTTCATTACTAAATTAAATCCACCAGAATGCATTTTCCTGATTTTAGTTATAGTTTTATAAAAATTTTGTTTCACAAAAAAAAAAAATAGAATTAAATATTTATTTTTCTGTTGTAAGTGTGGGGACAAAAGGAAGGTGTCCATATCGGCGTTTCCTCCACATACAACAGCGAAGAAGTCGATAAAATGATAAAAATGAAAACCTATTTTCTCTAACCAACCGTGGAATTTCCATAGGTCCATTAGTTTAGAATATGAAATGATATTCTCAGCCAAAATACCATTCGAATCTAATTCGACAATTATTAGTAATTGTGTCGGTTTGTTTTGACCTATACAAATCAAAACATAAAGAATGCTTGAAATTAGTTAATTGCTGCCTGGACTATTGTCACAACCCGACGGCCTATGCAGAATGGAACGACAAATTAGTCTGAAACCAAAGATTTTATAAGTATGGCAGCTGGCTGTGATTATCTCATTTTCTAACATTCACACACACCTCACTAATATATATATATACAGGGTGGGCAAAAATAAGGGTCCTATTTTTAAAAATTCATAACTTTTTTATTTATTGATTTTTTTTTTTTTTTTTTTTAGAATAAGTAAAGGACCCCTTCCGAAGCAAGCATGAGCCGTATTAGCCCTAAGGAACGTACCCTCATTTAGAAAACATTATTTTTGCTTAAAAAACTCAAAACAGTGTAAAAAACAATACTTTAGTTTTTGTAAGTTTTAAGAAGTGTTTTTCGGCTAAAATTTGTTTTGTTTATTTCAAAAAATCTCGGAAGGGTCAGTCTACACACACATAAAGTTTGGTGAGTTTAACTTTTATTTTGTGGAAGTTATTCAAATTCAAGTTATTCAAATTTAAAGATAGGACCCTTATTTTGGCCCACCCTGTATATATATATATATATATATATATATATATATATATATATATATATATATATATATATATATATATATTAGGTATGTGTAAATCGTTATAAAGTTAGGTGTGTTTATATGTTTATATATTTGTATGTACAGGATTAACTCCTAAAATAATTAACCGTCCATTATGAATTTTGGTAGGCATAAGGATACAAATGTGGGCTATATTTAGTTTAATTTAGTTTTATTCAAAGGGAATAAAAAAATGAGGTGGAAGCCCTTCGTAAAAATTCAAATACCTCCGATTTCTGTGAAATTTTAACAATAAATATTAGATAATTAATAAATATTCCCAAAATTTCAGACTGATATATTGTAAGGGTTTTTAGGGGCCATAATATGGGCACGACCTCGCATTTGAAAATTAAAATATATCAGATTTGCAGTGAATTTGATCTATAGCCATTAGATATCAATTAAGCAAGGTTTGCTGAATTTTAATTTCTTCTGAAGGCTCCTTAAGCTTAAGACATTTTCTAGAATCAAAATAATGCAATGGATTTTGATCAAAATTGGATTAAGGATTCTAGACATAAAGTTTTTCGGCAGCCTCGTAACTCTCGCTTCTCTTATTTTGTCCTTTAGTCCTTACATTCCATGAGCGAAGTTTCTGATAAAGGGGGAAGAATTGCTGTTTTTGTGTCGGAATCTATACATCTAACACTTATCGTTGGCTAGTTTTTGACCTTGTCGTATTTTTCTTTTTAGCTCCTTACATCAAGTGGCTTCATGCCTTGTCTGGAGCGACTTCCATAAATAAAAGAAAAATATCTTGATTTTAATCTTCGTAAATGGACGTAAAATTGGTGCAAACTGTTCTGTGAATTAATTTCATCCATCCTGGAACGGGTATTCTTCTAGTATATATATTTCTATGTGTAGAATTTACTCTTCAACTAATGAACTGATTATTATGAATTATTGAATATATATTCTAGGCAATACGGTGAGTAATTTGACTAGATGAAACGTTGACAAATTCCAACAGGTTGAGTAATTTGACTATATGCAACGTTGACAAATTCCAACAGGTTGAGTAATTTGACTATATGCAACGTTGACAAATTCCAACAGGTTGAGTAATTTGACTAGATGAAACGTTGACAAATTCCAATAGGTTGAGTAATTTGACTAGATGAAACGTTGACAAATTCCAACACGGTGAGTAATTTGACTAGATGAAACGTTGACAAATTCCAACAGGTTGAGTAATTTGACTATATGCAACGTTGACAAATTCCAACAGGTTGAGTAATTTGACTATATGCAACGTTGACAAATTCCAACAGGTTGAGTAATTTGACTAGATGAAACGTTGACAAATTCCAATAGGTTGAGTAATTTGACTAGATGAAACGTTGACAAATTCCAACAGGTTGAGTAATTTGACTAGATGAAACGTTGACAAATTCCAACACGGTGAGTAATTTGACTAGATGAAACGTTGACAAATTCCAACACGGTGAGTAATTTGACTAGATGAAACGTTGACAAATTCCAACAGGTTGAGTAATTTGACTATATGCAACGTTGACAAATTCCAACACGTTGAGTAATTTGACTATATGAAACGTTGACAAATTCCAACACGGTGAGTAATTTGACTATATGAAACGTTGACAAATTCCAACACGGTGAGTAATTTGACTAGATGAAACATTGACAAATTCCAACACGTTGAGTAATTTGACTAGATGAAACGTTGACAAATTCCAACACGTTGAGTAATTTGACTATATGAAACGTTGACAAATTCCAACACGTTGAGTAATTTGACTATATGCAACGTTGACAAATTCCAACAGGTTGAGTAATTTGACTATATGAAACGTTGACAAATTCCAACACGGTGAGTAATTTGACTAGATGAAACGTTGACAAATTCCAACAGGTTGAGTAATTTGACTATATGCAACGTTGACAAATTCCAACACGTTGAGTAATTTGACTATATGAAACGTTGACAAATTCCAACACGGTGAGTAATTTAACTAGATGAAACATTGACAAATTCCAACACGTTGAGTAATTTGACTATATGAAACGTTGACAAATTCCAACACGTTGAGTAATTTGACTATATGAAACGTTGACAAAATCCAACACGGTGAGTAATTTGACTAGATGAAACATTGACAAATTCCAACACGTTGAGTAATTTGACTATATGAAACGTTGACAAATTCCAACACGGTGAGTAATTTGACTAGATGAAACGTTGACAAATTCCAACACGTTGAGTAATTTGACTAGATGAAACGTTGACAAATTCCAACACGTTGAGTAATTTGACTAGATGAAACGTTGACAAATTCCAACACGTTGAGTAATTTGACTATATGCAACGTTGACAAATTCCAACACGTTGAGTAATTTGACTATATGAAACATTGACAAATTCCAACACGGTGAGTAATTTGACTAGATGAAACATTGACAAATTCCAACACGTTGAGTAATTTGACTATATGAAACGTTGACAAAATCCAACACGGTGAGTAATTTGACTAGATGAAACGTTGACAAATTCCAACACGTTGAGTAATTTGACTATATGAAACGTTGACAAAATCCAACACGGTGAGTAATTTGACTAGATGAAACATTGACAAATTCCAACACGTTGAGTAATTTGACTATATGAAACGTTGACAAATTCCAACACGGTGAGTAATTTGACTAGATGAAACATTGACAAATTCCAACACGTTGAGTAATTTGACTATATGAAACGTTGACAAATTCCAACACGTTGAGTAATTTGACTATATGAAACGTTGACAAAATCCAACACGGTGAGTAATTTGACTAGATGAAACATTGACAAATTCCAACACGTTGAGTAATTTGACTATATGAAACGTTGACAAATTCCAACACGGTGAGTAATTTGACTAGATGAAACGTTGACAAATTCCAACACGTTGAGTAATTTGACTAGATGAAACGTTGACAAATTCCAACACGTTGAGTAATTTGACTAGATGAAACGTTGACAAATTCCAACACCTGTATAAGTGTACAGTGCCTGGTATTCCAAATGGTCACCCATCTGGTACTGACCAGGCTCAAACATCGCTTAACGTTGGTGATCTAATAAGAACAGGTGTGTCAACGTGATTATACTGTATAAAGTAAGATGGGCATATTATTTTGTGTAAACTTTACCCGCCTAGAAAAACAACATCTTTAAAGTAAGCAAGATACAAAAATAAATAATAGAGAAAAAAATTGCTCTACATCAAATTTATATAATCCAATTTTAACTGGACTGGTGTATGCATATGCTTGTCAATAATATGTATGCAGAGAGTAAACTCCTAAACTTATAATGAATTATGGGATACGTATTTTAGGAAATATGGTGAGTAGTGTGGGCACATTTATTTTTGTAAACTTGACCATTTAGGTGATGGTGCACCTGACCCCCCTCCCATCCAATAAAAACTATACATATTGCTTATACCAGTCCTGAGACGGGTATTCAACAAGTATATATATATATATATATATATATATATATATATATATATATATATATATATATATATATTTTTTGATTTTATTCCATTAGTTGCGACACAACAAGTTCTGTTTCATTGGCGCAAATAGCGTCCAACTCATCACCTTCGATGTATCTATGGGCTCTCTTGACTCTGCAAAGGTAACAGACTTGGTTGGCCTGTACTTACTATACAACCTAACAAAAGATCTCGAAGTCGATTCAATCGGCCTCTACAGAGATGATGGCCTAATGTACGTTAAAAACACAAACGGACAAAAATGTGAACAAAGCAAAAAAATAATATCCAAAGAAATGAAACGAATAGGCCTAAAGGCTGAAATAACATCAAATGTTAAACAGGTCAACTTCCTCGATATTACCTTCAACCTCAATAGAGATACTTATGAGCCCTATGCTAAAGATAATTCCTACCCCCTTTATGTCAACCCACTATCTAACCACCCTAGATCTGTAAGTAAACACATCCCGGAATCAATTAGTAGAAGGATTAGCAACAACTCCTCCAGTATAGATATCTTCAATAAACATAAGAACTTTTATAATAAAGCACTAAAGGAGAGTGGATACAAAAATACCAAAATAGAGTATATTCCAACTACACAAAATAACCCTAATAGGAACAAAAATAGAAATAGGAAAATTATCTGGTATACACCTCCATTTAACAACTCAACTAAAACCAAATTAGGGAATAAATTCCTGAACTTAATAAACACTCATTTCCCCAATAACAACATACTCCATAAAATTTTTAATAAGAATACACTAAAACTCAGCTATTATTGTGGTGACAACTTGGAAAAAATCATAAAAAGCACAACATGAAAGTACTAAACACCTCAGTAACCTCAAATTCTAAAAGAACATGCAACTGTAATAACAAATCAAACTGCCCCCTAAATCAAAAGTGCCTATCAACCCAAGTGGTCTATGAGGCATCTATCTCCTCAACTGAAAACCCATCCCAGACTAACTATTATATTGGTCTGGCAGGTAACAACTTCAAGGAAAGATTCTACAACCATAAACTCTCCTTCAACAACCCAGACCATCCTGGCCAAACTGGACTTTCACTACACTACCACAAAATAAAAACCAAAAAAGAAACTCCCATAATAAAGTGGAAAATCTTGAAAAAATCCAGCACCTGCAAATCAATAAACTCTCCATGTAGATTATGCTTAAATGAAAAACTGGAAATTATCCGCTTTAAGGACAAAAACAAACTCCTAAATAGAAAACAAGAGACATCTATCAACTGTAAACATAGTAGACTCTACCTCCTTAGCAACCCACATACCCCACCTTAACCCCACACCAACCCCACATAACTTAAAAATAAAAAAATTTTTTTTTTACAAAAATGAATGATAACATTAACCCCCCCATTATACACTACCCCAAAACACACTATAACCCCCTACCCACCCACCCAAATTTACCACCCAACCCCACCCCAACAAGTCCTGATGAATCTATAAATATATAACAACCCCTCTAAACTACCAATAACATCAAATCTCTACGTACTACCTATAATGCACAGCCTCAATAGCCTCTCAGCCATACTACCAATTCTAACATAAACCCATAACTGGGATAGCTATTAACACTGATATCACTTGGACTAATCTAATCTCAATTACTTAACCCTTCGATCACTATCTTGAACACTTAATTATTAACTGGTACTTAGTCCTTGTCATTGGTAGTAGAACAAAAAAGCCTACCATCACTCGTCGACTTATTTCGCCCAATGACTTCACAAGTAGCAGGATGGTAATGATGGTGATATTTATCATTATTATTATTATTATTATTATTATTATTATTATTATTATTATTATTATTATTATTATTATTTTTTTTTTTTTTAATACTATTATTATTATTATTATTATTATTATTATTATTATTATTATCATTAATATTTTTACAAACTTGTTATTTCTATTTTTATTCTAATTTTATTTATATTTATCTTTATTTTTATTAAGGCTTTTATTAAGGCTATTATCACTGCGACTATCGTAGGTATGATTGGCAGAGGGTTATCATTGTCATCATAATCGGTTTTGTTAATGCTAAAACTGGTAACACCATTAAACTTCTCTTATAAAATGATTCCACTAGTATTGATCTTAGTATAATATAATCACAATTTAAAAAAAATATAATCACAACAAAATTCACTACAAATAATAAACAAGACATTAAAATAGAATAAATAAAATGCAGAAGTAGCAATTAATACCCTAAATTAAAATTATCAAACATTTTTATCCACATGATAATTACCTATTAGAATTAAAATAAAATAAGAATGACGGTTATAATCATAATTTTATTCTCATTTTAAATTTAACTCACTCTGGCCGTCGCCCCCTCCCCCCACCCCGGCTGAAATTGAGATCATCACAGCACAAACACGTGAAAACCTCCCACGAAATAATTTGAAACACGACTTGTTGGGGTCCCCCCCTCCCCTCTCATGTCCCATGTCACCGTTATAAACAAAGCCCCAACTCTGTCCCCCTCCCCCCTCCAATGTATTTTCAATTTTCAATCTCCCGTTGAGGTGAAGTTAAAACGTATGCCATTCGGATTCCATCGTTAGCCTGATGAGTTGGACGCTATTTGCGCCAATGAAACAGAACTTGTTTTGTCGCAACTAATGGAATAAAATAAAAAAATATATATTTTGCTCTGAATTTTCATTGAGCACTCTCATAAACCCGGTTTCAACTTCCTTCGGATTCATACCCCCTGGATATTTGTAACAAGTTAATTATATATATATATATATATATATATATATATATATATATATATATATATATATATATATATATATATTATTATTATTATTATTATTATTTCATGTATCCACATAAAATCTTATAAGGAGATATGTATCGATTTTCAGGATTAACTTCAAAAGTGCTCAATACGTGAGTTGAGCTAGGTAATAAAGGTAGGTAATATATTTATGGCAATTAAGCTACACATAGGGAATCGTCAGGCTTAATTGCCAGAAATATATTTTCATAACTTATATATATATATATATATATATATATATATATATATATATATATATATATATATATATGAACACACACACGCGAAAAATGCATCCTATAACGTTAAGGGCGACTAATAATGCAATTTTCTGCATCTTAATCACTTGGGAAGTGAGACAAGTTATTTGGGTTTGAAATTCATCTTTTTATTATTATCCCGAACAGTCTCGGTATAGGTAACACACACACATACGCATACGCACACACACATACACATACACCCCCCACACAAACACACACAGACACCCCCCCCCCACACACACACACACACAGCTTTCGTTAAAGAAGAACAAGATTTAGTTTTACCGTTTCAGTGTCATTATTTCGTTTCTTACGGACATATTTTCACAAAGAAACTCACATTATAATTGTATAGGCGATCAAATTTCGATTTTTATGTCAAAATGTAGGTAGGCGGCCTTTTCAACGATGTGAGCTGGTTTAAGATTTGGTTCAGAACTGAATAAGATATCGATGTAAGAAACTGCAAACAGTGACGACAATGTAGAATATATATATATATATATATATATATATATATATATATATATATATATATATATATATATATATAAAATTGAAGTATAATAACACGAAATTCCCCCTCTCAATTTATACTTATCGATTAGATATGCTTCAAATTTCCCCCTCTCTCTAAATATGTATTAAATAGGTTGTTATCCCCTCTTTCTCCAATTATATTTGAATTGTCGAGTGTGAATTTAATTCTTTTTTTCAGTTTCAATAATCTAATAGTCTGGATAGGATGCTTGAAAATACCACAAGGTTGAAATAAATTATTGCATCGATGATTATGTAATTTCGTGTTATTATACTTTATTTTATTCTATATATATATATATATATATATATATATATATATATATATATATAGAGAGAGAGAGAGAGAGAGAGAGAGAGAGTTATTATTAATTTTTATTCATTTTATACGCTCATAAAAGTAATCTTAGGAAATGAAACAATCGAAATAGTAGTAAGCAAAAAATCAACGAACGTTGCAATCACAAATGAAAACCACTTCATCAAAATAAATTAAATATTTCGGTGATAAAAATCGTACATATTGCTAGGAAGAGCGTCGTAGTTTAATCGTAAAACGCTGGACTATAGACATCAATATCGAGGGTTCGATAATTGTCTAAGTTAGCCATACTGATGACGTCTGCCACCCAGAAACATGTGGCCAATGATTACTTTTACGTACGTATAAAATTAATAAAAAAATATATATATTAACGATAAAATACGTCCTATGAAGTTAAGGGCAACTAATAATGCAATTTTCTGCATCTTAATCACTTAGGAAGTGAGACAATCGAAATAATAGTAAGCAAAAAAAAAAAACAACGAACGTTTCAATCACCAATAAAAACAATTACATAAAAATACATTAAATATTTAGGTGATAAAAATCGTACATATTTCTAGGCAGGGCATCGTAGTCTAACGGTAAAACGTTGGACTATAGCGATCAATATCAAAGGTTCGATCCTTGTCTAAGTTAGCCATGCTGATGACGGCTGTGAGCCAGAAACACGTGTCCATGTCAATAATAAGATGTATGTATACACACAATATACATATACATTATATAAACATTTAAAATGGTCTACACAAATCAATTCATATTTCGGTACTATCGTGTACCTCGATGGGACCACAAGTTCATACTAAAATCAAATTGTCCACAGAAACGAAAATCAGATGTTGAGGATTCAGACAGATGAAAGATTTAAGACCCATCCCGTGTCTTTCAATCATAGGCGTGCCCCTTTTCTTCCTGAGATTTTCATGGATGGCTCTGTTTTGAAACTTCTTGGTCTTTCTTTCTCATCAAATCTTTCTAGGAGTTCATACATTAGATCCATTGTTCTTTCTACTTCTCATAAAGTCGGTTCTCTCTATCGCTCAAAACACCTTCTCACACCTGAGGCTAATCTCTATCTCTACAAATCGACTATCAGACCATGTATGGAGTACTGTTGTCATATTTGGGCTGGTGAATCTCTGTCCCATTTGAGCGTTCTTGATAAGGTGCAGAAACGTATCTGTAATTTGATTACCCCCACCCTTTCTTCTTCTCTAACCACTCTCTCTCTCTCTCTCTCTCTCTCTCTCTCTCATAGACGTGATGTTGCTAGTCTCAGTCTTTTCTATAAATACTATTATAGCATGTTTCTTCAGAATTGTTGGATCAATTTTCTGCTTCTTTTATTCCAGCTCGTTTGTCTAATGGTCTTCACAAATTCTCTGTTTTGATACCCTGAGATAATAGAACTTCCTATTCCAGTAGCCTCTTCCCAAAAACTGCAGGCTTGTGGAACTCTCTTCCTGCTGACTGTTTTCCTCCTACCTATAGCCTAAGGCCAATAGGTATCTCCTGTCTTTGCAATAATCATCTTTTGTTCTTTTAAGCTCCTTACATAAAGTGGCTTCATGCCTTGTCTGGAGCGATTTTCATTAAACACACCCACACACACACACACATATATTCAGAAGAGAATCACGATCCTACGCCCTAATCCATTAGGCCAACGGAAATCACCACATACATTACTGAAATTAAGATACATTTAAAGCCAGCGGCACGGTTCAAACGTTCCGAGATCAAAGAGTGCTTAAACATGTGGACGTGTAAGCTTTATTTCCATAGCTTAACGACCTCAGATTTTTATAATTTTAGACAATTAAGATTTATTTATCTTAAAGGGGGCCATTACTAGAATATCTTTAGTAAATATTAAAGTGTATTTACCTACATACATACATACATACATACATACATACATAAATATATACATACATACATACATACATAAATAAATAAATAAATAAATAAATACATACATACATACATATACATACATATACATACATACATAAATATATACATACATACATACATACATACATACATACATACATACATACATACATACATACATACATACATACATACATACATATATACATACATAAATATATACATAAATACATACGGTTGCTTAGAAAATAATTACATTTCAGAAACATTTAATCATTGAGTTCATGCGGAAATCTTTCATGTATTTATTTATTTTTACAAAGTTTCTTCAAATGACCGAACTAACATCACATGTCTTAACATTTGACACTGACGTAAGGTTTTTGTCAGATATAAATGGTCATTGTCTACCTTTCTCTTCATGACAACAATTTCTGAAAGTCCTTTCGTACTGTGTGTGATCACACGGCGACTGTTCATATTAGCCTCTCTTTCGGTAGTACATCATTCTGGCACGCTAGGAAGTAAGTGTAGTATCTGTTCCGATGGATACTGCACCCTATAGACCGGTGTCGTCTTGTACTTTGGGGGTTGATTACACCTGTCTGTGGGTTTGTCCTGTGCAGTTCTAGGAGGTCTGCCCTCCCAGGCTTTGCCTCCCATCTTTGGGGAGGAGTAAGTTTATAGCTTACTGCCAGAGGCGCCCCTACCGGGGAATGCCGACGGGGCTGCCCAGGCATTTTTTGTAGGCCAGAGTGCTCACCTTCTCGGGCGCTGGCTTTTCAAGTCCCACTTTCCCGACCCGATCTTGGGTCACATCTTACCTTGTGGGAGTAAGATAAAACTGGCCTTGTGCCTAACTCCTGGAGAGGAGTAAATAAACATTATCATTATATTCGGTTTAACGTTCGTTTTAGATGCTTGTATGCGTTCAACGGCTTTAAGAAATTGACTTCCAAAGTAACATATCTCTAGTCAGGTCCTTATTTATCCGTTAGGTCCATTTTTATCACTTCCTATGTTTAAAACGAGAGAGAGAGAGCGAGAGAGAGAGAGAGAGAGAGAGAGAGAGAGAGAGAGAGAGGGAGGGGAGAAGGGGGGGGGAATAAATAAAATCCAACCAAATAGTAATGAAAAAATAAGGAGGTAAGTCTCTAGCAACTTGGAAGAAAGAAAAAAGAAAAACGAAAAATAAAGCGGCTTTTGACCCAAAAGAAGAAAACTCACATCCATGGGAAGCTCTCGTGATTTATACAGAAATCTGGTTTTCTAGATTAAAAAAAAAAAAGAAAAAAGCGGACTTCCACTAAAAAGCAGAGGATTCACATCCCTGATCTATGCTTATATGAGACATGTATAATTGTGTATCATATAACAACTGAGACATAAAACTCACAATGTTTCGGCCGATGTAGCCCCCACTCTTCTACATATTTTATGACCAATAAAGAACTGTTTATGTCGAGCTTGGGAATCTATATGGACTTTCAAATAGAACCGCTTATTTAATCCGCGGGGATAGATTGTTCTCGTTCAGTTGTAGCAGTTTTGAATCTGCTTAATTCAGTAGCTCGGCGCTGATTGGTGTAGGCATTTATCTTCCTTTCCGGCTTGCCCAATCAGGGACTATCTCTTATGCGAGCTGCCCATGTGACAAAGACTATAAAAGAGATTGCACAACCTCACTTCCTCGTTTTCTTGGTCAAGACTCGGCACTGTCAACAACATTCACGTTGCTCGGACCAGACACAAAGTTTTCTCTTGAGACGCAACAGACATCTTCCCGGGTCTTTGACCTTGGCTTCGACTCCGACAAGAAGACATAACGATCCAAAATGGCGACAGTCTCATACGCGTGGACTTAATATAACACACACACACACACACATAACTACTTACACATGACCTGACGTTCACACCTATGTACAGACACATATCGTTCATACAAGAACTCTTTTCTCTTCCCTACTTCGGGACATTTATTTAACACCAAGTGGACTTTCTAACTTTTCCTCCTCATCCATATTCATTCTCATTTTGTATACACGAAACGAAGGCTATAGGTAGGAGGAAAACAGTCAGCAGAAAGAGAGTTCCACAAGCCTACAGTTCTTGAAAAGAAGCTACTGGAATTTTCTTTACATATTGATTAAAATAAAAACATTCCTAGTCAAGCAATGTCGATTATAATTTTAAAAAATATATCAACCTATTTGCTGTGTAGAAAATATTGTTGCAATCACGTGTGTTCCTGTTTACCCCCTCCCCCCACTCCAAAAAAGATATCGGTTTTTAATCGACAGCCTGACTTTTCGGCGCGTCTTGCTTCTGCTAAAGTGTATGATGTCATAACGGAAATCGTGGGCTAAAATGTCAGAGTTGACACTTTCCTGAGCCCATACTTTAATCAGCTTGCTCTATTTTCAAAGTAGCAGTATTTGATAGGCCCACCCCTTATATTTTTTAAAAGGGGTTCCCAGAGGAGATGACTGTAACAGCAGTACTACAAACGACAACAGCAGCAGCAACAACAGGTCGCGGTTTACGATTTTGAATTCATGCTTAATTTCTAAGCTCAGTGCTGATTGGTGCAACATTTAACTTCCTTTCTGGCTTGCCCAATCAGAAGCCATCTTTCAGGCTAACTGAGCACCTGACAAGAGATTATAAAAGGGATCGCTCACTGTTTACTTTCTCTTTCTTGACCAGGAGACGGCTCTACGAACAATTCATCCACATCGCTCGGATCAACCCCCAAACTTCTCTCTTTGGATGCAATCAAAATCCCCCAGATCGTTTAGCCCTGGGATCGACTTCGACAAAAAGACCTTAGGATCCAACATGGCTACGGCCGCACACACGTTGACTTAATGTAACACACATACCTACGTATACACATGGACACGGCCTGACTTCAACACTTGTGTACGTACACACATTCTCCTATAAGAACTGTTTTCCTTTCCTTACAAACAGGACATTAACACTTTCTCATTATATTAACTTTACTCTCTTCCCTACTAACGGGACATTTATTCTACACTACGTGAACTCTCTTACCTTTTGTCGTCGTCTATACTTATTTATTTACTAACACCCTTCATTTTCAGTGTCACCACAACGAAGATGACTCAATACTGATAGGAAAAGCATCGCAAAATGTTGGGAAACGCGGCGCAAAATGTTGGAAAACGCGGCGCAAAATGTTGGAAAACGCTACGCAAAATGTTAGGAAAACGCGTCATAAAATGTTGGAAAACGCGGCGCAAAATGATAGGAAAACGCGTCGCAAAATGTTAGGAAACGCGTCATAAAATGTTGGAAAACGCGGCGCAAAATGTTAGGAAAACGCGTCATAAAATGTTGGAAAACGCGGCGCAAAATGTTAGGAAAACGCGTCATAAAATGTTGGAAAACGCGGCGCAAAATGATAGGAAAACGCGTCGCAAAATGTTAGGAAACGCGTCATAAAATGTTGGAAAACGCGGCGCAAAATGTTAGGAAAACGCGTCATAAAATGTTGGAAAACGCGGCGCAAAATGATAGGAAAACGCGTCGCAAAATGTTAGGAAACGCGTCATAAAATGTTGGAAAACGCGGCGTAAAATGATAGGAAAACGCGTCGCAAAATGTTAGGAAACGCGTCGCAAAATGTTAGAAAGAGCGTCGCAAAATGTTGGAACTTTAAAACGGCTAGGGCTCGAATTCCCACAACAGGCACGAAAACTGAACCGTTGCAAACGCCAACAGTCAACAAAGCAACAAAACAGGAAGAAAAATAAATAAATGAATGAACGCTAGCGCGTGCTTACCTGCTTTTCAAAGTTGCGACGTTGCTCTTTTAACGTCGCGGCTCGTTCTGCCAGGTAACATAACATACAAGGAAAACGAGACCCTTTCATAGGTCTAACGGAATAAGTAGTGTTTCCCTAAAATAATTATGGTTGGGGAAATAACCTCTCGGTGGGAGAAGAAAACAAAAAAAAAACACTGACTTACCTGGACAGAATGTCCAGCTAAAAGTAAATAACTCTAGAAAAAAAAAAATCTCGGCCGAGATTCACTCGTAAATAATAAGATAAATGAGTATCTCTGGCCTCCCAAAAAATGAATTTCAACGTTAGTCAAGTTTAAAGAAATAGTTGGTAACTTATTAGGTTGGGCTGAGGTAAACAGGGAAGAGATAGCGTATCCAAAACAAAACCATAATATGTGTCCACCTACATGGAGTACAGACACGCGTAAGCCAGCCACAACTGAACCATAAAAAAACGTAATATGTGTCCACCAGTATGGAATACAGCCACGCGTAAACCAGCCCCAACTGGGCCCCAACTGAGCCATTAAATAATTAAAAAAAGTAATATATGTCCACCAGTATGGAATACAGACATGCGTAAACCAGCCCCAACTGCGTCCCAACTCAGCCATGAAATAAAACCGTAATATGTGTCCACCTATATGGAATACAGACACGCGTAAACCAGCCCTAACTAGGTCTCAACTGGCTATCAAATACCCAACCTCTTCTCCATCTCCCTGCCTTTTTTTTTAAACTTACAATTTAGTTGTGTAAAATCAAGTCAGTCCTGGAAAGAAACATTTAAACACAAATGCGAAATGCTTTGTCTATGGGATCGGAACACTTTTTGATTTTAAAATCAAAAACTAATATGGAATCGTTAACGATAGAGATAAAAATAGAGATTGAGAGAAAGCCAGCCCCCCCCCCCTACTCACTTATGCCTGGCGGTAAGAATTACAGTAAGCGATGTTAGTTTAATTTTTAAAAGCCTTTTAGTAAGTTATCCTTTCTTTTTTATTAAATCACTTTAATTAATTACTCAACATTATCAACGAAACTATTGCATATATATATAGACAAAATAGGACAATAAAATTAAAAATGAATAACACTAAACATTAATTTATTATGGATTGTTTAAAATAGTTATGCAAATTAGGCATTTAAATAACTATCTTTATATATATAGTCGATATGAACGATCTAGAGTATTTCAAAATTCTGTTGTATTACTGATTTAAATTAAATAACAGTAACTCGTTTTGGTGGTAATGAAGCAGTGATTAATTAAAAACACTTTCGCATTTTTTATTTAGATTACATTTGGAAAAGTTCGGGTAAAAAATCTAAATTGAATTTTATTGTGAACTATTTTTTCGCCATTATTAATCAAATAAATTGAAACAGTTCAAATTGTCTATTTAGTTTTATTCATTTTGTAAAGGGTTCATGTCAATCTTTCTAAAAGATTTTCTTTTCATTTTGATAGAATTGTTTATTCAAGAAATTACCCCCTTTAAGTTAAAACAAAAGAGTTGAAAACTGGATTTGTTTTATCTCAATTGTTTATATGAATTTCGCTTTTTATATTCTTAGAAAGTATTAAATAAATCTTAAAAGGTTTCTTTGAGGTTTCAAACTTTTTAACTAAGAAAGTGAAAATAAAATGGTCGTAGAGTAGTTGGTGTAACGAGATATTTGCCGGAGATTGGAGATAGTCATTTTGGAGTAGTGTCTGTATAATCGTTTTTATTTAACGTTTCTTAAAGTTCTTTTTAGACTATTGTCATTATCGATATCATTTCTCTTCAAATTATTGACAGAGGGGGTGGGGACAAGAAACACAAATTGCCCGGGAGCATAATAATACAGTATTACATTTGATAGGTAGTATATGCTGATTCCAAAAGTGCTCCATATCTTACATTGAGTGTTGCCTGGGAGCAGACAAGAAACTCACTATTGTCGAGGAATAAATAAAAACAAATATTAAGGGAGAGGGTGGAAGATAAACTCTGCGTTGCCCAGGAATACATTTAAACAAATATAGGTTTCATTATATTTGAAGGGGGGGGGGGGCAGAAACTCTGTGAGCAATAAATTTCAAACTGAAAGCTCAGGTGATTTTTTTACATTTTTATTTTCATTATTATTAACAATACAGTAAAACAAGAGAGAAATGGCCAGATGGAGAGGAAACATGGGGCGTGGAGAAGGAGGAGGAAAGATAGAGACGAGGTAGAGAGATGGACGTTTGAATATAAAGATTTTACAAAAACTTTTAAACCTCTTCTATTTCATTTTTATGGCCCTGGGCAATATCGGGTAGCCCTGCTAATCTATTATATAAAGGCAGTTGTCTGTCTGTCTGTCTGTCTGTCTGTATGTATGTATGTATGTGGGAAATGAATAAGGAAAAACCAAAAGATGTTTTTTATGTATTCATCAACGTTTCGTCTTTATTTGTAAGACTTCCTCAGGATGATAATTTGAAGAAAAATGTCGTGCAAGTACATGAAAATATTGGGTTGACATGATGGGTTAATGAGAAGAAGTAGTAGCCACTACTGGGAGCGCAGGACCGAGGTTCTGGCTGAGAGAAGTCAGTGGCAGGGAATTAAATTAATGTGGATAGCTGTGAGTGAAAAAGTGGAGGGGTGGGAGTGAATGAACTTAATGTGGATGGTTGTGAGTGAAAAGTGGAGGGTTAGAGAAAGAGGAGGGGAGGGGGAGGCTCTGTGTTTTTGGTATGTAGGTAGTGTCATGGTTTTAGAAAAGATTTGGAGAAATGAAGGTGATTTGAAAGTGGGAGGGGTGGGTGGGTAAGAGTGTGAAAGAAGTAGTCGAAAGGTACAAAACAAACACCCCTAAAATTGGTATATAATTCATCGGCACTGCCCTGGGTGAATAATATATAAAATAAAATATAGTTATTCATTCTTTGAGGGTCAACTTAGCCAGGTTTTTTTCCAGCCATTTCCAATGTTATCTATTATACCAAAGGAGAGGTGAATGACTTACATCATTATTATTTTCTATAGAGAGAAATGGGCTGGGTGGAGGTGAAAGAGGGTGGGGAAGAGAGATGTGGAAAAAACGGGGAAGAGGAAAGAGAGAAAAATAGAAGGACAGATTGACATAGGTAGACAGATAGAAGTTTTAATATCAATATGTTACACACCCTTTTTAACGTCTTCTATTCTTTTTTTTTTGCCCCGAGCAACGCCGGGTAGCCCTGCTAGTATTAATATAAATCAAAGTCCTTTCCATGGCTATCAATAGAAACAACATTGTAGCTGATAGAATGGTTTAGCAATACAACACTAGATTTTAACCTCTCGTTCAAGTATCGGGTCAAAGTAATATGTTTACAGGTTGGGCAGATCTGACATTTGGACCATTTATATAAACATACAGCTGTTCAAGTGTTGATCATTATAATGAAATTCACATGGGGTTAAAATAAAGCTGTGTGATTCTTGGATGATCACTAAATAATGACGAGATGAATGTTCACGCCTCTTTCTGATCATTATTATAACAGATGACAACGGAGAGATAATTGGGTGAGAAATGGCGGGAGAAGGGAGAATACGGCTGCATTAAACATAAAATTCTCATGATCTAAAAACTGAGTTCAATCCCGGTACAGGGTAGTATATTTTCACTTGTCTTTAATGACCGGCCCAAATAAATTTCACTAAACAATATCTGAAAAGAAACTTATTATGGAGCTGTTTTGAAGTTTCTAAAATATAAATTTTAGAATGCAGGTTATGTGGGTCCGCAACTAAGTTCCCGTCATTTTTTATTTTTCATTTTGGAATCTATTTTTTTTTTTTTTCGAATTAAGTTAATTTCCGGTTATACTATTTGTGTATGTCTCATTTAGGCACGCCCACTTTTGGCTCCTGCTGATTTTCTAGAAATAGAGTGGAGACAGCGGAGCAACTTTATCGTCAAATTCAAGGCAATATCTGCCCGTCACTTATTTGCTTCTTACAAAAATGTTCGGACTAAATTTTAAATAAAAACAAATGCCAGTTTTATTTAAAACTTGAATTTTTTAACACAATAACAAATCTACATCAGTAAAACACTAATTAGAAAATCTTCGTAAAACGTAAACAAACATTTATTTCAGGTGTACGAGTGTAATATTAATAAAAAAAAAAATAAAAAAAAAATACCAGTCAAATTAAAAAAAAGAAAAAAGTCCCCTTAAGTTGGAAGAAAAAAATTTACGTTTTGGTATGCCAGTTTAATCTTTTAATGGTAAATGACAATATCATCGAAGTATTAACGTCGAAAAAAACAAACAAAGCACATGCAATAGTCGAAAATTAATGCTAGCTTAAAAAAAAGTTTTAGAAACTAAAAAATTGCATTTTTCATAAAGAAAGGAACACGATCCGATTCATATTAAGACTGAACTTTATTCAATACTAGACCACCCGTGACCCGTTGGGTCAGTTTGTTATATTAGCTATGGAATTCATGTATGAGCGTGACACTTGTGGCATAAAGAAAATAGTTTTTTTTTACATAACAGAAGCATTTCTATGAAAGTATATTAAAATGAAAAAAGAATATAGATAGATTTCTATGAGTCGTTCTGTTTATTATAATTGTTTTTTTTTTAAAATTACAGTTACTGAATTATAAGTGGTTGGTTAGGGCGATTTGAGAAAGGAAGGGGGAACAGCAGGCTTTCTCGCGTACGTAACGAAAACAGAGGGAGTAGGAGTGGTGAAATCTATGAGAGGGAAAGTGGGAGGTGGTTTCGTTCACCGACCGCTAGTATGGCTGATATTAATAATGAGTTGTTTTTTGTTTGTTTGTTTTTGTTTTTTAAAAGGGAGGAGTTTTTTTGAAACTGCGACAGACTTTACGAAGTCCTCCCGTTGAATGTTTTTAGCCGTGAAGAAAACAAATAAACTATTTGATGAAATTAAATGAAATTGTTTAAAAATTTCCAGAATGAAAAATTTCATGCGTTCGTTAATCATAATAGAGAATAACGGAATTGGAATAACAGATTGAAGACGATGCTATTTACGCATGCGCAACCGGATGTTGAAAACCGGAAAGCTGATTGCAAACATACAAGAACAATAGAGTTTTAGTATTATATAGATAGATTAATTTTTTTAAAAGAAAAAAAGAAAAGAAAAGTGTAGGATGTGTTCTGATACTGCATTTCATCTTTTCTGTCCTCGGTCAGTGGAGGAGAAATTCTTATAAACTGAGTCAATTTTTTTTTTATTTTTGTCCAAATCCACAGTGTCCTTTTTGGGGAGTTGAATTGTCTCCACGGTAGAACCGATCTCGTGTCTAACTCTGTTCTCGTGGGGAGCTAAGTAAATAGGAACACACAGAATTCAATATCGACTACTGATTGTTTTTATTAACGAATTTAATACTTTCTTTACTATTAAAAAAATTCATCTGGTGTACCAAAAAGTAAACAACCCTTTTCCTTCAAACATAAGGAGTCAGTTCCTTTTTTATTTTCTACTTTTATCATTCTTCTTCTTCTTCTAATTACTACTTTTACGTTATCCAGATTTTTTATAGTGTTTAAAAAAATCAAATTTTAAAGAAAACAGTCATTTGTTTTTATTTAAAATGTAGTCCGAATATTTTTGCTAAGAAATGTTTATTTATGGAATCTATAAAAAACAAATCCAAGTAGTTCTAACTGCTAGACACAAAGAATGATATAGAATATATTTATGACTGATATTTACATTTGAAAAAGTTAAACGATTCATTGTATATTCACTTGTTTTATTTTACTTCAGTCAAAGTTCTAAAAGATCAAGGGGCCCCTTTCCTGGGACTGACACTTAATCTCTATATGAGATACATAGATATTCGAATATTCCATTAAAGTTTTCCTTTACCTCTCAAACGTTGATTTAGTAAAGAAGTTAAGAACATTAATTTTCCCCTCTCGAATGGACAAATTATGTTATAGTATATTTTTCTTGTGGTCTCACCGGATTCTAGGATAAGAATTCATCTAGTCTGGTAGAGTATCCAGCTAAGTGCTGTTTTTTGATGTAACATTACTATGAAAAGGTGCAACATTCCACGTATGAGCCAGTGTATAGGCGTGTCAAGGGGATCTTATTTGGGCTTCGAATACTATGTTATTTTTAATATTTCACATGGTTTACTTAAAGGGTGAAGTATCCTCATGCCAGGTTGTTCTGACAAACCCTTGTAGAGATAGACCGAAGACACTCGTGAATGGTGTCTCGTAGGTAATTCAAACATATGTATGTATATGTGAACCTGTATGAGTGTGATCATTACACTGGTCGCGATCGTCCCACTCATTGTGCCAGTCCAAAGTTGTTGTTTGATTCAGTCAGTGCTGCAACAAAGAATTCTCATTCCAAGTAAAACCACGCGTCCACATTATAAACAGGTAACGAGTTTATTTGTTGGAGGTTACAAATGAAACTCGTGTTCCTAGGTTGAACAGCAGACTTGCAGAATGAGATTTTTGCCCGACCCAATCAGCACAATTTTTTTAGCTAAGAACCCCAACAGGCCCATCTTGCCTGGAGAGGCACCAAGCTCTAACTAATTGCCAGCTCTCCTGAAAAAAATCCTTTCATGCCCACTCTTTCTGACTGGTCACCATTCGACCCCCCCCCCCCCCCAAGCACTGGCTACTTGAGATATCCACTAGAGATAATGGCCAGACATTGTCCACTCAAAGATGTTTATCTGGAGTCCGTCTACAAACATTACTTTTTGGTCTCAGCATGATTCCTTGTTTTTACGAGGCACTTATTTAATTTCAAAGAGAAATAAGATTCTGGGTGGTCCAAAATACAAAATCAGAGATATTTTCAAATTCTTTTGTGCCCCATCCCTTTTTCCTTTGACCAGACATCTATCATCTGCACCATTTGCCATTTGCCTGCACCACTTAAACATGCAACCTACTGCATTTATATATATATATATATATATATAGAGTTAAACAAGAAAAAACTCTAAAAACATATAAACCATTTGTACTATAAATTATTTCATCCTCAGAACGAGGGTCATTAGGTACATTTTTGATGGCTTGCCACTCGTCTACTGAAAAATGAGAATACCTTACACCGTTTTAGGAAACTCCTGGGTGAGGCAGGATCAAGAGAATGGAATTGTGGAAGAAGACGTTTATCGTCCCCATAAGGAAGGGTAGCTAGCAGCAGTTCACAGTAACAAGCAAAATGATATACCTCCCTACCCTTCTAGTCACACATTGGTCACTCAGCATGTTTGGAAATATGGCTGACCTAGTTTTACTCTTAGCATCTAAAAGAGATTCAAAAAAATAAAAAAGTAACAATCATGAGTTAAATAGAAAATTATAAGAAATTTAACTCTATACTATATCCTCATTAAATATTAAAATAAATTAAGGAAATTAAAAATGTAATAATATATCTATAGCTTCTAGTGAAAAATTTATTTAAAATTATATACTTTATTACAATATTATCATAGAGTTCTGGGGAAGAAATAAATTTGTTTAAAATTACATACTTTATTACAATATTATCATAGAGTTCTGGGGAAGAAATAAATTTATTTAGAATTTATACTTTATTACAATATTATCATAGAGTTCTAGGGATGAAATAAATTTATTTAAAATTATATACTTTATTACAATATTATCATAGAATTCTGGGGATGAAATAAATTTATTTTAAATTATATACTTTATTACAATATTATCATAGAGTTCTGGGGAAGAAATAAATTTATTTAGAATTTATACTTTATTACAATATTATCATAGAGTTCTAGGGATGAAATAAATTTATTTTAAATTATATACGTTATTACAATATTATCATAGAGTTCTGGGGAAGAAATGAATTTATTTAAAATTATATACTTTATTACAATATTATCATAGAGTTCTGGGGAAGAAATAAATTTATTTAGAATTTATACTTTATTACAATATTATCATAGAGTTCTGGGGAAGAAATGAATTTATTTAAAATTACATACTTTATTACAATATTATCATAGAGTTCTGGGGAAGAAATGAATTTATTTAAAATTACATACTTTATTACAATATTATCATAGAGTTCTGGGGAAGAAATAAATTTATTTAGAATTTATACTTTATTACAATTTTAGTAAATTTTTAGTAAAATTGTTCCAGGTTGTGCTAGCAATGAGAGGAGCTGAGGTTCGTTTTGGGAACGAGAAGAATCTCTCATGTGGAGTAGCGTTTGTCGCTGTACATAATAGAGTCTTAATAGCATATAAGGTCATGGGGATGAAACGTTATCAGTTTAATTACAACTTAAAAATGAAGGAAGGACGATGTAGAACCTTTAACAAATTTATTTAACAAAAAAAACGATTAAATGAATTGTAGAAAACCGCTGAATGCGAGATGCTTGTTTGATCGTGAGAGCCGTTCTGTTTACTTGTCAACTGTCATGGTAGACGACTTCTTTTATCCAAGGGCGATAACTCTTTCTTTTGATCCAAGGGAAATAACTATTCTGCCTTATCAGGTTGCCCTAACATCTCCCCGTTTTAGCCTTTAACTGTACCGAGTGCACTTAAGGTTAACTTGGAGGTGCTTTACTCGAGTGTGACTGCGCTTTGGCCAACTCCTGTGACGTCTTTCATAATTCCCATTTGTATTTGTCTGCATGGGAGGTGATGGAGATGACAGTTCGAATGTTTCCATTAACAGATCGAACGGAATAGTTGTTCTATTGTCAACTAGGTTGTCTCCAGTGTATCTGAGACGCAACTGGTTTTTGTGCCGTGTCCAGAATTGACTCCCGACTTGAACATCATACAGGAATAGTCCATTTATTTTGCAAATGATGTTTGGTACCCAGTTTGGCTTGCCAGGTCTGTAATTCCAAGCAAACACTGGTGTGCCAACTGAAAATGCTTTTGTTTTTGTTAGGGCTTGGTTGTTGCCTTTGTTGCTGGGGCCGTAAAGCATCCAGTGTGGTACAGTTTTTGTCCCATGAGTGCCTCTGCTGGTGACAGCACCATTTGGTGTTATTCGATATGAAAGGAGCAAAGCATATAGTATCCCTCCACCCTTGTTTTGAGTAGTGCCCGTTTGACTTGTCCATTGGCTTGAGGATGATAGGGTGACGACTGGACATGTTTTATGCAACACGATTTGCAGAATTGTTGGAATGACTTAGACGTGTATTGTGATCCGTTGTCTGAAACTAAAGTCTCGGGCAAGCCGTGTTGACTAAATAGCTGCCTGAGTACTGTTACCGTAGACTGAGTGTCAGTCGGTTGCATTAAAAAAACTTCTGGCCATTTGGAATGGGCATCCACAACCACCAGAAAACTAAGGCCATTGATAGGGCCAGCAAAGTCTTTGTGTATTCTGGACCATGGTTGCTCTGGGTATGTCCATCGAAAATCAACAATCCGAGATGGATTCTTCTGTGCTTCCATACACTGGATACAACGTTTGATTTGATGCATCCGCTGCCACAACTATTTTCTTATTTGGATAATACTGTCATGGCAGACGACTTCTTTTATCCAAGGGCAATAACTCTTTCTTTTGATTCAAAGGAAACAACTAATGTGCCTTGTTAGGTTACCCTAACACTTTCCCAATCAGAGATCGGACCCTTGCAATTTGCGGCCGCCAACTGTACTGGCTTCATATTATGTCATTGTATCTTTCGCACTGTCCGTTTCCTTGAGGATCGTGAGGAGTTGTTCAACTTATAGTTACTCTTCGTTCATGCAGAAACTGCTTGAGTTCGTCCGACATAAAAGCAGAGCCATGATCCGAGTGGATAGATGCGGGCACTCTAAAAACGGCAAAAGTGGAGCAGAGTCCTTGAATTACTGTTGAAGCCGTTGCGTCTGGGCAAATTTTGATAGCGGAACAGGACAAAGGAAAAGTAGATACTTGTGTCAATGGGTGTATTTTTTCGTAAAAAGACAACCCATTGGGAGTAATAGGCCAACATACCGAGGGCTCGTCCTTAATTTTATATATGAAACAGATCCCCCCCACTCTAAATTATTTCTTGTTTTCTTTTAGAGTGTTCACACGTAATCGCCTAAAGAAAGTAGAATCTTATTTATTTATTTTTTTTAAATTGGCGACTAGAAAGTCATTATTACTAGAATTAAAGTTTGGAAGTTGATTATATTTGAAAACCAGTATTTCTTTTTTATAAAAGAAACACAAACCGAATTAACTTTTTAAAGCACAAAAAGTATTTTTGTCTTTTTTTTTTTTTCAAAAGAAGTCCGTAAACAAAGTTTACAAAACTGTTTATAACCAGCCGCTGCTTGCTATATCAGCAAATTGTTGTTGACGCTAAAAAGGGGACCATATTTTTTTCGTATAAGGTAATTCAAAATTACTACTACCGAAAGACAAAACATACAATTATAATTTTACGTATTAAAAAAGTAAAAAGGTTTATTTACTAGTTGGAGTAAGTAAATTATTTTATTTTATTTATTTATTTTTTTTTTTTTTAATGTTCGATACCCGTTATATTGAAGTTTTATTTTTAAGATTACAAAAAAATAAAAAATAATGGATCAATTAATTTCGTACCCGACAATATGAGGAATTTCGTCATGAAATTTGGAAAACAATCAGGAAAAATATCAATTTCAATTAGAGGAGTTGTAGAGCATTTTTAAAAGAACAGGGGTTAAAAGAAAAAAAAAAAAAAAAAAAAAAGAAAAAGAAAAAGAAAAAAAAGTTTGGTAAATGGCCCAAAATGGCGTTAACATTTTTATGACTTTATTTGCTGAATACTCTTCAAATATATGATGTAGATTATTATTTATTAATGCATGTGAAAGGATATTCATATCCGAACAAAATGGTGGTATTTTGAGAACTTAAAGTGCTTCGGTTTTTAAAATATGGCTATTTTAGTAGAACAACCTTGAAATCGGATTATCCAAACCGTTTTATGGTCGGTGGGTATTGCTATTCTAAGACACAAATGGAAAGCAACAGACTCGGTACAGAACCCTGATGTACTCCTACTTTAACATTAAAGCTCTCACTAAATGTGACGTTAATTTGAACACAACAAAGCATTTCTGTACATTGCTTGAACAACCTTGAACAACCTTCAATCGTTTGTCCCTAGTTTATGCAACGCCCACATGCATCATCATATCTAGTTTAACATGCTGGTATGTTAGATGGCTTTTAGACTTCCAAGCTAACTTATCTCTGGCCAGGTCTTTATCACTTCCTTCCATGTTTTCCTTGGTCTTCCCTGTGTGCTGACATTACACAGGTCAATAGCCCTTCTCTTAAGGAACTCAATCTCACCAGATCATGCAAGCTTCCAATATTTAGACTAGATTTTCATTATTTGAGGCAAAGATTTTTTTATAGGCCAGATGCTCTTTCTGACACCAACCCATTGAGGCGATGCATACATATGAAAATAAATCAAAGCAATAAATATATTTGTAAATAATTTATTTTGCATCAGAAATTAATTTTTTTTTTTCAATTACAAAAAAAAAAAAAAAAAAAGTCACAACTTAGTTCCAATTTCCTATCAAGATAAGTCATCGTCATCAAAAAGATCTTCAAAATCTGAAAAAAAAAAAAAAAAAAAAAAAAAAAATAAATAAATATATAAATATGTGGAATGATTAGATTCACTTATAAACAAGAGAGACAGAAATAATCAAAAAGTGTGGATTCTAAATAAGGGTAAGAATATACGGATGAAGTATAAATTTGGCACCTGCTACTGGCCTCAGGAGGGAATTAACATGACACCATATCTGATGTGCACGCCTTCTTAAACGAAAACCAAAATATTTACAAATATAATTGGTTTTAGTTTGATTAAATAAAACTGTCAAATTGAAACTGCATAAGATTAAAGTTAAAAAAATTTATTATAACTGCTTTTTGCTTGATTGTCAAATTTAAAAAGATTTCCATTCTCATACTTAAACAGCATGCCAGAGACTTCAAAGTTTTGAATAAAAGACTGCTTCAACTACACCATGACAAGAGAACACTATAACAAGAAGTATATAGAAGGATCCTACTAGGAGGGGGAAAAAAAAAAAAAAAAGTAATTTTTACTACTATGAAATATTTCCGGTCTCTGAAGAAGGGTATTCTTATTTTTAGACAAAGGTTAAAAAAAAAAAAAAAAAAAAAGAAAGAAAAAAGATATCTGCATTTTATCCATGGCCTTTTGCTTGATTGTCAAATTTGAAATAGCATATTTATTTTATATTAAAAAAAAAAAAAAAAAGATTTAATCCAGTGGCGTAGCTAGACCTTTTGCCGCCCGGGGCGGTAATAAAATTAATGAATTCAAACTTTCGCATCTAATGTTATTTCCTCTTTGATGTCGGTGTATATACACCCAAATATCCAACTTTCTTTTCGCACCTATTCGATAAAAATTTATATGAAAGTTCCCCTTTAAGTATGAAATCTTTCTGAGGTCATTTTGTTTTTTTGGTGCTTGGCCGAAGCCTAGGCTTGGCCCTATCCTGTTAGGTCAGCCGGTCACTGAGTATATCTCCAGAAATAATTAATGGCGCGAAAAATCTGTTTGTAAATTTTCAACCGACTTGATGCCTTGCGACAGTTCTCTCACAAAAAATAAATTTATAGCCCTATTTGCCATTCATAAATACATTTGTTTAAAATATATTAAAACTATTTTTAAAAGAGTTGAAACGTTATTAACAACAACAAATTTCTGAAAACCGAGCGATTACACACACGGATTTAAAAAAGCACCGATACAAGACGTTTTTTCTCTTCGGAAGGCTCGCCCTCTTAATAATAACATTATGAAGACAAAGAAAAGAAAACTACATCGGACTATTCTCTCCTTGATACATCCATGTTATTTGGCGAAAATTCGGACTTTAACAACAACGACAAAAAAGTAAATAAAAATGATTTTATCATTTCATAACATTTTCAGGTTTTCAAATGTTCTCATTTAAATTTATTATTATATAAAATTATAGTATAAAATTTCATATTTTTTGTTAACTTTTGTTTTTTTAAATTCTTTTCTCTACTTTCTATTTTTACCCTCTCAAAATGCCGCCCCCTCAGGTGTGCCGCCCGGGGCGGCCCGCCCCCCTCGCCCAGCTACGCCAGTGATTTAATCCCAAGATCAAATATATATTAATTCATCTCTTTATAAAGTTAGGTATGTGTATATGTTTATATATATATATATATATATATATATATATATATATATATATATATTTCTATGTATAAGATTAACTCCTAAACGAATTAACTGATTATTATGAAATTTAAAACACAGTTGGTAGGCATAAGGGTGGGTAATGTGAGCTATATTTAGTTTCATGCAATGGGGGTAAAAAGAAACTGGAAGCCCTTTGTGAAAATTCAGATACTTCCAATTTAACAATAGTTATTAGATATCAATAAATATTTCCCAAATTTCAGTTTCTTTGAAATATTTTAAAGGATTTTTAGGGGAATAATATGCCCCCTCCCCATTTGAAAAGTCAAATATATCAGATCTGCATTAAATTTGATACACAGTCATTAGACAAATTAAGCAAGATTCCCTGAATTTCAATTTCTTAACACCCCTTAAGCTAAAGCCTTTAATTTTAGATGTTTTCTGCAATCAACATCATGCGATGGATTTTAATCAAAATTGGAATAAGAATTCTAGACATAAGGTTTTGTAGCATTATACCTTGATTTTAATCTTCGTAAGGGGATATAAAAGTGGTGCAAGAAGTGGAGTTAGGGTTATTTTAGTTTCTTATAAAATGTAAGACCTTCTCTAATTTAGAATAATAAAAGTTACATTTTCATAATTGTGCGTTCGTGCGTACACACACACCTCCATTGCTTTTTTTTCTTCTCTTTCTTTAATCAAACATGATCTGGAATGCCTAATCGATATAAGTGTTATAAATCACTAAATTGTGCCGCCGCACAAGGTGACACTTCTTTGCAAGGTATAATTAACCCCCCTCCCTCGATTAGATTAAAAAATGGTTATTCGACCCAGAGAAAAATCAATAAAAACTGAAGAAACAACAAAGACACAGATTGTATAAAATCTATTTATTCTGAAGGCAGAAACTAAAATCTACAAAACCAAATAAATGAAAAACATGGTGATACGCAGCACAGAAGGGCATTCAAATAAATAATCTGCCGTAAAACAAAAATCCTTAAAATCAGATAAAAATTTTTTTTTAAAATTTACTCCAAACAGGACATGGTGCCACTGAAGCATAAAGGGCTACTGTGGTAGGGACTAAATTTATAAGGGGGAAACCTGGGTGGAGAGTTGGGCAGCAAGATGTTCACATTACATTTTAATTTATGCATGTTGATACTATCGAGGAAACAGCGAGCAGGAAAAAAATTCCAAATGTAACTGGTTCAAGGAAAGTTATCAGAGTAGAAAATCTTCCGGCATTTAGGGATATCTACAGTGAAGGGGTGGGATTTTGCTGCTAGTCAGATGGAGCAAGAGAATTTCATAAGTAAAGTTCATCGAAGCACATTCCACTGAAGTACTCATAAAACACGCACGGGAATGCGGTGATGAGACAGGCTGGAGCTTGGCAGACAGTGTGGGACCTATTAGGTTAGAAATTATTTTTTTGCACCCCTGTTCAAGACGGAGAAGCTAATGGTTGGTGCACCAGCTCAGATGTGGTAACAATACTCCATGCATGGACAAATAGTGGCTTTATAGAGACGTAGAATACTGGCAGGTGTGAATGTTATTTTCTTAGCTCGGTGGAGGGAGCCTACCTTCTTTGAAGACTTGCCAACATCTACATACTTATTCCATGTTACCTGAGAAGGTCAGGCAGAGAAGTTTAAACGTTGGACTCTCGGCCATGAAAATTGATGTCAGAAAGGTTTCTTGTTAAAGAAAAGAAGCTTTATCTTGATTAGGGTCAGTTGCTTGGTAGCATTAAATGTGACCATCGATTTTTGGTCCGATTCAACTACAGACGGGGGTGGGGTGGGGGGGAATCATTTCCTAAGGATCCAGCCATTGTCCTAATCAAATACATCAATCTAAATGCAATTGCATCAGGGAGGTTGTTTATAAAGATCAGGAATAATATAGGTCAGAGTATTGACCTCTGGGGCACACGTGCGTTTATGTGATGTTTAGATGTACATCTATCGAGAATGACCGGGATCTTTTTTTTTTTTTTTTAGCTAAAGAAGATTATACTGTACTTATTTTTGTTCGGGTAGATGTACGCGACAACAGTCACGCAAAAATATTGATGTACGCGACAACAGTCACGCAAAAATATTGATGTACGCGACAACAGTCACGCAAAAATATTGATGTACGCGACAACAGTCACGCAAAAATATTGATGTACGCGACAACAGTCACGCAAAAATATTGATGTACGCGACAACAGTCACGCAAAAATATTGATGTACGCGACAACAGTCACGCAAAAATATTGATGTACGCGACAACAGTCACGCAAAAATATTGATGTACGCGACAACAGTCACGCAAAAATATTGATGTACGCGACAACAGTCACGCAAAAATATTGATGTACGCGACAACAGTCACGCAAAAATATTGATGTGCGTGACTTGAAAGATTTTTCTTTTTAGAAAGATGCGCAAGGTGGTATGTTTAGTTGGCTACATAGATGCATGCTACAGACGGCAGGCCTGCGAGTAGAAAATACTTAGTTAAGAGAAGGTAGATCACTCAATAAATGGCTAGATCACCTGAAATTTGATTCCTCCACTTAGAAATGTTATCGTCTCTTTAGGGGTCAATGTTGAGAAATCAAACAAGTTAAAGTTGTTGAAAAAAATCTAATGTCCCTTCAGATACGAGGTTCCATGCTGTGATGATAACCCACTTGAGATTTTCCAAAAGTAATGTTCATAGCAGATGGTGGACCTCATGGTCAGTCAGATTTTTATGTCCATAGATTAACAGCTGATAATCTCTCATAGTCTCTCTAATGTGATCCAAGTGATATCTATATAAATTCCAACAGAGAAAGGTCAGTTGGGTTTGTTTGTTTCTAAGAGACAGAGGAACACTTGGGCTCTAAGTTAATCGATTGTGTTTGATTGGAGGTTGTGCTCGTCTCGATTTGCAGGTCCGTTGTTCAGCAGAAAAAAAAAAAAAAAATATCGTAAGGTCTCTCAAAATAAAACTTTGTTACTCGTTTTAAACTCGAGTTGTGGTTTTGTTTGGAGGGAGAATCCTTTTGTTGCAACAGTGACAAAGACTACAGTTATTTTTAGTCGCAATTGAGCACAGACGAAAACAAGTGAACGATCGCGGCGGCTTGCGCAGTAAACGTACACAGACGTTCACATTTTGATCGTTCTGATGTGACAGGAAAGATTTCTCAGAATAATACCTGTCAGATGTCGCTTGTCTGAGGTGTCCCTTAACAGAAGCGGAAGTTTGAAGAATAATTTTCCTTTTGACAAATACAATTGGAATCTGCAGTGAATAGCAGGATTGTTGTCATAGATAAAAAGAAATGGTATTTTTCTCTCAAACGGGTCTTTGACAAAATAATTCTTTCAGACAGTCTTTAAAAAAAAAAAGGAAAACAGTTGTTTGCATCACTTGATATTACTCTATTTCAATATATTTCTATAAGTTAATTATATTTATAAGATTCACTCCTAAACTAATTAACAGCCTATCATAAATTTTGGAACAGCTGCTAGGTGTAAGGTGTCATAATGTGGGTTATATTTAGTTTTAATGGATTTTTTAAGGAGAATAATATGGGTATAACCGTCATTTGAAAATTCAAATATTTCAGATTTGCATTGAATTTGACGCATAATCATAAGATATCAATTAAGCAAGATTCACTGAATTTCAATTTTTCTTACTACTCCTTAAGCTTAAGCCATAAGGATTATATACATAAGGTTTAGTATCATTATATCTTGATTTTAATCTTTGTAGGGGGAGGGGAGACATAAGTGGTTCAAAACTTATGTTCAGGGAATTAATTTTAAGATAAAAGAAGAGAAACTTATCCGATCTTCTCCCCGCTATAGTACTAAAGAAATGCTCTGCTGAGCTGGCCCCTGCCCTCTACAAACGCTACAACAAACGTCTCACTGAAAAGCTGGAAAATTGCTTCTGGTATTAGTGTTCAAGAATTCTGATGAAAGAACCTGACCCGCAAAATTATCGCCACATCAGTCTCTTCCCGCTCGTCGCTAAAATCTTTGAATCACTAATCAATCTAGCGATAGTCCACCACCTCATTAATGCTAAACTTATGACCATCAGTATGGACTTAGGTAATCACGTTCTACTGTGGATATTCTAACGGTCATCTCTGAATGCATATACCATACACTGGACAAGGCAGGTGAAGTTAGGTGATAGCGCTTGACATATCCAAACCCTTTGACAATGTCTGGCATGAAGGCCTTCTCATGAAAATTAATTAGTACAATATTACTTGACGAATATCTAACATAATCAGATCCTTCCAAGCCAAAAGGAAGATCCAGGTTGTTCTCGATGACCGTACATCCAAACATGACATCAATGCAGGTGTACCCCAGGGTTTGATCCTTGGACTTTTATTATTCCAGATCTTTATAAACGACCTCCTTGATGCAATTGTGTCAGACGGGTATATTTGCCGATGACACCACGCTCTAATCTCGAAATGTGGGAAAAAACGTGCATATATCAAAGACAATTCTTAAAAAAACAAAAAAAAAGAAAAAAAAACTTTCTTAATTTAAAGAAAAAGCAGAATTCCGCTATAAAGCAGAGGTCTCACATTTGTTTTTTACAAAAATCGAAAAAAAAAAAAAAAAAGTTTTAGTTGAGGATTTATAATTTTTATTATTTGGACTACGTTTCTCTTCTTGGATGTTATTCTCACAACGTTTCGGCCGATGTTACCCCCCCGACCTTCTTCAGGGGAGTCTTGTCAAACTCACGAATCTGCACGGAACCCTTTAATCTACGGGTTAGCTTTCTCTCACTTCCGTCAATAATAATCAGTTCTAAGTGACAGTCTTCTGGGGGGGGGGAGGGGGTTATAAAACCTTGGATAGACCCATGTCATCACTGTGAACCGAGGTTCTTGATCGTCTTTACATAAAACACCGACGATAATGTTAATTTATAAGAAGGTTTATTAATGTAAATAACTTGGACGATTCATAAACCCAGAGTGACAGATCATTTAGCTTGTTACACTTAGCTACGTTGTATGCGACACCCGCCGCCACCCGGGGAACTGACACATTTTGATTTTGCTTGCTTAAGTTGTCAGCCAGAAAAACCCTCCTGATGGCAGTCACATGGTTTCATAGATTTCCGCTTTATGCTCACCTCTGCCTTTTATGGTCAGACTCAAACCCTTCCATCAAAACAGCCTCTTCACTATGTAACAAGCATTCTTACTAGTCCAACGCCGACTCCTTCCAAAACATGACTCTGCAATTCTAGTAGGACTAGATGTTAAAAAAAAAAAAAAGACCCCAACCTAAGGAGGAACCGTATAAAAAAAATGGCCACAATAGAGCAGATAGGATTTGAACTCCTGGGGGTGGGGAAAGGTGGCCTCATGATGAAACTTACCATTATAAAAATCTCGATGGACAGATTTCTCATTTGCTGCCAAATCCATGAGGAGGGCACTTGAGCCACCGGCCTACAGATAAAAAAAAATTAAAAATATGAAAAATCATTGAAACGAGCCAATGTTTAGTTTTAGGGGAAGTTAAGTTTTCCTCTCAACTAATTTTCAAATAAGTAACGCATCAGGAGATGGAAGAAAAAAAAAAATTAAGATGCTTCAAGAACTTTCATTTTATTACCACATAAGTGGCTACACGCTCTAAGTTTAAAATTTAAAAAAAAAAAAAAAAAAAAAAAAAAAAAAGAAAAGAAAGAAAGAATGTTGCGATTCTAACCACCCTGCGACGAAATCTGAAAATCCCTCCTACAACATCGAGGAGTTTAGCTACCATCACAAAAAAACTACGGTATTACCTTTAAATTGATTCAAACTCTTTCTCTAGAGAAGAAGATTTTATTCAAAATTAAAAAGTAAAAAAAAACCTTTAAATGATTTTTAATAAAATATTGCATCTCAAAATGTGGTCTCCAAAGGAATTTGTCTATTTTCAAAATAAAGAGATTTTGTTGAAAAAGATGGACATTCTGTATCCATTCGATCTATTGATCTGCCATTCCACAATTTTAAGTACAATTCAACACTTAAATGAAAGCTACTGGGTTTTTAGCAAAGTGCACCCAAATTCAAAAATTAAGACGATTGCATTACCAATTGGATTATAAAAAAGACAAAAAAAATGAAATAAGCAGGTGATCATTTTATGTCAAATTCATTTGCCAGGGTGATCCATTCAAAAAGTTTTGGGGTTTTATTTTATTTATTTATTTTTTTTTTTTACTGTCAATTTTTATATTCTGTTTACATGTTATTACCTAAAAAAGTTGAATTTTACTTTTTGGAGATAGGTGAATTAACATAAGGTGCATGGTACTAGTAGACATATTTTACGATCAAATCACACCACCACAGATTGTAATTTCTTTGAAATAACACCAAAAATGTATTTTCTAAAAAAAAAAAAAAAAAAAAAAAAAAAATTGAATTTTTCTATGCAACTTAAATGTAAAAATGATTTTAGCAGATGTCATTTTCGACTGATCCCTAGCCAACCAGTTCCCCTTCTAATAATTGAAGAACAAAACTTTGTATTGTGAAAACCGGCTACTACTCTTGTACGTGATTAAAAACTTTACATATTACACAGTGTAATATATTGGTTTTCGTCCATTTTTAACAAGAGTTAACAGAAAAAAAAAAAATGGTGAAAGAAATAAATGTTAACAAATGCAACAAAAGTTACTTTTTTTTTACCTACCTGTATAAGTTTTTTTTTGAATGGTTAAAGAAGTTTTATCAGCTGCGGACTACCTAGAGGAATTTCTTTGGCGTCGTCGAATTAAAAAGTAATTTTTGGCAATATCTTATACTGGATCCATTTTTATTATGTAGTTTAAATAAATAAATTTTCTTTATTTAAAAATCCCATGACGTTGATTTTATTAACTTTTTGTTTAAATATTAATAAATAAAAAATTCATATTTTTTTTACACTAATTTTCTTCAAGAAATATGTTAATGAAAAAAATTCCATGGCGTTAATTTTATTTAATTCTTTTAATATTAATAAATAAATTGTATATAAAAAAGAATTCCATTATGTAATTTTTTTAAATTTAATATTACTTAAAAAAAATGTAAAAATTTTTTCTTTAATATGTTTATTACATAAACATAAAATTCCAAGACTTATTTTATTTAATAAAAAAAAATTATATTTAAAAAAATTTTCATTATGTTAACTTTATGTAATATCTTAAATTTTTTTTATTGACCTAGATTTTAAATTTTTACCAAGATTATTGCTATTTCTAACATCCATACTTACAAAAGCTAAACGTGCAGATGCTGTTTTGACGAGCAAACTCAACTTTCAGATTACCAATTTACTTATTTTTAACATAGTTCACCCCAAACAAGGCAGATCACCACTGTAGAAGTAAGGGGCTACTGATAAAAAGGGTGAAAGTTTTTTTTTTGGTGGGTGAAGGTGGGGGGTGGGGTGGGGGTGGGTTTGTCAACCTAAATTGGGAGCTGTGCAGCGAGATGTCTTTACATTAGTTTTAAATTTCAGCATGTCAGTAACGTCAGGAAAACAGGGAGCAGGAAGGGAATTCCAGAGTTCAGCAGCACGAGGAAAGAAGCTTTTAGAGTAGAAAGCTCTTCGGCATCTGGGGACCTCCACAATGAATGGATGGGATTTGGCAGATTGTCAGGTTGGTCTAGTGTATTTACGTCGAGGGAGCAAGTTCAGAGCACAATCCATTGAAGTACTTGTAAAACAGGTACAAAGAAGCAACATTGCAGCGATGGGGCTGGAGCTTAGTGGATACTGAGGGATCTATTAAGTTGGTAACTCTTTTTTGGATCTTGTCTAAGAGGGATGATGCCCCAGCCCAGATGTGCCAACAATACTCCATGCATGGGCGGATGGTGGCTTTGTAGAGATACAGGATAATGTCAGGTGTGAGAAGTTTACTAGCATGATAGATGAAGCCCACCTTCTTTGCAGCAGCCCTGATAATGTCTTCAATGTATTTATTCCAATTCATGTTATCTGTGAAAGTTAGGCCGAGGAGTTTGAATGTTGAACTCTCAGGTAGGGTGTTATTTGCCACAATCGGTGGTTGAAGAGGTTTCTTGAAGGAAAGTAGCTTTGTCTTTGCAGCATTAAAAGTTACCATCCATTTTTTACCCAATCCACTAGACTGGAGGTCATTTTCTAAGGATTCAGCCATTGCCTCAGATATGTGCGTGTCGGTTTTGCCACATGATGAGAGTAGAGCATGGTATCGTCAGCAAATATTCCTATCTCAGTCTCAATGACATTAGGGAAGTCATTAATGAAAATCAGGAACAGTAGAGGTTCAAGGATGGATCCCTGGGGTACACCAGCATTTATGTCATGTTGCTTAGATAAACGGCCACCGAGGACAACTTGGATCTTTCTTTTTGTTAGGAAGGATTTAATTATATTAAATATTTGTCCAGTAATACCATGAGTGCAGTTTTAGAAGCCCTTCATGCCAGACCTTGTCAAAGGCCTTGGATATATCAAGCGTTACCGCCCTAGCTTCACCCGCCTTGTCCAGTGTATGATATATGCGTTCAGAGATGACCGTTAGGATATCTGCGGTAGATCGTGCTTGTCTGAATCCGTATTGATGATCAAAAAGAAGTTTAGCATTAACTAGGTGTCGGACTATCGCTAGATTGATTAATGATTCAAAGATCGGGAGTAGACTGATTAGGCGGTATTTAAACTTTCATAATACAAACGATGGACGTAATCTAGCGTGGAAAATCAAAAACACAAGAAGTAATGTAGTGTGTATTCGCAGATTCAGCGCTTCGCGCACTTTTTCTAATTGTCTTTTTGACATCCATACTTACAGAAGCTAACCGTACAAATTATATTTTTGAAGGTCTCGAGTTTGATGGCGGATTGCCCAATTTTTATTTTCATATAAGTTCGGAGAGAGTCGCCAAACGTCTGTCAGACATTTTTCTTTTAATTCTAAGGTAACATATTTGACCGAACTTTTTGATTGAAATAATAAAAAAACAGCTTTAAAATAATTTAACACAAGAACATTCATCTAGGTAGGTAGATAAGGGGTATCTTTTACAATAATCAACAGAACGAGAACGTGGTCTAAAGAACAAATATACAACAAATAAATGTGACCGTAGCCCATAAAACTTATTTTCCAACTTACCTATGACATTTTCTTGTATTTTTAAGTAGTTTCAATGGATTTTTATTAGATATCAAAATTTATCTCCATTTTACGTTTACGGAAAGTTGGAAATTTGGCAAAACAACATGGCTGCCGACATTTTTTTTCTCAACCTAGTACTTTTAATTAAGTCAACGAAACTAAAATATATTGTAAAATACATTAAAAGTACCCCCTGCAAAAAAAACAAAACAAACGTATCAAAGTTTTGGTAAAAGTGCCCTTTGATTATGAGTCCTAGTAAAAAAACAAAGCGAGGGGAAAAATGTCTGCAAATTTCCAACTTTCTATTTTACAGAAAGAAATTTTGATATCTAATAAAAAGCCATTGAAACTACTTAAAAATACAAACAAATGTCATAGGTAAGTTGGAAAATAAGTTTTATGGGCTACAGTCACATTTGTTGTATATTTGTTTTTTGACCGTTCTCGTTCTGTTGATTATTGTAAAAGATACCCGTAGATAAGTAACTTTTATTGCCTTTGGTAACATTTACTTGTTGCCTATTTGTTTCTTTCATTTTTTTCTGTTAACTATTTTTTAAAATCGCCTGATTGTGCTTTCTGAGTCTTCGAAGCATTAATCGACTAGTGACCTTTTAGCGAAACCAAAACAAGATGGATACCAAAACAAAAGGGAGATAATTCCCACTGCCTTTGTGACTAACATAAGAAAACTTTCGTAAAATTCTACCCTTTGCCCCCACGCAGTCATCTGACAAAAACAAGCTCAATTTTTGTCTGATTACGTCAGCATCTAGGGGAGAAAAAAAAAAAAAATCAAATGTACAATGTAAAATAAAATGATCACCCAGTTCCTGACCGGAATATATTTTCGATTTTTTTCCTTCTCATTGCCAACCATACATTTAATGTTGGAGCATGATTTTTTTGTTTTCTTTTTAGACTTGCTTTTTTTTCCTACTGAAAACACAGGGTTGCGAAATCAGAGGCTTTGGATTTAGTTGTTTTACGGCATATCAACCATCTAAGGGTCATTTAATGCCAAATAAAGTTGTCAGATGTAATTCTATAGGTAGGATAATTATTTTATATTCCTAAAATACATTGCTCATAGAAAACATTACATTGTAGAGAGGGATCTGACGTTACTCTCAGAAAACATTACTCTTTGGCAGTGGTAATCTTTGTCTCAACACGATTGACCCTCAGCTGCCACCTTCGCAGATCTATTTGGGAAGAAACTAAGAGAAGTAATGTTTTGATTTTTAGAAAAATCAGATTGAATAATACAGTTGGGGATGACGTGACCAGCCAATTAATTAGATCAGGCTTCTCCGTCTTGGGTGTTATTCTCAACAACGTTTCGGCCGATGTAACCCCGACCTTCTTCTCAGAAACCCTTTATTAAATCCACAGGGGTAGCATGCTCTTGTTCCGTTCTTCAGTAATTCGCAATTCTTCGTATCGCCTGCACTGAGGATTGAACCTTCAGATGACTATCACTTAGAACTGAATTTTACTCAGTACTATATCTACTACGGAAGTTACATCGGCCGAAACGTTGTTGAGAATAACACCCAAGATGAGAACAGTAGTCTGAATATTCCAAATTATACAAATTATCAATCCTCATATCAAAAATTTAGAAATATAATTTTTTAAAAGGGAATTATTTTACCTAAAAGAAAAGGCTACGGAAAAAAATTAAGGGATCCTTGCATTTAAACACCATAAAACGATTAAAAAAAAAAAAAGAAATGACAAATTCTTCATTTTTAGTGTAATAAATAAAAAGATCATTTATAAAAAATAAATAAAATAAACAAATAAACTTATACAGGTAGGTAAAAGAAGAATTTATCTTGCCTTTGGTAACATTTATTTGTTGCCTATTTTTTTTTTTTTTTTGTTTTAATATAACTTTCCTTAGTTTCAATTACTTAGAAATGTGATGAAACCCAATTCTATTGTGAAAAGTAACAAAATAAAAATAAACCGAAAAAAAAAAATTGTATTTATGGGAGGGGGGGGGGTCAATAAAATGACAATTCGGTGTTTAATGATGAAGGTGAAATATCTATTTGAAAATGATTGCGATTGATTGGTTTATGAGTCACACCTGTGGCAGATCAATAGATCGATGAGACGAACGGGCATTGAAGGAAAGTGCTAGCTTGTTTAGTTACCCCTTTTCTTTCTAGGTTCATTCGGCTTACTCTCTCTTTCTCTTTCTTTCTTCTTGAAGAGGGGATCACCTAGCGGTCAGGCTCGTAAAAATAAGTTATAACAGATGTGGCCAAAGTGTGAACTCAGAAAAGTGTTCACATGTTTTGAACAAGTGGGTGAGAAATAAACTTTTATAAAACCAGGGAATCATCGGAGAAAGATCAGTTTTTCTTGGCGACAACGGAATAACTCGCCTCGCTATCAATGAAGGCAGCAACAACAATAAAAACACCCGACTTGAAGTGCGAACCCCAGCATCCACTTTTAAGCACGCCTGCTGTCTTCCCCACAATAACATGCTTAACCAAGAAAACACACACATGCACAAACTTTAAAGACAAATTTAATGCTCGTGTCGTTTCAAACATTTTCTATCCTTCACAAACTTTGTTAAATTTTACATTTTTGTAAAATTGTTTATATATAAAAGTTTTATATTTTTACTTAACAGTTTCTTTTTTTTTTTGTTTTTATTAACATTATATTGTTAAAAGTTAGCACTCGGTAACTGGTGACCCGTGCCAATCATATATGTTATCGAATCGGTCTTAATTTACCTACACAAAATTAATTGTTTAGTGTGGTGCTTGGTAATCTCTAAAGACGCGACAGTCGTCTAAAATACCAGACCCCAAACAGGAAACCACTGGCGTCTCCGGCGGGTATAAAAAGTGCTGCCCTAGCATGCGTCCTAATCTGTGAAAGCACCTTTTCTAATATAGAATTAGGTTCATGACACTATACTACTTTTTAACCAAATTGTGTATACGCTAGGTACGTGCAAAAATGACCATGTCTTATACAAACCATAATTATTAAAAAGTGCTTATCATTAATTTTTTAATTAGTTTTCGTATAAACTTTGTGTTTGAGAGATAAAAGCCTAAACTTAATCTCTAAAAGAAAAAAAAAATGTATATTTACGGGTGAAAAAACAAATGTTATGACGGCTAAAAAAACAAACAAAAATTCAGTGGATTTTGAACTTTGAAGAAATTAAAAATCCCTTGAAAAATTCTGGAACTATTTCAAAGATAATTATTAAATTAAAGTCATAAGACACTGAATTAAAACAAATTCCCAAAAAGTCAGTTTAGTAAAATCCGGCATTCACTCAACTCAATCGGTAAACGACTATCGCTATGAGAATATATGGAAGAAAAAGATGTAATAACTTATAATTTTTAACTTTATATATACAAATGGTTTTGTAATAGTTTATAGAAGTTGAAAAATTATTATCCATTAATCTCTTTATTCTTTTTAAGGTTATAAAGAAATTTAATTAATTTAAGTACCCTTATTTTGCTGTAATAAAAAAAAAAGGAAATGCTTATTTAATTAAAATATTGGCACATGTTCGTCTTTTACCACAGTCCGTTTTTCACAACTTTTTACTGACCTTTTTTCGGTGTACACTTACCTATCAGGCTGCTAGAGAATTCCGGGGGTTTTTGGAAATTTTTTTTAAATACATTACATTTTACACTGCGTCAATTTTATCAATTTTTTTTACATAATGATTAAAAACTTTAGTTACTCGATTTATTCTTAATGTGTCGTAACGATAAATTACATTGATTCTTTTTAAAATAAAGCTAAAAGTGTATTAAAAAAAAAAATTTAAGTGTGAAAAAGTAAATTAAAGTTAATGACTACACTGAAAATTTATTCATTAAAAAAAGTTAAGTATTTATTAAAAAAATAGAATTCAATTTTGAAAGAAAATGTGATATTTGAATTCTATTAATAAATAATTGTTTTTAACTGTTTAAATATTTATTAATGAAAATAAGACAAAACAAATACTTACGTCTTTCAAAATAATTGACGATGAATTGTGAAATTAACGAAATTGTTGAATCTCTAAAAAATAAAATTTTGAGGACGGTATAGGAGTGAGTGGTGGTTGGAGGGCAAACCCCACCTGTTTATTACAGAACAGGGCCACCATAGCTATCTAAGTCAATCGATAGTAGAAATTATTCAAGTTTTATTTTTTTTGTTTATTTAAAAATAAATGTATAAAAAGAATTTCGGCACTTTAGTTTAGCTGTGAATCACAATTTATTTGCTTTCCTTTTTTGAAGACAGGGGCAGACAATTAACCGGAAGTAACAGAATTAGAAGTTTTTATCCAAAATCAATAAAGCTAACAAAAGTGTTTTTTTTTCTTTAATAATTTAAAATTTTATAAAAAATATTTTTTGTTGTATAATTTTAAACTTTCTAAAAACAGTCGTTTTTTTTTAGGGTGGGGGGCTATGATTTAAAAACTTTGTAAAACGAAAATTTATCATCTGTGCGCCTGCAGTGATTTAAAACTTTTGAGGTATAATTTAAAACTTTATAAAAACTGATATTTTAATCTAACAGTTCACAATTTTTTTATTTGTATAATTTAAAACTTTGAGATATGTTTTTTTTTTCTCCATTTTTGGATAAAAAAATTCAAAGTCTATGCCACTTCCGATTGATTGAGTTGGGTGAATGGAGTCTTCAATTTTGATTTGATTCACAGCTAAACGAAGTGCCAGAATTTCTTATGCTGACACGTTCTAGTGCGAAAGGGAAATATAATTATATCGCATTTTTAATTTTCCTCAATTGTTTTCAATTATATTATTTTGTGAAAATATTGATTAAACAATGCTTTATTCAATGATAACATCGCTAATTCAAGAAATTAATTTTTCTTCGAGTTATAGTGATTTTATTAACACGGAATTTAAGGAGCCCTTCTCGTAATATATATGAACTATTTAAAAAGATTTTTTGGGTAAAACTGTATAACACTGCCCCCTGACTGTGCGCATGCGCCAACAAATGGAAGCGCAAAAATTAAAAGTCTATCGATAAAAAAAAAAACACCTAAATTTAAACTGGACACAAATTGTTAATTTTATTTACTAATGCAGTAAAAACATCTTTGTGTTCTTTTCTAAGTAAATATTCACAAATATACTCCCATTGATGAGGAATTTTATTAGCGCTTCCGTTTGTTGGCACATGCGCACGGCCAGGGGGGCTGTTTTATGCAGTTTTACCAGAAAAATAATGATTTCACTATATCCCGTGATCGTTGATTTAATAAATACTGAAAATTTCGGCACTTCTGCATTCTTTATGAAGTCGCAGATTTTCTGTCCTTCTACTGAAAATAAAGGGAAGTAATTCAACCGGAAGTGACTTATTTACAACCTAAAAAAAAATGCAAGACTGATTTGTTTTTGGGTAACAAGAAACAATTAACAATTTCTTTTTTTTATTATATGAATTAAAAATTTTATAAATAAAAATGTAAAGTTTTGATTGGGGGGGGGGGGGATGAATTTTTTGGTCAACATTGATTTTGCTTTTATTTTTTTTAAATATATTGTAGTTGAAAAGTTTTGTTCGAGATTTTTTTTATCTAAATGAAAAGTTTTCATTGGGGGGGAGACTGTATTTTTTTGTCCTTTTTCTTTTATTGAACAGGATATAGATCTGCAATTTGATTTATAATGGCTTCCATGGGGTTAGCAGAAAACTTTTGCCGCCACATAAATTCCATTAAGTAAGACTCCACCATTTGCGTGTGGGTGCCACATTCTATTTTGTTACGCATTTTGGCCTTTTGCCACATGTTTTCCACATGATTTGTTGTGGCACCTGTGGATGGATCCACAAAATTATATCGGTGATTTACACGCAAATGGTGAAATCCTTCCGAAGCGAGTTGGTCGTATGCACGCCAACAGTCTGAGATTACTGTTGTTCCGGGACGCACATACTGCTTTAATATGCGTATTAGTGTTTCGGCATTTCTGTAAGGGACTGTTACTGAGAAGCCAGACTTAGTGGCCGCTTCATAGCCACCAAATACCCACAGTTGTCGTCGGATACGGCCCGTATTGTTCTTTCTTCGTGAAAATAGACTTTCGTCTATCTCCACGAATAAATTACCAATGTCGCGAAGATTCAACTCATTTAACTCCATTTTCTAAAAACTAAATTCTACTTCAACTCCCGGTAAATTCAACTTCCGGTGAATTCTGAATGAATGGTACTTGGAGAAAAAAAAACGGAACTCTTCAATTTCGATTTCTTAATCGGCTGCGGCTTCATAAAGAATGCAGAAGTGCCAAAATTTCATTAAAATTGGTTGATTTCCTGAATATTGGTGAAGTTTTAAGTGAAGGGGGGGGGTCAAAATGTTTTTTACATTTTGGGAATCGGCCATTGATTTGGCACGTACTTAGTATACGCGATAACAATGTTTTTTTAATATTATTAAATGAACCATTTCGAGTTCAAATCTATTTCGTCTATTACGCATATGTGAAAAACCCGCTAGAATAATCGAGATTTTAAGAAAATGGAGTCTTACATGACCGGAAGTGTTGTATTGCTCCTCATGGACTTTGTTTTTGTTTTTTTTTGTATCGCTCAGGTTTTTTTTTTCGAAAGTATCCGCTAAACTGGATAAGCACCTATCGCCGCTACACTAACTTTGTTAGAATTTTCAAAGAAACTGCTGAGGCCGCTGATCTGTACATTTATCGTAAATATACCAGAAAGAAAGAAAAAACATGCATGTTATTTTTTTATCGTTTTCCGCTTCAGGAACTCGAGTTTAATTTTGTGTTGTTGACTTTCAGCCGTTGTCATATTCGGATTTTACCGAGCCAATATTGGCATTTTAAACTCTTAATTGGTTAATAAAAAGCATTTTTTACCTCTTCGATTTCCATATATGTGACTACCCCTTCAGGAAACATTTCGTCGGCAACAACTGCTGAGTTCATGGCGAAAAGTATGGAAACTTTAATTATGGCCGACCGGAAGTTTACCAAAATTACGCATGCGCATTTCGTAAATCACGTGGTCCACGCTCATGTGATTAGGACATTTTAGCAAATAAATTCACTCCCCCCATTCTGTAAACCAGCTCTTCCACTTATCGAATAGTCGTACGGCAAGCAAAACGGTAAAATATAATACGTTTCTCAATTTTAAGTATTTAGTTTATTTAAAAAAAAAATTCAATTAAGTTAAAAATATTTTTATTTCTAATTTTAATTAAATTTCTGACTGAACATTATATTTTTCCTTTTTTACGTGTTTTAGGTTACTTGGGTGGCAACGAAATTGGTAGAACAGCCGGGATTACCGACACTGCCTTCCTCGAATTCAAGCCGAGACGTAGTATTTTTTTTGAGTTATTCACGAAAATGAAGGAATTACTCTGTTTAACGTTTGTTTTCGTCTCTCTGACCGTTGGTAAGTAATAAACAGCTTTCAGTTGATAGACTGAAACCACTTTATTTTATTTAAATGTTTTTTTTTTTCGTAGTTATGTCGACGCCATGTCTCCACTTTATTTTGTATTTACCTACTTGTATTTTCTTTATGGGCGTAAACATTTAAAAATTAAACAATTGAATATTTCTCTTTTACTTTAAATATTGTTTCTAAAATAGTTAAACATGAAAGCACGGCAACAAACTAAACAAAATAAACTCCCCCAACAAAACCCTGTTCTCAGTTTAGAATATTTGTTTTTTCCTGTTTATTCTCGACTTTAACGCCATTGTTTTGATTTTTTTTTTCTTTTTATAGAAAAAAAAATTCAGCATTTCAATATCTGAAATTATACACCAGTCTATAATAAAGACCGATGTGTATTTATATATAAATATCCATCCCGTCACAAGTTAGCGGACGAAACCATTTAGTGGAAGGAGAAAGCAAATAGCAAGTCAGACACCCCTCGTCTGAAATGGATTCGGAAAGAAATCCTTCAATGTAACATTTAATATGAATATTAGTTCAGACACTGGCGAAGCATATATATATATATATATATATATTTCTGTCTTTATCCTGATAAAACTGACTCTACCAGAGATACATTTACAAACCTAAAAATATTCCATTTTTTTTTTTTTTTTTTACCCCGCGCTGGTTATGGTAAAATAACTACTTTAATATTCACACCTTAGTCATGGGGGTTAGAAAGTTATTACTTTTCGTTCTTATGCCCCCCCCCCTCTAAAAAAAAAAAAAAAGTCGGTCAGCTGCTTCTCTTGCACTGTTTGCCAGAGAATGGCAGTTGGAGCGGTAAAAAAAACAAACTTTACACTTTAACTTCTGTGTTTCCGCCCCCTTCCCGGCCAGCGCCAAGTATCCCTGCTAGTTTAATATTTTGGTATATAGCTCGGTACATGAGTAGAGCTTAACCAGTTAATCCGACAAACGAGTTTCGGATGCTTCCTTGGTCTTTTGGCTAAGATCAAAGTGTAGTATCTGTTCCCACTGTTCTGTGCAGTTATGGGAGGTTAACCCCCTCCCAGGCTTTGCCTCCCCTCTTTGGGGAGGAGTAAGTTTATTGCTTACTGCCTGAGGCGCCCTGCCCAGGCAATTTTTTAAGAAACTCCGTACTCTTCCTCTAGAGTACAAATTCCCACCTTCCGACCTTGTGTCACATTCTACTTTGTGGGACGTAGATAAATAGGAGTTAATCCAACAAACTCCTTTAACGGACTGAGACTAGCATTTTAGTGAACTAAATTGTTAGTGTTTTTTATACTGTAATTATAAATATTGGGTGTCCATATTTAATTGCCTCCCCACGAGGGCAGAATGAGGAACATGGTCTGTTTTTTTTTTTTGGGGGGGGGGGGGGTACTCTAGGTTAGTACAAACTAAAATTGCCTTTGGCTGGAATGATTTCGCCACTGACGACTGGATAGAGAAGTGCAGTATCGGAACAGATACTTCACTTTGAGTCTACTATTTAAAAAGAATTGTCCTTTATTCAAAGTTCAACCCGAATGTTTGGTCACGTGATTACTATATCGCAAAACGCACTAAAAGTAAATATTGTTTTTATTTTTAGTATACCGACTCTTTAACGACTTTATTTTAAACGATATAACAATTTTTTTGGTGCTTGTACAGAAATGAAAAACGCTTAAAATCGCAATTCCAACTAAATTAACCGGAAAACTCTTTGAAATACTTGTATCAAGCAAAAATAGGTTTGTACACGCAAAATTAGCAAAAATCTATCGAGTAGAATTGTAATAAAAATCCGTTTAATCGGATCTGCCATTGATTCGAGCGAACACACGAAATTCAGGGAGATAACTCAGTCTGTCATTAACAAGTAATAAATTAATGGCAGTCATCAAAATACGATGAAACTGATTTTTAACTATAAATTCTACTCGATCATTTTTCCTACTTTTTGGTGCAGATACTTATTTAAATCTGCTTAAGTATATAATACTTTTTTTATACGGACGCTTCTCTGTACAAGCACCCTTTTTATTATTGGAGTCATTTCAATTGTCGGCACATGTTGTCTTTTCACACAGTCCGTTTTTCACAACTTTTTTACTGACCAGTTTTATTTTATTTTTTCGGTGTACACTTACCTATCAGGCTGCTAGAGAATTCCGGGGTTTTTGGGAAAAAAAATCAAATATTTTACATTTTACGAGGGGGGATCAGTTTTCAATGTAAATTCAACGTAGACTGACCCCCCCCCCCTCGTTTTAACCATCTCAATTTAAAAAAAAATCTTTTTCGGTGTACAATACCTATCATGTCGCGAGAATTCCGGGGTTTTTGGAAAGAAATTTTTAAAAAATTGATTTTTAAGACGATCAGTCTTGTTCGTCTTTTACCATAGTCCGTTTTTCACAACTTTTTACGTCTTAAAATCTCAATTTTTAAAATTTTCTTTCTAAAAACCCCGGAATTCTCTCGCGACATGATAGGTAATTGTAAGCAGAAGAATATTAAAAAAATTTGAGATGGTCAAAAAGAGGGATCAGTCTACGTTGAATTTACATTGAAAACTGATCCCCCGTCTTAAAATCTCAATTTTTTTTTTTTAAATTTCTGGGTATCTTTTAGAATGATCAGTACAGTCGCGGACGGGGTCCAAAAACGAACGAGAACGGTTATAAAATAAATATGCAACAAGTGAGTTTAACCTACGTCGAGAAGAGATATTTGTCTACTTATGATATTTGTTTGTATTTTTACGTACTATAAATGGGTTTTTATTAGATGTAAAAAAAAAAATTTCTTTATTTTTACTCGTACTTTTTTCTAGACAAAATGGCGTCTTCTGCTCACTTCCTTACGAGCAAGCGCCATTTTTTTTTTTTTTTTTTTTTTTTTTTTTTTTTTTTTTGCCATGTTCGTGTGACAAAACTATTGGTTTCTAATAAATAGCAGTTGGAACGGTTTAAAAATAAAAACAAATATCACAGGTCAGTTTTAAATTAACTTTTATCGACGACAGTTACTTTTATTTGTTGTATATTTGTTTGTTTTTTGAGCGTTTTCAGCGTACTGATCTTTCTAAAAGATACCCAAATTTCTTTCCAAAAAAACCCGGAATTCTCTACTGACATGATAGGTAATTGTACACCGAAAAAGATTTTTAAAAAAATGAGATGGTCAAAAAGAGGATCAGTCTACGTTGAATTAACATTGGAAACTGATCCCCCTCCTAAAATGTAAAATATTTGAAATTCTTTTCCAAAAACCCCCGGAATTCTCTAGCAGCCTGATAGGTAAGTGTACACCGAAAAAAGAAAACTGGTCAGTAAAAAAGTTGTGAAAAACGGGCTGTAGGAAAAGACGAACATGTGCCCAATTGTCTTTTCTCTTAAAGGGGATTTTTAAAGACTTTTCTTGAAAGGTGAGTCTTGATCTGCAACTGGCAGTTGCCAACTGCTGACCCCTCGTATATGTAAAAGGGAAATAAGGCCAACTTAAAATTCCCAAATATTGGACACATCCTTGGTCTTTTTGAATAAGAGCCATGTGTACTATCGGTTCTGATATTAAACTTTATCTTGTAAATGTTGAGGTTGTATACCTAAAAACATTTTTAATTTTATTACATGAGGAACCATTTCGAGTTAAAATCTATATTTAATCTAAAGAAAAACTAGATTGAAATGTGTAAATATGCTGAAATAATCCATTTTTACAAAATGGCGTCTTACTGGAACCGGAAGTAGTTTATATAAAAATAAAATGACTAAACGGTAACTGAAACGAAGAAAGCACTTTCATTATCCTAAAAAGCAATTTTAATAATTCTCAATAGTATTTAATGGGTATCTTTTACTTTACTCAGACAACAAATATGCGATAAAAGTTATTTTCAAACTTATATTGTTTGTATTTTTAACCCGTTCAAATTGCTATTTATTAGAAATTAAATTATTCGTCACACCAACAGCGCAAGATCCAAGATGGCGATCGTAGGGGGGTATGTAAGAGAATAAGGACCGTCCGCCATTTTCTTTGTGCCAAAAAAAAAAATATAAACACTTTTTTTTTTTTACATCTAATAAATACTACATTTAATCTAATGTATACTACGTAAAAATACAAACAAATGTCATAGCTACGTAGGAAAATATCTATTCTCGACGTAGGTCGCCTTTACTTGTTGCATATTTGTTTTTAAACACTTTTTTTTTTTTTTTTTTTTTTTTTTTGAGACCCCCGTTCACGACTCTGCGGAGTAAAGTAAAAGATACCCGTATTTAATTGTAAACGCAAGTGTTCACACCTTTTTTATAAAAGGTTGTGAAAAATATTTTTATAAATACTTTAATTTTAAATTTTAATAATTCGCTACAAGACTTAGTTTCATTACTCATTGTTTACGTTCCAGGTTTTTGTATTGCTCATGGAGCCATGACTTTTTTTTTTTTGTATCGCTCAAGAGGAAAAGTTAAACCGTCTGTTTTATTACTAGGTGATACTAAATTGATTTTTAATTTAAACGTTTGTGATAATCTTAAATATATTATCGATCGCCTATACATTAATTTTATTAGATTTTTTTTTTTAACATACCCTTTGTCTTTTGTCCCCAGTCAGTAAAATTAAATTCTAGACGGAAGAGATTCCCCCTCCCCCAATCCAGGGTGCTCCCATTTTAGGAGCTAGATATTCCACACAGTAAAAACCTGCCTTATGTCTATCTCTGCCCTCGTGGTTAGGCAAGTAAAAAGATAGTCCTTATTTTATAGGTACGTGCAAAAATGGCCGTCGCTTATACTGACTATAGTTCTTAAGTCTTAATTTTTAATAAGTAATATTTTAATTATTGCCAATATTCAGTAATAATTTGACTCCTTCCAAACCCACCGACTCTGCAACACTGAAATTCTGTCTTTTATCTCCAAACATATTTACGAAATACGAGGAATTGAGATTGGTAAATCTTGGATTGGGATTCAAGTAAATATCATGTCCAAATTTTTTGTTTTCACGAAATAGTCGATCTAATGAAATTTATTTAATAATTGCTGGCATATTGATCAGTCGTTGTTTATTAGTTTGTAATATTTCACTTTTAATAAAGTTTCTTACAAAACATACCCGCTCTTAACCCGACCGAAGTCCGGGTGGTAACACTCCCCACAAAACACTCCGAACGAACCGAAAAAGTAATTATCAGAAAACAAAACATTTGCAAAAAAAAAAAAATTCTTACAAGTGTTCACGGTGGATTAATTTGTCCTCTCACCGCTTGAAAGAAACACAACTAGGCAAAAAAAATCTGAAAGCAAATAATCTCATAAATGCATCAACATTTCACAAAATATGAATACTTGTAAATTCAAAAATCCATTAATCTTTCAATTGACAAAGTAAAGGCCTATGTTCGGAAGTTTTATCGGATCTCCTGGCTTGGCAGGCCGAGAGCAGGCTCAAGGTGTTCGCTGGAATAATTACACATTCCAAATCTAGTTTTATTCAGATTGCATATTGATTCCTATGAATCTGTTCTACATGATAATACCCAACTAGCTGAGCCGTATATTTAGTTAGCACACCTTTTTAAATGGTCCCCCTTTTATTTTGACGAACGAGACTTGTGGCCAGGCAGGTTTGGATAAACAAGAATTTATATCGCTTTAAACATTTCTCTTCAGACATTTGCAATTAGCCTTTCTCAATCTATATGCTAACTCCCAGGATTTACCTCGTATCTGAGAGCGAGAAGGGGTTAATTTCAAGCGATTAGGCTATATCACAATGTATTTAGACTTTGTAATTCTGATAAAAACCCGATTAACCAATAATAGTTTGGTAATTACCAATTACTAATGGCGATTTCGTATGTCTGAAGCCGAAACTCTTTCAATCCTTAATTCGGTGTGTTTTGTGGTCATACTTTCCCTCTTGGAATTGGATTACCTTTGGTAGGGGGGGGGGGCTAGTGTAGTATGTGTTGATCATCCTTCCAGGCATTACCCCCTACTTGGGGAGAGGGTAGTGTAGTAAAAATCCATTATATATGCTATTACTAACAAATGTGTTTATTTCACAAATACTGATCTTTTTTTGGTTGATAAAAATCGACGGTTAAAACAGTTACTTAAAAAATTCGAATAAAATTTGTGTAAACAATAAATATTTTAAAAGATTAAGAACGCTTTGGAGTTAAAAAATACGTTTATTGTTACGTAGTGATAGGGGGGGGGGCTTTAATACTTAAAAAAAAACATGGCACCGGTTCCTTTTTGATTAATTCGTATTTATTTACACATTTCATTTTCAAACGTGTTTTTCTTCCGATTACATGCGTAATTTTATTTAGATTTTCAACTCTAAATGGTTCGTCATTTAATAAATTATTATTAAATGACGATTATTATTAATAATATACAGCGTGGATCTTTAGTAAAGATTCTTTACTGTTATCCTAATTTGGGTGCTTTAGTTTCGCTACATGAAATATTCAAAGAAATGCATAAACTTTATCTACGTGTTAACTGAAAATAAGATTGCACAGAAAAAATTACGCAAATTCATCCAGTAATTATTAAATTAAAAAAACAAAAAACAAAAAACGATCTTATGTATCGCTAGATATTTTTATCCAGTTCAGTTTACTGATTAAGCAAGGGAGATAACTCATTTTTTAAATGTTTTTTAAGACTCAATTAACAAATGGTGACCTATAGATAACATTGTTTTGTTTTTTAAATTTAATAAATACTGGATGAAGTTTATACATTTCTTGAGCTATTTTAAGAGCGGCCTGACATGTAGCGAAACTAAAGAAGCACCCTAATTTGTTACCCGTAGTCTCGAAGGGAACAGGTCAAAACATCACCAAATTTTTTGGTCCCCGTTCCGACGTCGGAGACTCCCTCTCGACGGCTAGCCGCACCACTTCTGGGGGTGTTTCCACTCGTCACCAAACTTATAAAATATTATAAGAATATTTTTTGCAATGTGGGTCGAATATGATAACGGTGATTTCAGTTTGCTTCGAAAAGCATCTCGGATGATCTACATGCCGGCTATTTAAAAATATATTTTGTATATTTTATTATTAATAAAAGCTTCATATTTTTGAAAACCTTTTCATTATTACAAAAGTAGAACACTGGTACAAGTAACAAATTATTTGACGATAAATATCACTTAAAGAATTTGGTGACGGTTTCACTTGTAACCGTCTCGAAGTATTTAAAGTTAAATCTATAATTTTTAAATCCGTCATTTGAACTTTGATACCCAATTGATTTTTCAACTGGATGGCTCCGTTATTCTTGTAAACATTTAAAAAAAAAAATGTTTAAAATTATATAACAGCTGTGAAAGCTTTCAAAGATGTCTTAACTGCTGTTACATTGGTTCCATTGTCCTAGAAAAAGATCTTCCTGTTTTCTCGTCTCTTGTGACATCCTGTCTGTTTTTTAGTATCACTGTCACAAACTTGTACTTTGATAAAAACGCAAATTCGATATTGTCCCAACAGGCTTGACCTGATTTTCTTATCGCTTATCAATTGATTTGATCCTGAGCTTTTTAAATATTTTTTTATCGAAATGGCTTTAAACTGAGCCATGACTTAAAGATTCTCAGCCTTTGGGCTGGGATTAAAGTGTATCTGTCCTTCAGTGAATGGGGAATCTTTCTAGACTGAGGCAATTGTAATTTTTTGACTCGATCCAGAATGCCCCCCCCCCTTTGGGGTGGGGGCTGAATGTTCCCCACACTTAAAACCCGACCTTTTGTATAACTCTACCCTCGTGGGGAAGTAAGTGAAGAGGAACTTAAAGAAAATTACTAATATATATATATATATATATATATATATATATATATATATATAATTTTTTTATCAAATTAGGGAAAATTAAAATCTCAACATATTTTAGACTTTTTTGTTTTATTCCTTATGCTACGAGGCGTTCGCAGTCTAACATTTTTGGTTTACAAATTCTCAATATTAAATTCCAATAGCTAACCAAATTGCAAGTTTAGTGTTCATTTTAATTCGCCAATATTTTCATTTTCAAAACAAATAAAATCTTATTTCTGCAAATTGTTGGGAAGAAAATTGAAAAGTGTCAAAGTTACCTCCCTTGCTTTGCCAGCCTAAAGTAAAACGTGCCTATTTCTCCCCGTAACTTATACATTTTTTATATTTACTATTCATTATTGACATAAAATGCAATAGCCTGAAATAAAACGAGTTAAAAAAACAACGTAATTACAAGTGAGTTTAACTTTTAATAGTTAAAAACAAAAATGAATTACTTCGTGACCTTTCGAAATTGGAAAAGAATTTGAAACAATGTGACTTTAAAATTCGCTAATTCTCATCAATTCAAGATTGAAAGTTTAGGAGTCTTAAATTAAACAAAACCGTCACTTGAGAAAATTTAGTTTTGTAAATCTGATTTAAAAAAAAAAAAAAAAAGAAGCTATTCACGAGATTTCAGTACTAACCATGGCCATTGTATGAATCCAATCAGTCCCGTGTATCGACGGTGAATCCCGAGTCGGTCCCGGAATTAGCCGAAGCAGTTTATGATCTGAAAGTCGCGAAAAGAAATTTAGACGACATTAAAGCATGCGAAAGATGAGATTATGGTTAAAGTTTTAGCTCCTCGAAAAATTAAGTTGAGTACTTCTGGGTAAGTACTGACATACACTGGATACCCATTCCTTACAAGTACCGAAAAACTGTATTAAGGCTCCCGGGTAGGTACGGCTTTTAAAAAAAATAAAATAAAACATTGGTGCTTGTAAAGATCGTGACCCATGGCTGACAATATTGCAAGATGAATTTTACAAAATTCGACATATCCTAAATTTTAAGTCACTTTTTATTCTTAGTCTACACTCTATCAACAAAAAATGAGATTCTATTTTCGTGCAATCATACAACCCTCTGAATAGGGGGTGGAGGATTTTAAACTTTAAGTGAGGATTCACTTTACTCTATAAATTTAATGTGTAATGATGATCACCCACTACTTGGCCACATGGTGTAAGACAGAATGCGGAAACATTTTTATATTTTCAAAATGGTTGCAAGTTTACTTCCCCCCCCCCACCTGTTTGGGTTTAATGAAGGGCAATTCGTTTAAAATAAATTATTTAAAAAAAAAATGGTAAAACTTATATCATTAAACTTTCTATACTTTCGTTTTTAATTCTAACTCCTTGGCCTCAAGATGACGACTCGCATCGTTCTCAAACAGTTTGTAGCCCTCGATTTAACAATGTGATGCCTTCGTGGTTCAGGGAGAAACAAATGGTTTTTCACCATCTTAGCCGTGGTTAGACTAGTGTGGACCTCACGCTTAGAAATAGGAAGTGTTGGGGGGGGGGGCACCTGATTTTTTTTATTTTTAGACATCAGCTTAAAGTCAAAATCAGATGTGATAGCATTTAAGAGGTGGATACGCATCGCTAGCTTATGTGTGTTTGGATGAACCAAATTTGAATACGTGTTCCCTGTCTAGGCATGGTGCACGTCGATCTAAAGTCTTGTCAGACTCCATTCCAGTTAGCAAAGTCTTTTAGCTAGTGGTACAAATGAGTCCTGCCCCTCCCCATTTCCCTTTTTTTGGTATTAGAGATCCTCAGATGCCCACTCCCCATATTTATTTTGTACCTACTCTAACCTAGTACCTATCTCGGAAGACACCACCCTTGCCCACGAACCCCATCCAGTTTGTTCTTTATATGCCCTAATAATCCTCTCCCCCCCCCCCCACCTAGAAACGGCCTTGCTTGTTTTCGGCTCTTGAAAGATATGGAAAACAGTGAGTAGCTCGTTTATATCTAGATTTAGGAGCGTCTTACTAGCCACAACACGTAGCATTTTGTTTAATTTTTCTTTTTCCCCAAATTTTTGTTAGTACCCGCTGAAATTTTACATTTATATTTTGTAAATAAAAACGTCTAAAACTGGAGATAATATCAAGTAGGATTCCCCATAGTGAATGTGGTATTGTGGTGACTGGAACTGATTTAGAGAATAATCAAAGGGGATGATGTACGACCTCCCTCCTCACCAAATTTTGACCTTGTGCCGCATCTTATTTTATATATATATATATATTTATGTATTGCTCATGTGAAAAACCTTTTGTCAAATCTTTTTAAGATAAATAAATTGGCTAGGAGCAAAGTGTAGTATCTGTTCTGATAGGGCACTTCATCTTTTCCGTCCGGTCAGTCAAGAAAATCACATTTTTAAACTATTTCTCTATCCCAGCATTGCCCGGAGGGAAATATGAGACTATGATTTAACTTGAATTCTGAAAAACTTCAGAAAAGAACCCATTTCACTGTAAGTAATTTAGGTGACTAAAATAGTATTTAGAAATAAGTATTTGTTTTAATTCAAACATAATAGCACAAAGACGTGCAAATTTTGTCGATTAGTTAGACAAAAATAATCTACCTTAGTAATTTGAAGTGTGCTGTCTTGTTTGTATTTTGCAAATGTTAATTTTTAAAAAATTTTTTTATTTGTGTAATCATTATTAGCATCATAAATTAATTTGAAAGAAATACTTATGAAATCTGTGACCAAAACATTTTAGCTTTACCTACACATTTGTGGCATTTGCGTTGAACATTAATATTTGAGTTATATATAAATACGGATTCTGAGCAAAGTAGCTATTTTCTTTTATTTTTCCAAGTTCGAAATGCGAAGATGGCTTTTCTCAATCGATATTTATGCAAACTTTAAAAACTCATAAATTCTATTAAATATTGTTTTAACGCAAGGTCACAAATGGAAAAATGTTGACGAATATCCAAGTATTTTTTTTTTTCACTTTAATTTAGCCCAAACAAGTCACATTGCCACCGAGACGCAAGGGCTACTGTAAATTTGGAGCCATATTCAAATTACATTTAAACTACTGTATCTTGGTACAGTCAGGGAGCAAGGAGGGAATTCTGGAGGCTAACAGTTCAAAGAAAGAAGCCCTCCGGTATCAGAAAGCTCTCTGGCATTTTGATGTCAACAATGAAGGTGTAGGATTTAGCTGATTTTTTTTTTTTTTTTTTTTTTTTTTTTTTTTTTTTTTTTCGGGTTGGTCGGGAGCAGCAAGTTCATAAGAGCACATTCCATTGAAGTACTTGTAAAATGGGCACAGGAATGCAACATTGCAGTGATGGGGCTTGGCAAACAGTGTGGAACCTAATTAGTCTTTCTTGACCCCTTTTTAAGAGGGTGACTATTGGCTGGGGCACACACTCAGATGTGACAAGAATACTCCATGCATGGGTGGTTGGTGACTTTGTAGAGATATAGGATACTGGCAGGTGTATGAAGTTTGGATAGTGAGGGACCTATTAAGTTGGCAACTCTTTAGAACCTTGTGAGGAGGGAGAGACTAGGTGGATGCTGCAGCATCCCAGATGTGGCAACTAATATTCCATGCATGAGCGGATGGTGATTTTGTAGAGATACAGGATAATGTCAGGTGTGAGGAGTTTACTAGCACGGTAGAGGGATCCTACCTTCTTTGCTGTAGCCTTAGCAATGTCTTCAATGTATTTGTTCTAATTCATGTTACCTGTGAAAGTTAGGCCGAGGAGTTTAAATGTTTAACTCTCAGGTAGGGTGTTATTTGCCATGGCAGTCGGTGGTTGAAGAGGTTTCTTGTCGTTGTTGAAGGAAAGTAGCTTTGTCTTTGCAGCATTAAAAGTTACCGTCCATTTTTGACCCCAATCCACTACAGACTGGAGGTAATTTTCTAAGGATTCAGCCATTGCGTCTGATATGGTCGCATCCGTTTTGCCCACATGAGTAGAGCGTGGTGTCGTCAGCAAATATACCTATCTCAGACTCTGTCATGAGGGAGATCGTTTATTTCCAAGGATAGATACCTGGGGTACACCAGTATTTATGTCATGTTGCTTAGATGAACGGCCACTGAGGACAACCTGAATCTTTTTGTTAGGAAGGATTTAATCATATTAAATATTTGTCCAGTAATACCATATGAGCATATTTTTAGAAGCCTTTATGCCAGACCTTGTCGAAGGCCTTGGATATATCAAGCGCTACTGCCCTAGCTTCACCTGCCTTGTCCAGTGTATATTTGCATTCAGAGATGACTGTTAGGATATCTGCAGTAGATTGTGCTTGTCTAAATCTATACTGGCAGTCAGAAAGAAGTTTAGCATTAACTAGGTGCCGGACAATCGCTAGATTGATTAAGGATTCAAAGATTTTAGCAAAGATCTGGAGTAAGCTGATTGGGTGGTAGTTCTGAGGATCAGTTCTATCACTAGAATTCTTGAAGACTAGTACCACAGAGGCAATTCTCCAGTTAGCAGGGAAGCAAGATTTAGCTAGGCATTTGTTGGAGAGGACAGGGGCCAGTTCAACAGAGCATTTCTTTTTTTATTACAGTACAACATCAGGCCCACAAGCTTTAGATGTCAATGTTCTTTGTCTCTGGGATGGCGTGATGACCAGGTTATCAAGTGTGGCTTTGGTCTGCAATGGGAATTCAGGGAAGGAGTGGTTTTCTGGGTCCAAAGTAGAGTTTGAGGCGAAACGATGGGCAAGTAGTTCAGCCTTATCAGTTGCTGTGCAAACGACATCATTGTGATTTGATAGTGGGGAATCGTTGATTGTACCATTGTTCACCACACTATTGTAGATTTTCCAGAAATCACGAGTACCTAGTTTCTGTGACTGAATGCGTTCTTTGGTTATCTCTGTATACCTCCTCTTTGCTTCACCTCTCACTACTTTACACTTATTTCTTGACTCTATAAATTTCTGTCTGTTAGCAGCTGACTTATGGCGGCCGAATTTTCAGAATGCTTGCAGCCTCTCAGCAATGGCAGCTGCACATTTCAAGGTGAACTATTGAGGAAAGTGGGGCTTCCTGGAGAATTTTTGCATGGGGACATAGGCTTCAATGCCTGCTTTGACCCATTCTTTTAACTTATTTGCACACTGATCAGCAGGGAGTGAGGTTTCCCTCCATGGGGCGTAGCTGATGTGATCTCTGGACTCAAAAGCCTGCTCGTGTCTCGTTGTTTTGAGCAACGGCTCATCTTGTAAAACCATGTGCCACCCCTCGACAATATAACATCAACTCACAAGAGAAAAAGCAAACTCGGATACATTGTGTATAAGCTAGTTCCGAGTGTTCATTGTCGCAGAGCCCCCCCCATTAACACTAATGTCCACATCTTAGTTAAGTTCCAGTTTATCGGCTCAGACCCAACCGAGATAATTTGTATGTTGAGGCGTCACCGTGGCTCTGAAATCAACTAATCTCGAGTCTGCACGAATCTGATCTGATGGTCTCCTGAAGTTACCAACTCCAGCTAAACTATTGTAAACAACCGATTCCCGAGATTCTCATGGATGGCTCTGCTCTTGAGGAGAAATCGACATTGAAACTTGGTCTTTCTCTCTCTCATCAAATCTTGGAGTTCAAATATTAGATCATTGCCCTTCTTGCTTCTCATGAAGTTGGTTCCCTCTATCGCTCCAAACACTTCTCACACCTGAGGCTATTTTCTCTCTACAATTAGACCATGTATGGAGTATTGTTATATTTTGGCTGGTGAATCTGTCCATTTGAGGGTTCTTGATAAGGTGCAGAAACCTGTCTAATTTGATTGGGCCCCACTCTTTCTTCTTTGCTGCACCATCTCTCTCACAGACATGATGTTGCTAGTCTCAGTCTTTTCTATAACTGGCATGTGATCTATTCCCTGCTTCTTTTGTTCCAGCTCGTTTGACTCGTTGGTCTAGTGGTCTCCATCAATTTGCTGTTTTGATACCTCATTGTAATACAATTTCTATCCCAGTAGCTTCTTTCCAAGAACCGCAGACTTGTGGAACTTTTTTCCTGCTGACTTTTTCTCTACCTATAATCTTGGTCTTTTCAAAACTAAGGCCAATAGACATCTGTCTTTGTGATAATCATATTTGTTATTGTTAGCTCCTTACATCAAGTGGCTTCATGCCTTGTCTGGACGATTTCCATATAAAAAATAATTTTGACCGAAAATGCTAAGTCTGACCTTTTATCTTAGGTTGGCCGAGAAGTCGGTGACTAAGCTTCTGTCCTTGTGCGCCTAATGCAAATCATTTCCTCATTGTTCGGGGTCTAGGCTGGAGGGGGGGGGGTGATACAGTCCATAGTATCACAGAATAGCTGAATGCAATTTAGAAGTCCAGTAATCTGAGTTTACCCCATCCCCCCCCCCCATCCACGAAAAAAAAAACGATGCAAGCAAAATAAAGAACAGACATCTAGGAAAGAAAAAAACAAAACAAAGGAAACGTTTCTGAACTGAAAACAAGTTTGTTGTAATAATTGCTATTACTGGATGGGTTTTATTTACTCCTCCCCAGGAGTTAGGCACAAGGCCAGTTTTATCTTACTCCCACAAGTAAGATGTGACCCAAGATCGGGTCGAGAAAGTGGGGTTTGAAAAGCCAGCGCTCGAGAGGTGAGCACTCTGGCCATTTAAAAATTGCCTGGGCAGCCCCGTCGGCATTCCCCGGTAGGGGCGCCTCAGACAGTAAGCAATAAACTTACTCCTCTCCAAAGAGGGGAGGCAAAGCCTGGGAGGGTGGACCTCCTAGAACTGCACAGGACAGGCGTGCAGTATCCATCGGAACAGATACTACACTTTGATCTTAGCCAAACTGGATGGGTTATGAGACGCCATTTCGATGTTTGTTTGTCAATCCTGTTCGGTTATTCCAGGATCATAGACAATCAAAGCAGAAAGCTAAGGTTGTAGGGAGTAGCCCATATTTAGTTAATAAAAGTATATAGCTAAAAGACAATCGCAAGCAATCCATTTATCCTATAAAGAATATTTTCTGGTGGAAGTAGATTTCAGCATGTGAATGAAAATAACTCACTCCCAATTTTAGGAGTGACGGACAAGACAGAAAATGTGTAGAAATTACTGAAAGCGGATTGAACAGACGCATTTTTTTTAAAAGCATAAAGCGTGACCATAACGCAATTCTATATCGCTTGTTTACAGACCTATAATGACTGAAGGGGAAAAAATCGACTTGACTTTATTATATAGGTATACCCCCCCCCCCCGACCAAAAAGAATGATCCCACCTATACAAATCTAACCTCACTGAATAAAAAAATTTTTTTTTTTTTTTTTTTAAGAAACCAAATCAAAATATTTTTAAGAACATGTATCACCGTTCCACAAAATGACCATTGATTTTGTTATTAATCAGATTCGAGAAAGACTACTTTTATTATATAGAAGTTAAAAATGGCTGACTTGTTTACTATATTGTGAGCATTAAAAAAATTGAATTAAAGATAAAAAAAAAATGGACGCATTTTTCAATGAGCTAAGCAGCAGTGAGTGAATAATACTGCTTAGCATGACTAGATATACAGCCAACCTAAATAGCTCAGTTGGGAGAATGTTAGACTGAAGATCCCGTCTTCAATCACGGCATTCCTTTGTTGGACACCAATTACTATTCATACGTGGTTTATTAAAAAAAACAAAACATGCAATAGCACAAAATACTAAAACCAATGCATTTCAGTTTACAAAAACAAGTCAGCCATAACAAAATTAATGGTTGTATAACCACTTTGTTGACTAAACGATATTTAAATTTCAAGATTTCACGTGTACAATCTAACTTGAAATAACATAAGTGTTTTGAATTGTTTCTACGAAAATCCTTTATTTGTCGAATTAGTTCTTTTTCTTTATTTACAGAAAATGGCGTGCGTAAAAATAAGTTTTTGGAGTAATACCAAAACAATTTTGCTTTAAATATGTGACGGGAAAATTTCTTTTAATGATTTGAATATGTGCGTGGGGACTGTGACTTAATGTAAATATTAGCGTCACCTTTAAGAAAATTTATTTTTCTTCTGTAATTTATGGAAATTATGACTCCAGACTATGCCGGGTAGCCCTGCTAGCTTTTAAATTTAAAAGTTAAAACAAACAAAACACTAAAATATTTAGAAGATAAAAAAAACACAATTCGGCTAGTTACTAGATGAAACATTATGATCGTTCGAAACTTCTAAAGTGATGTTGAAACCTCAACTGCCGATTGGCGGAAGTCACCGTAATTTCATACTTGAATTACAGTTTAGACATAAGTACGCTCGTACAGGCATCGGTGGAGTGTCGTTCTGTTCCGTCTCGGTATCCTATTTCGATACGCGAAAGATTGGTTTAATGCCGGACGCATTTAGCGGGAATCCCTGACGATTCTGATCACGGCAAATTTTGCACACATTTTTTTGAGTTAAACTGATTTAATATCTATTTACTTTCCTCCCCCACGAGGGCAGTTAGACGGTCTGTTCTTAATTTGGGGCGAATCCAGCTCCCCCCCCCCCCCCCACAAAAAAAAAAGAGGCACCCTGGATTGAGATAAACATTGTTTCCTTCACTGAAGACAGAACAAGATCCCAGACTGAAAGCGGGTGAATAGTAAAGTATTATGGTTCATTCGCGCTTCTAAACTAGAGGAAAAAAAAATTTCTCACGCGCATGTCACGAAAAGGGGCTTTTATTTTTTATTTTAGTTAGGTAGCTATAAATTAAAAGCCCCTTTTTTTTATGAAAGCTAGGCTAATTCAGTTAGTTTTAATCCCACCTTATAAGAGCGATAATTATACTCTCGGGTTCGCCTGACGGCTTGTCACGAGTTGTAAAACTTTATCTGTACTTTGTTCTTTTTTTTTCTCTCTCTCTTTCTCTTTGTTGCGCGAATGTCCTTGGCTGGGCGAATCGTTGTAAACTTATGACGAAAGCATTCATAAGTGCGCAATTTATCAGCTGACTCATCGACGCCATTTTTTCTTTTTTTTTTTTTTTCCCTTATATACTGAAGTTCAATCTATATTGGACTCAAGTTTGGCGTTGAACTATTTAGTCATGTGTTATTGACGACTAGCTGTGCCTACCCAGTATTGTCCGGGAATAACTTTAATTTTTTTTTTTTTTATATATAAATTTGAAAATCGTATTTTGAAAGTTAAATACAAGAGTATTCGCTCAGAACTTTACCAGAAGTGACTTTCTTCTATTCGACAATTTGAATGCTTCCAAATTTCCTTTAAAATTTCGAAGGTTCACGAATGTTTTTTTTTTTTTTTTTTTTTTTTTTTTTTTTTTTTAAACGAATAAATCGAAATACATTATGGTGGATTTTTAATGTAATTACATTTGTTAAATAGAATTAAAATTCGTTTTAGTACTTTCCGCTATTGAATTTGATTTCGAAAAGAATCTATTGATAGTAAATAGAAGCGAGAAAAACACGCACACGAGACGTGGTTGGTCACATTTTTATTTACAGATAGAATCAGTTCAAATCTGAACAAATTTTAGTAAAATTTGGACTTTCCATTATACAAACTTTTAATAACTAGAAATACCCGTGACCCGTTGGGTCACTACCACTACTTATTCTACTTCAGGTGGGAATAAATGGGGGGGGGGGGATCACCCTCGGTGAGTGATGTATTTGCAGACAGATTGCTGCCCCAACAACCATTATCAGTATTTTTATTAATCTTATTATAATCTCTGTCCAATGGTAGGAAATCTTTTTTTTTGGGGGGGGGGGGGATAAATGATAAAGTTTACAAAAAATGTGGTCACGTTATTAACCAGGTTACCAAGAATTCATATTTCATAATGATCGGTTCATTAGTTTGAGTGAATCGTGTGTAATATATCTGAATTAATAAATACGAAAGTTTTTTCATCCATCCTAACTATTAACATCAAAACAGGTTGTGCTTTAATTCTGATACGACACAAGTGTGGGGTAAAATAAGTCGTTGGTCCAAAAATATTTAAAAAAAAAAAAAAATTTCTATCCTACTCTTAACTAGAATCATCTCGGTCACCACAATTACTCTCGGGCCATCTTACTTAAAATCTCCCCAAATTGTTGACCATTTTTAGGTTACATAAATTATGATATGGAGATACTGAACTTTCATTTTAGCCAAAAAGCCAAGTAACCATAAAATATTTTTATGGCTTTCAAATGAATATTAAAAAATGGTTTAATCTATTGTATTATCTTTTTAATGGGGGTGAGTAGTGAAGTATCGTTTCTGTCCTCCCAGGAACCACCACCTCTTTTATGGGAAGGGGGGGGGGATGTACTGTTCTATTATGAGACGTATACCCAGGAACTACCTTCTCCTCTTTAGGCGAAGGAGGACAGTATATGTTCATTCCTCATGACACCATCCATGATTATCTTCTGGGTGGTTAGGGTTAGTGTACTATGGCTTGTTATATCATCTTTCCAGGCATTAACTCCTCCTTTAGGGGCAGTGTAATATGTTCATTCACCATATTTTCCCAAGCTAGCAGAAATATGCGACCGGATGTAGTATATATTTGCTAGTACTTATATAAGATGGTCAAATGCTTAGACTTTGGAAGAATTCCGAATAGATGAAGAAAACGACACCTTAAAGATACATGGAATAAAGGTGAAGTCAAAAATTAAGCCCATCAGATGCTCAGAAATAATGCAGGTATCAGAATCGGCTCTATCGTTAAGACTTTGGGTCAACCAGAGATATTATGTGACAATTTAGAAAAAACAAATATCAAACTTTTGATATAGAATTTCTGTAACTGATACTCAAAAATAGATGCCATAATTTTTGTTTATTTCTAAAATTGTCGTGTGTATATATATATATATATATATATATATATACATATACATATATATATATATATATATATATATATATATATATATATATATACATATACATATACATATATATATATATATATACATATGTATGCGTGTATGAATGCTTACATCCATACTTCTCTTTATCGAGATAACTTCAAATTTCGGCTTATTCCCAATTTTAAAAAAAAAAAACAAAAAAAAACACTAGCACTAAGAATATTTAATTGGCTATCTTGGAAATGTTAGTTTACTAGTAACTAGCATAATCATTGGGCGTTGCCCGGGGACATAAACAGAATAGTTAGTGTGTGTAACATCTTTTAAAACTTTCTCTCAAACCCTTCCCTCTTGTAACCCTTTTTCCTCTATTCCCCTGTCTATTCCCCTGTTATTATTGTATTAAAAAATGTAAGTTCAGTTGTAGTTATTGTTTCCGAGCAACAGTTTATTGAATGCTAAATTAGCGTTTCTCAAGAGGTCTTTCCAAATTACATCACATTAAAAATCGCTCGAAATCTCCTACCCTCCTCCGAAAAAATATCAGCTTTGTGTCTTGTGCAGTTTTAGCTGGACACACAGACAACCCTTTATATAATAGAACAAGACAAGTTAATATTAATAACATTGTGTTGCATAATCATTTTTTATCTGCACCTTTTCGGTTCTTTATCTCGTCATGGTTAAACGGGAAGTGCAAGAGTAGTCCCTATTTACTTGCCTCCCCTACAAGGGCAAAGTTAGACACAAGGTCACTTTTGTGGAGTGGGGGGATATCCAATTCCTCAAAAATATACCCTTTGGGTGGAAAAAAATCATTGGAATATAATGGAGTGGGGGAAAGAAAAAGAAAAACAAAAGTTAGTACATGGAAGTTGCTATACAAGGTTCAAATCCTGTCAGATCTGTCATTACTAGGTACGTGCAAAAAATAGCCATCGCTTGTACGGACTATAGTTCTTAAAAGTGTTTTTTCATAAATATTTAAGTAGTTTTCGTTTACATTTTGATTGTGTTTGAAAGTTAAAAGCATTACGGTAATATCTAAAAGGAAACAAATGTATTTGTGTGTGAAAAAAAATAGAATGAAAAATATTATCAATGGCTAAAACAGTTAAAAGTGCAGATTCAATAAAACATGTTTAAAATTTGCTGGAAAGATAAATATGAATTGTCTGGACTCTTTCAAAGTTGATTAAAGTCTTAAGAGTGAATTTAAAAAAAAAATGGACCGTTTCTTTTACTAAATTGCTTAAGTGAAATTAAGTTCGAAACATGTTTATGTAATTGTAAACACAAAATATGGCTACTAAATCTCAATGCGCAGAACTCAAACTGTAGTAATTTTATTTAATTTTTATTTAGGAGTTATGGTTGTGTAATAGTTTATAGAAATTGAAAAATGATCAGACCTTAATTTCTTTTTTAAGGTTATCAAAAAAAAATGTTAGTAAAGACATTTTATCTACAAAGTAAAACTTTTAAAAACATTTTCTAACTGAAGGGAGAGGGTCCAAATGTTACAATTTTGGGGATTGACAATTTATTTTGCATATGCCTAATGTTTACCAATGTTTACCAATGTTTTTCCTTAGAATTGAAAATAAGACTTTTAAAATGTTAAATTATCTTTAAGTTATGAACTGCGTCAAATTTTTTTAATTTTTTTTTTTTACAAAATTAAAAACTTTAGCAATTACATTACTCGATTTATTCTTGTCATAACAATGAATTACATTAATTCTTTTAAAATACAACCAAGTGTATTTTTTAAGTGAAAAAGTAAATTTAATTCGATGACTACACTGACAATTTATTCAGTGACAAAAGTTAAAACAATAGAATTTAAATTTTATTTAATAAATAATTTAAACTTTGTAAATAATATTTAAATATTTAAAGTTAAAAGAATTTTTTTAAATATTTATTAATGAAAAGATGATAAAAGCAAATACAGACTCAAGTTTTAATATTCCAAATAATTAACGATGAATTGTGAAATAACAATCGTTGAATCTCTGAAAATAAAATTCGGTGGCAGGTTAATTCCGCCTGTTTATTACAAAACTGGGCATCCATACGTCCAAGTCGATTGTTAGTAGAAATTATCCTGTTTTTAATTCTTTTCGTTATGATTCTGATTCTCAATTTAAATTTTTTATTTTCAAGATTATTTAAAGATTTGCGCTGATGATGCGTTCTGGTGCAAAGGGGGAAATATAATAATAGCGCATTTAGAATTTTCCCAGAAACTTTTAAAATCAGAAAATATTTTGGCAATCATATATATATATATATATATATATATATAATTCTTTTTTTTTTTTTTTTTGTGAAATATTGATTAAACAATGCTTCATTCAGTGATAATATCGCTAATTCATGAAATTAATTTTTCTTTGAGTTATAGTGTCACCCTGTTGACTGGGGCTGTAGAATTCGCCAACTGCAGCGGAGTAAGACCCCCCCCCCCCCCTGTTGGCTGCGGGTGGCGAGTTATGTCTGAGGAAAAGATCCTGCTGGCTGAGCAGCTCAATGACTATAAAATAAAAGCCATTGGCGGCAACACTCCATTTCGGCCCTTACCGGATTAGATGGGTGGTTGGAGAGGTCCGATCCGATCAATTTGGCTGGTCACGACAAGCCCCATCATTTGTGTGGAAAGTGGTGACCAAGGGTCAAATGACGATGTGAGGATAGGCCTTGACATGGCTGTAAAATTCTGGTGTTTCCCTGAAAAAGAGTATTAAATAAATTTAGCGAAATGACCAGTGGAATCGGTGCTCAGAATCTACACCAAAATAGTGTATTATACCACCCCTGTATCCCTGGTGTCGCTAGGACGAATGCCCCCCCCCCCCCCCCCCTCAGCACATCCCGTATAGGGCTAAGAGGTGGATGGGGAGCAGGGGTGATGAAAAAGAAAATCACAAATTCTATACCCCAATTACCAACCACACAAAGATCAACATAAAAATGAACAATACATCCTGACAAATGCGCACACATTAACCTTCGACGCCCCAATCTCACAAAAAAAAATTTGGTTCCACTATTGTAAAAGTGGAATCATACCCTGACCACACAGAAAATGAATGCAAAGGAGAAATTAAATTCCCAGCATATGCCCAAAAAGGCCAGATCTACCCCCCCCCCCCCCAAATAGAAATTACAGAAATTAAAAAAACAAAAGGAACATCACTTATAAAGAGGCAAAAAACATCGTCCAAAATAAGCGTACCTATGCAGACGCTACAAAAATTAAACAACCAAATTAAAATGACGAAAAACTGATTATGATGGACCAAGAAGAATGGCCTGTTTTCCAAGAAAACCTGAAAAAAATGTTTCGTCCACAAATAATAAAACACCCAAAACCACTAACTCAAATAACGAAAACGCACCTAAAGAGTAAACTGTAAACACTAGCACAGGAGGGAAATCGGTTTCTAATGTAGATTTTAACGTCAATTGATCTCCCACCTTTTTGACCATCACAAATTTTTCAACATTTCCAAACCCGTAATTCTCTAGCAGCATGATAAAAAAAAAAAAAAATTTGACTGGTACTGCCATATTTTATTGAAACATATAACACATTTGTTTAAAATTAAGTACCCCCCCCCCTCCAGAATAGAGCTATTTCCAAACTTACAAATATTAACCAGACGTCCATGTTGATATTGGTTATAAAATTATGCAGAATAAATTTCAATTATAACCATTAAAAAAAATTTAAATATAAATGTAAAAAAAAATTGTACTTGTCTGCTTGTATATGAGTTCTGCATCCTTTTTAAAGTGGCGCCTTTCAATTTGTCTGAGAAGAGATGCGCTAACCTAGACACCACTTTATTCAAACAAGCTTGCATGTGTTGGATTTCAAACTTTCAATGCATCTTATGTATATACAATTAAAATTATTTACTTTTTAGATAAAATTTCAGACATTAAAAATAATCATTTGAATGTTTCTGACTTTGTTTTTGATCCTGCTTTATGGCAGTGAGTCGTGGTCAATGAGTAGATGTTAGACAATTGGAAACTTTGATCACCACTGCCTGCGTCGCATCCTCCGTGTCTGATGGCAGCATTTCCTTTCCAATAACAGTATGTTTCTCCTGTAAAAAATCTCCTGTAGACGTGTCATCTTCATGAGACATGTACATCTACGCTGGCTGATGTCCTTGGCCATCAACCAGGAGAATTCATCTATGAAACAATTGCTTCAGCATCCCTTCGGGGTTGGAAAAAGCGATGTAGTGGACAAAGAAAAACCAGACAGTTAAAGCTGACGTGGACCCCCCGAATCTACAAAGTGCGCCATTGGAACTGTGAGTGGCAAGAGATCACCCAATCCTTGACTTCAAATCATCAGGCTTGGTCAGCTGTTGTGAAGGATGCAGTTAAATGACTTTTTCATTCAAAGAATGACTTCCTGTGTCTCCACTTCCTTTCACAAAAGCACTTGGTCTTTCTTAATTTTGACTTAGTTGAAACTGATTAGAGTTTAGAAAAAATTTTTTGTTGCCCTCTTCCCATACACATGGGGGGTGGTGTGGAGTCAAGTTTTGGAAGGACTTGTGAAAATGCGAGTGTCGTGTTATGCCCAGTCTTTTACTAGTCTCAGAATGTGAAATGTCTTGCAGCAAAAAGTAAAGTATCAAAAACAATTTTTTTTTTTTGTTTTATTTCCCCACTTTATTTTAGAATCTGAGTTAGTCATACATAATGCCTCACAGCTCACAACCGTGGTTAGCACTCCCTGTGGAGTTTAAAATAACATTTTTTGTCTCAATGGGCAGATTAAATTTAAGCATCTTGAAAATACCAGTTTGTTGTTTGTTATAATCTAGTGTTTAACATCTTTATTTTATTTATTTATTTTTTTCTTCTCTCTCCAGGGGTTCTGTCTAAGAATAGCACTGATACTCCATCCATCATTCCAACAAATTCGTCAATACAACATAATGTCTCTACAACAACGGCATCACCAAAAACTACACCCGATCCCCCTAAAACCACAACTACATCTGCCATGACAACAGCAGCCCCAGTAGCAGGAAAATTTGATTTTAATAACTGCTCTGCGTTATATGCTGCAATTCGCATTGAGGGCAAATCCCAGTCGGTAAGGTTTTTCTTTTTCTTTTTTTTTTCCCTCATTACAGAATCAAAGGAAATAAGAGAAACTTCTGCTTTCATTACAATTGACGACTGCTTAACAGAAAGATGCCACTATTGAGCCAACAGTTTGGTTACTTCAAGATTGCAACTATTTTCTGTCAACGAAGAGTTACGGAGAAGCAATTAATGGTTAAAAGGATTCCCATTTAACATAAATAGCTTAGTCCCACCCAATGTTACAGGACTCTCCCTAATTCATATACTAGCAGGACCCATGGAAATTCCAGTTGCTGTAATGTAGGTTCAGTGTATATCTGAAGGTTGGGGGGGGGGGGGGTGCTTCTATGGACATCCGGTGTGAATGCAAACCCCCCTCCCCACAATACTATTGTACTATCTTTGGATAGAACATACAACACTTTTATCTTAGTTTGAAGGTCAAGAAAGTGTATTTTAGTTAGCTTCATGTTTGACCCAACACATTAGATAAAATTAAATATTACTTTGCATTACATCGACCTGGGTGCAGAGTGATAACGTACAAACCTGAAACTGCTTTAGCATATTATATCGATGCTATTTATAGTAATTTTGTTTTTGGTATGTTTGCTAGTAAGTTGGATAGTGTATGCCAATGTATGTAATAATACATTTCATGTTCGTACATTATCTTTCATAAGCACTTGATTGGCTAATCGGCAAATGTGCTGATTAATCTGATGTAACTATAGTAAAAAAAAAAACTCAACTAAACCCATTTTAAAATGAATTGTTCCAAAATCAAATTTGGTCCGTCCCGTCGATTAAAACGATATTTAAAAAAATAAATTTTTTGGGGTAAGACAGGATATTGTTACAGAATCACTATAATTTTGAAATAAAGACCTATTATAATATTTAGCTGACAATTATTTTTATGGAGTCATTTTATTTTCAAAGTATTGCTTCTGATAAATGTATTTCATAAGGAATGTTTCTATTAACAGTAAATTATAAAGATTGATGTAGAAAGCTCTGGAATGTCCACGGGGTCCAGCTAGTTTGTATTTTAAAAAAAAAAATTTATAAGGGTTAATGAGTTAGTCAGTTGTATGACGAACAACATGTTGAGAGGATTAAAAATGGATGAAATGATCAGAATTTGTATTAAGACTGTTTTACATGAATTGTTAACATTGGATTTGAAAATTACAATTTTGTAGTCATCTCAGAAGCAACCCTGTGGTATCGTTTCAGACGAAGTTCTTGAAAAGAAACTTTGTACATAATTTCATGAAAATGGTTTTAGCTAGACTAGGGGGAACCAGAGATCATTGGAGCGTAGTCGAGCACCTACCATAAACATGGTAACAGTACCTCATGGGATGCCAGGGGTCAGGCATGGCACTTGTGTTGCACTGCTCCATACTGCGGCAAAGGGTGTATGAGGTTGAAGATAACTACCCACCGGCCACATACACAAACACAGATCTCTGACTGGAAGTGTCTGAGTTGGCGATTGGAAGGACATCCAGCATAAAAAAACCCTGCTCCAGAATCACATGACACTCAATGAAAAGTTTCCCAGTGAACACTAGATCAGAGACGAGTCAATCGCCACAATCTTGATCACTGGAGACTTAGCATAAGGACAGCCAGACAGCATTAAACCTCTGAAGGTAACATAGACAATAAACCTGGATAGTGTGTGAGAGAAAGACTAGCGTTGTCGCTTCTGTGAGAAACTGGCTGTTTTTGTACAGTCAAGGCAGAACAGACTGCTTTAAACAGCACCTCCCCAAATGAACAGTACTCAGTCTTAGTACATATTTGACTCTGGTACTTTCTGTATCGGTAGAATAATGCAACCATTTTTCCAGATTTGTAAGTTTTTCATTTCAGGTCTGAAATGAGTCTGTTCTAGGAGCTTCAAGGAGAGCCATTCATTGAAACTGGTGCAATGTGATGATTTGAGTGTTGGTGAAAAAAGCTTTGGCTAAGAAGTAACGAGCCACTTTTCCTCGTTGCGGCATGCGCTTCAAGGTGGAAGAGGGAATCAGAACACTTTATCATTAATGCTCTTCAAAGTGATGCCATAGATGACTCTTCTCTGAATGATTTGAAAGATATCCTAATTGTGTAATCTCGTAGAATTTTTTTTAACAAAATTGACCTGATTTTTATTTTCTCATTTAATAGGTAAATGTCCCTGCCAGCAGTGATGTCGGTGGATATTGCGGCAAGACGGATTCAAATATGACTCTTACTTGGGATAACAGCTCAATTACTTTCAGTTTTTTAAACACAAATGGCACAGTATATCTTGAAAACGTGGCAATTAAACTTGAAAGTGAGTTTTTAACTTTTAAAAAATTTTTTTTTTTAACTCTAGTGCTAATCAATTTTTTTTTTTTTTTTCAGTGAATTACAAATTTCTACAATGATGCTAGCGAATAAAGTAATTTACTTTGAAAGAAAACATCCCTCAATTTGTGGGGAGGAAATGGTTCGAATTGTAGTGGAGTTTAAGATACAGAAGTGTGGGGGGGGGGCGTATGAAAAGTGACTAAGGATCCATCATGTCATTGTGCTTCACCATTTTATGCCACGAAAATGTTTATAAAAACCTGACGGTGAATCCAGGACATGGGTTTTGTATTTCTCTCTCACTTTCTCGTGTGAGGGAAGAAGTTTCAGAATCTTATGATGGGTCTTGCCCGAATCTTACACGTTTGTTCAGAAACGCACAATTGTCGGGTGGGTTAGGGTTAGTTTGAATACCATTTTTCAGCATTATGGCCAGTTTTACTCTCACGGGGATGCGAGTTGTCTGCTTTTTAGTAGAATGTTTTTTTTTAACTGGATAACAATTTTCCTTTTAAAAGTTGTTTCTACATCTACCAGGATCCTACATGTTTGAATTGTTCAAATTCAATATTCCACAGAAAAATTTCCCTTCAAATCCTTTCTATGTTGCACAATTAAACCAACCGATTGAATATCAACTTGTCTCTGGGGTCCATAATTGACCTTGGGTGTCAAACCTTATCCTAAAAGTTAACTTAACTCCAAAGTATTGGATACGAGCTGAAGTACCCGTCTATGTCCCGGGTTTCTCAACTTTTCTTGAATTTTAAAGTCAAGATTAGGAGTTAAGAACAGAAAATATTTAAAAAAAAAAAAAAAAAAAAAAAAATCGTAATGAGGATAAATATTGGCTAAAAAAACCCACTGGAATGCAACAGCAAAAAAAACAAAACGATTAGTTTTGAAATTCAAATCCTAAAATATTTGAATGGAAATCTGATGCTTTATCCACAAGAGGACCGTTCAAATGAAAATATTGTCTATTTAACCTGCTTAAATAAGTTTGGCATAGGATAAAAAAATAAAATCCCTTCTACTTTTCCGCATAGATCTAAAAGTAAGATCGTCTAAAGAAAAATATATATGAAATAAATCTCTTAAAGTAAAAATATTAATGAACATTTATACAAGTTTTTATGAGATTCTTTTTTTTCTTTATAAAAAGGATGTTATCTCAAAATAAACAATACATACTATTTGACGTGAAACGTATATGTTCAGTCGGCTAATAAAACAAAATCAACTGAAGAGAATGCTAAGAATTTCATTTCTTTCTAATGTTTTTTTTATTTTTATATACTTTTAATTTTGAATCGATTTTAAAGAACTTTTGACATCAGATTGAAGGTGTTCATTCCAAATCTGTGGTTAGTTTAGTTCTTAGATCAACTGTTTAACTGATGCAACACACAGACAACTTTGCTTTCTATAGAGATTTATAGACTGACAAAAAAAGGATAAATGAAAGATTTATATATTTTAATATAAAAACTAAGATACTCGTCCCAGGATAAATAAAATTGATTTCCTGAATATGATGGTGTTGCACTATTATGTCCCTTACAAAGATTAAAATAAAGATATAATGATACTAAGCCTTATGTCTAGAATCCTTATTCCAATTTTGATTAAAATCCATTATATTTTTTTATTTTAGAAAATGTCACAAATTTAATGCTTAAGGTGATTAAATTGAAATTCGGAATCTTAATTGCTATCAATGACTATGGATCAAATTCAATGCAAATATTTGCGTGATTGCTATCTAATGACTATGGATCAAATTTAATGCAAATATTTTCTTGATGGCTATCTAATGACTATGGATCAAATTCAATGCAAATATTTGCGTGATTGCTATCTAATGACTATGGATCAAATTTAATGCAAATATTTTCTTGATGGCTATCTAATGACTATGGATCAAATTCAATGCAAATATTTGTGTGATTGCTATCTAATGACTATGGATCAAATTTAATGCAAATATTTGCGTGATTGCTATCTAATGACTATGGATCAAATTCAATGCAAATATTTGCGTGATTGCTATCTAATGACTATGGATCAAATTCAATGCAAATATTTGCGTGATTGCTATCTAATGACTATGGATCAAATTTAATGCAAATATTTTCTTGATGGCTATCTAATGACTATGGATCAAATTCAATGCAAATATTTGCGTGATTGCTATCTAATGACTATGGATCAAATTTAATGCAAATATTTTCTTGATGGCTATCTAATGACTATGGATCAAATTCAATGCAAATATTTGCGTGATTGCTATCTAATGACTATGGATCAAATTCAATGCAAATATTTTGTGATTGCTATCTAATGACTATGGATCAAATTCAATGCAAATATTTGCGTGATTGCTATCTAATGACTATGGATCAAATTTAATGCAAATATTTTCTTGATGGCTATCTAATGACTATGGATCAAATTCAATGCAAATATTTGCGTGATTGCTATCTAATGACTATGGATCAAATTTAATGCAAATATTTTCTTGATGGCTATCTAATGACTATGGATCAAATTCAATGCAAATATTTGCGTGATTGCTATCTAATGACTATGGATCAAATTTAATGCAAATATTTTCTTGATGGCTATCTAATGACTATGGATCAAATTCAATGCAAATATTTGCGTGATTGCTATCTAATGACTATGGATCAAATTTAATGCAAATATTTTCTTGATGGCTATCTAATGACTATGGATCAAATTCAATGCAAATATTTGCGTGATTGCTATCTAATGACTATGGATCAAATTTAATGCAAATATTTTCTTGATGGCTATCTAATGACTATGGATCAAATTCAATGCAAATATTTCCGTGATTGCTATCTAATGACTATGGATCAAATTCAATGCAAATATTTGCGTGATTGCTATCTAATGACTGGATCAAATTCAATGCAAATATTTTTGTGATTGCTATCTAATGACTATAGATCAAATTCAATGCAAATATTTTCGTGATTGCTATCTAATGACTATGGATCAAATTCAATGCAAATATTTGCGTGATTGCTATCTAATGACTATGGATCAAATTTAATGCAAATATTTTCTTGATGGCTATCTAATGACTATGGATCAAATTCAATGCAAATATTTGCGTGATTGCTATCTAATGACTGGATCAAATTCAATGCAAATATTTCCGTGATTGCTATCTAATGACTATGGATCAAATTCAATGCAAATATTTTGTGATTGCTATCTAATGACTATGGATCAAATTCAATGCAAATATTTGCGTGATTGCTATCTAATGACTATGGATCAAATTCAATGCAAATATTTGCGTGATTGCTATCTAATGACTATGGATCAAATTCAATGCAAATATTTGCGTGATTGCTATCTAATGACTATGGATCAAATTCAATGCAAATATTTGCGTGATTGCTATCTAATGACTATGGATCAAATTCAATGGAAATATTTGCGTGATTGCTATCTAATGACTATGGATCAAATTCAATGCAAATATTTGCGTGATTGCTATGGATCAAATTCAATGCAAATATTTGCGTGATTGCTATGGATCAAATTCAATGCAAATATTTGCGTGATTGCTATGGATCAAATTTAATGCAAATATTTTCTTGATTGCTATCTAATGACTATGGATCAAATTTAATGCAAATCTGAAATTTTAATTTTCAAATGAGATTGTGCTTATGTTACGTCACTAAAAACCTTTTAAAATACTTCAAATTAAGCAAAATTTAGGAATATTAATGTTTTATGCCTATTAAAATTTCACAAAAGGATTCTACCTTTTCTTTGCTCATCCTTACATAAAACTAAATTCAACTAAATATAGTCTACATTACCCACCCTTGTGCATAACAGCGGTGTTCATAATCGGTTAATTTAGGAGTGAATCCTATACAAAAAAAATATTAACAGATGTAAAGTCAGGTATGCATATCTAAATAAAGGGTTGAAATACCTTATTTTTATTTGTAAGATAATTGGTTACATCATTGCTCCACTGGATAAAGTTGTGGACTATGAAATTGACTATGCTAAATTCAAATCCAATTACAGTTTTGTGATTATCCACTAATACGATTAAGACCCCCCCCCCCCCCTTACCTGCTATGGGTGAAGTATCGATAAAAAGCACGATCAGAGATCATACAGTTTTTGGTGACTAGTTTGTACTAGTAAATGTTCCTGTTCTTGTGAACTTAAGTGTGTGTTCACTGCATAGGCTGTGATAGTCTGTTCGTCGTTAGAATCAAGTGCTTGGTTTCAGCACTGACTGTAGTGTCAATCATTTGGTGTCGGTCACTGCTTTAACAAAAGGATTTTCCTTCCAAATAAGATAGCAATTAAAGTTTAAAACGAGTAACAATATTTTATTTTAAGAGGTTAAAATGACACTTGGTTTCTATATCGAACGACAGACTTGCAATTGGAACATCTCTTTCAACCGAACACAAACTGTCAGTCAGCTTACCGCCTAGAGGCCCGTCTCTCAGAGCAAAACCAAACTCTCTGCCAATTGTAACTGCCATTTGGAGTAGGCCACACAGCCCACTTGAAAATGATGGGCTGTTTTATCATTGGACATAAAAACTGACTGACCAAGATGTCTTATCTGGAGTGATCATAGGATTTAAAGAGTTGCAATCATGGCATGGAACCTCACTTTAAAGAAGTCATTACTTCTCAAGTGAAATCAAATTTTGGCTGGTCAAACTGAGCCAGATTTTTTCTCCATCACAGGCCTGCCATCTGCATGCAGCTATGCACTCCACTAAACATGCATCAGTATGCATGTTTACACTTGGTCTGCGTTTGATTGCTACAAAAAGCAATTGGATACGCAGTTACATTGTTGGCAAAAGAAGTATTAAAAGTGGTTTTCTGTTATCCATACGGAACTTTCATATTCTGAAATGTTATATTCTGACTTAAAGAAAATGAAGAAATATCGTATAGTTAATATTCTAAAAAAAAAAAAAATCAGTAATTGATTTGGAAACCTGATGCACTAGGTGGTTGCATGTTTAGTGGGTTGCACAGTTGCAATTCATGCGAAGGGCAGGTGTGCTGCGAGTGACGACAAATATTACGAGAAATCACCCAACATATCTCTGACTTTCGGCGTTTGAGAAAATGTGCTTTCAAATATGAGGTTTTCTACTGTGATCATGACTTGAGTCTTGCCAAAAATATTGGACCCCCTAAACACAAGGTTTGTATGTTAATGGATAAGGCTGATCATTATCTCAAGTGGTCTTTCTGGGGTGGTCCCGGTTATGATTCCAGCAGAAGAGGTCAGTTTTGTTTTCTGAGCATCTCAGTCGGTTTGGTTTGTTTGCCTCTCAGAGATATAGGCTCTAAGTTATTGGACTTGTGTTTTAATTTGGTCGCGTTGCGTTTTCTTCGACTGAACAAACTTATCATTGTAACTTCAAAACAACAAAACCCTTTCTACTTATCTTAATATAAACATGCACTAGGCATGCTTATATTAAGACATGTTTAGCGGATTGCATAGTTGCAATGTATGTGAATAGCAGATTTACTGTTATATTTAACAAAGACCACACAGAATTCCATTTGTCCACTTGAGAAAATGTTTCTTCATATGCAAGGTGTAGTTATGACTCATCCAGGGTCTTCCAAATTTAATTATTGTCCAGATACAGAGACCCTCTAGACAGTAGGTCTAAGATGGGCTCTTGGGTTCTGATTGGTACTTTCCTGACACACCACGAACATTGTTGCAAATGGAATATTCAAAGGGAGGTAACTCTTAAATGTCTTAACTTTTAAACTGTTAAATGATTACTTTGATTTGTTTGGGCTCTTGGCCTTTTGGCTAAGATCAAAGTGTAGTATCTGTTCCGATGGATACTGCATCCCATAGACTGGTATTGTCTTGGCCTTCAGGGCTTGATTTACACCGGTCTATGGGTCTGTCCTGTGCATTTCTAGGAGGTCCACCCTCCCAAATTATCACCTCCCCTGTTTGGGGAGGAGTAAGTTTATTGCTTACTGCCTGAGGCGCCCCTACCAGGGAATCCCGACGGGGCTGCCCAGGTAATTTTTAAACCCCACTTTCCCGACTCCGACCGTGGGTCACATCTTACTTGTGTGAGTAAGATAAAAACTGGCCTTGTGCCTAACTCCTGGAGAGGAGTAAATCAATACTCTAATGTTAACTGTAAGATAACATTGTGCCGGAAGTGGGATTTGAATCCCTGTAACATTATGTAGGGAAATTCTTTGGCCTTTTAGCTAGAAATAAAGTGTAGTATCTGTTCTGATCTTACACTTAGTCTATTCTATCCTTGGTCAGTGAAGGTAAAATCTTGCTCAACTGAAGCAATTTTAATTTTTGTTCCAATTTACTGCCCTTTTGGGGGCTGAATTTTTCTCCCCACATTAAAAGCTGACCATGTCAAAGATGTGAGACCTGCTTTTTAGTAAAGTTCAGCTGTTTTTGTTAACCGGAAAGTGAACCCCCCCCCCCCCCCCCCCGGTTATGAAATTCATCTCAATTTGAGGTTTTTTTTTTTTTTTTTTTTTTCGTCATTGGCTACTGTAATCCCTACCTTGTATCTAACTTTGCCTGAATCTACAGTCCCCTCTCCAAGAAAGTAAAATCTTTCCTGCAATCCAGTCGCATTTGGTCCAAATAAACTTCAGTCTGTGCCTGATTTATCCACCAAGTTTCAGTCATGAATCTCCAGTCTTTGTTTTATCGTCATTCACTGATATGCGAGGACATGTTGGTGATTGTCTCTGTAAGTGTGATCCTGAATGGGCTTTACACTCTCCTAACTATACCCTCCTCCCCAATTTTTAATTTGGGGATTATCTTAAATATGTCTATCAAAACAATCCCAGACTAGTCCCAAATTGAAGATGGCCATCGCTAACAAAAGCACTCGTATCAAGGTGTGCTTGCAATGCACACCGGTAGCATATCATTTAACCGTGATGAAACAGTGTTGAGTATTCATGACTGAAACTTGGTGGGTAAGTCGGGTATAGACTAAAGTTTATTTGTACGAAATCTGGTTGGATTGCAAGAATTGTGAATTTTAATGAGTGTCCCCTCCCTTATTTTTATTTTATTGAAAGTTGAGATTTATTAATGTGTCAAGAGGGTTAATAAATGTTTAACTTTAAAAAACATCTCCTTCCAGATACAACTGCTAATCAAAAGTTGCACGAGAAACTGTCTTCTGCTAACGCCTACTATACCTGCAAAGAAACTCTACTAAAGATGAAAGGTTACAATGTATCACTTGTTGGTCTGAAAGTTCAAGTTTTTAATTATAATTCCACCTTCAGTGACAATGGTAAGTGATTCTTTTCTACTTCTGTTATTTATTCCTTCATGTTCACTTTATCTTTTTTTTTGGGGGGGGGGGGTCTCCATGTGATATCGGGAAGCCATGTTGGATTTAACTCCGCGTTGATCTTGGTTCTTGTGGAAACACTAAGACGATTCGATTTTGCAACGGATTTTATTCGCTTCTTGAAGAGTGACAAATGACTAAAATGAAAAACGCTGAATTTGAAGGCGGTGTCGATGCAATTTTGGTTGGAAACCCAGTTTGATAGAGAATCAAATGAGTCAAAGAGGAAATTACAATATTGAAGAATTCAATAATTTGGCTTCTGGTTTCCAGGCAAAAAAGACTCCAGAGTTGAGTGAAAATTTCTTTTTGTGAAGGTGATACCTCGAAAATGAAATAATAAAATGACACTATACTACAGCACCCTGATTCGATATGCTATGTTGGTAAATAAAAATGTAATTGAAAATTATTGAATTCTTTGATATTGTATCCTTTGCCTTAGAAGCAACAACTTTCAAAATTTTGCCCAGGTTTCCGATATCATTGCGTGCTGTCCCCCTCCTCTACATCAGGATTAAGTTGTATAGCGGCTGTATCTGCAACACCATGTTATGATGGTAAATGCTGAGCCTGTACCCAGTTTTCTTTTGTCCGAGTGCAGCACAACAACGGATCCATGATTAAATGGATCTCCAATGTGAAATCTGATCAAACCAACACATTAGGTTGTCAAAGTTGTCCAGCATAGAGGTTATCCTAAGGACAAACTGGTTTTGCTGGTATGGTCATGGAGAGCGTTTATCCTCCTGAATAAATCGTTTCAGAAGCATGGATGGTCTTGAATCGTAAAGTGGTTTGCCGGCCAAGGAAAACTTAGAAACAAGTGATTAGACAAGTGTATCGAGTGGAATTTGGAGAAATTGACTTGTCGGCTTATGGTTAGCTTGCAAAATATATAAAAAAAAATGTCTGACCCCTTGAACAAAGTGATGAGTAGATTGAATACTAAAAAAATTCTCATTTGTATAGTAGTGGTTGAAAGGATGTTTCGATTTTTTTTTTTTTTTTTTGAAAGACATGAATCAGTTCGTAAAAATAGCGTGAATTGTTTCTGAATTTTAAAGGGGTGGTATGCTGTAAAAGCCAAATCAAGTTACTCTTCACAAGTTCTTGATTAATTGGTCCCCCAATTTATAAAATCTGGGACCTATGGTTTGAGGCATGTCCGTCCGTCCGTCCGGATTTCTCTCCGCAACCATCCATTGAATTTCTCTGAAATTTTGCATGAAGTTGTAACTTTGGTCAGGTTAGAAAGTGACATTCTCCGATTTTTGAAAAAAAAATCTGGTTAGCCCTCCAGGGGGTCAAAAGGCCCGAAATGGCAAAAAATGACGTTTTTTGCCCCATAATTTTCCATCCATTCAATTTCTCTGAAACTTGGCCAAAATGTTTCCTAATAGAAAATAAGTATCGCTGAACTTGGAAAAAATCTGGTTCGCGCCCACAGGGGGTCAAAAGCCCCCAAAATGGCAAAAAATGACCCTTTTTTTTTTTCCCCCATAACGTTTGATCCATCCATTCAATTTTTTTGAAACTTGGCCAAAATGTAGACAATTGTTCTGGATATAAAATGAGCATCCTTGACCACAGAAAAATTCTGGTTCGCGCCCCCAGGGGCTCAAAGGGGGGTAAAAAAAATGCCCCAAATTTATTGCATTTTACACTTATCACACACAGAGGGGGACCACACATGCGTGGCTTGTTACCAATGATTTTGAATTAATTTATATATATATATATATATATTACACATAGTAAGTGGAATGATCTCATCTGCTAATGAAAATAATCAAATTTTCTCACTGTTTAAATTCAATTTAATCTTTTGTATTAATTTTATAGCTGAGATAATCGTCTGTTCTAATATCAGTTGACACAATTGAATCTGATTTGTATTCCGACTCCTGTTTTTATCTGAGATGTTCTCGTATTTCGGCTAATGCAACCTCTTCAGGTGCATCTTGTGGAACTTGGGAATCGATACAGAAACTTTGAATGGACCCCTTTATTTAATCTACAGGGATAGGTTTTTCTCGTTCCGTTAGCCATGACCGGATAAAAGTCTCCAGTAATTCATAATTGTAATCTTAATATCACCCACACTGAGGATTGAACCCTCAACCTCCAGAAGACTGTCACTGAAAATTGATAATTACTAAGCACTTTATCCATTGCGCCGCGGATCCTTGAATCTGACTTTAATTCCATGCTATTTTTAGAAGTTTTGTTACTTTTGTGATGTCATTGGAGCACAGGTACAGTGTGATGTTGAGTGAATGGAGTAAGTTCAATGAATTTCTGCTATTACTAACCAGCAGAGCATTACCACTTTTTACCAAGGGAAGTCTATCGGGCATGTGTATGCAGTATGATGTATAGAAGTGAAACCTGGCCTGTGAGGGTTGAGGGCATGCGTTGCATGGAGAGAAATATGAGAATGTGTAATGTAAATTTTAAAGACAGGCTTAGATCTGATGACCTCAACCGTACGTTATTTTTAGGTTTTGTTTGTTTGCATCTGTTGTCTTTGTTTTCTTTTTCTCTTATCATTTTAGTAATTCTCTTTTCAAAGAATTGCCTGTCTTATCACTTTTTGCTTTTGATAGGTGAAGATTGCGATGCTGTTACCACTGCTGCTCCAACCACACCATTACCGTCTACAACACCGAAACCAAGCCCTACTCCTTCCCCAATAACCGTCAATTACACTGTCCATGGATCTGTGAACGGAACCAATGTTCTTTGTCTTTTGATGGATGCTGCAATCCACTTCAAAATTCCATATGAAGGTAAAAAAAAGGTAAGCCTTTATCTTAGACCGTGTCTGCTTTTCGTGCTTTCGCTAGCATAATAACTCTACTTAATTAAATCTTATGTCGTCATAAACCGCAATGTGTGTTCCCTAAAGAATTAAAGGTTAGAGAATATGTAAAATCCACTGAAGTGGAACAGACCCCCCCCCCCCCTCTTGAAACTTCAAATACATATCCGATTTGAATGAAATTTAAACATATGTATAGACATTAATTCGGAATTGTCCACCGTTTCAGCTTCTTCCGACTATATTAGAGCGAAACGAGGGGGGGGGGCCAGTAGAAGTAATGTTGTGATGAGCATGGCGGGACCGTACGTAATGGCGGGACCGTACGCAATGGAGGGACCGTACTTAATGGCGGGAACGTACGTACTAGTAATCCGCATTCAATCCTGAGTTACTTCATGTCTTCATGATAGTATTTACTTAACAACTCGTGGCCATTTCAGATAAAAGAATTTTTTTTAAATTATAGTTCAAAACTTAAACAGTAATCACCAACTTCCAGCCATTAGTCTCTCCAGATGAAATATTTTTCTATTGGGCCTATGCTGACACAAGTCTCCCTTTAAACGTTGTATAGAAGTTGTTGTAATTTTTTAACTAGCTGTACCTTTCCGGTGTTGCCTGGGAATAGTTACTTTGCTTTCATTGTTTAAAATATATTGAATATGCTCCAAAGGCTGTTAGCAAATCCGAATGAAAGCAGATGATTGTTTGGTTCATTTACAGATTAAAATTTAAAAACGGACTTGTTTTAACTTTACGCTATTGTATACAATTTACAGGTCATTTTGAAAGTAAAGATAACTAATAACTCCGTGGGCCGTATTATTCGAAGAAAGTAAATGTAGAAATCTCATAGCGAATTAAATCTTCAAAATTAGAGCAGGAAAAGTGTAAAAACAGAATGGAAGCGAACTCATTTTACATTTGAAATAACCTGGCAACGGTATAAGCGTAAATGAAAAAAAAAAAATATTAAGGATAAGAATAATAATCACAAAATAAGAGCAAATAATTTCCCTATCTTCAAAGTGAAATGTTTCGGCAGTACAGATTTTGATTGCCAATTACAATGTATTTTGTAAGCTCCTGGTTCTATTTAGGTCATTAAAAAAAAATGTCCCCAGTCTAACAAATTTCTTAGTTGTCCTAATTATTAGAAAGAAACTTAAGCGAATTATGTTATAATCTGGCCAATAACGTAGTGGAAGAAAAAAAAAGTTCAGTCTTAATTCAGTATCTATGTCTGACAGATTGCTATTTGGGTCCGACGTTGAAAAGACAAAACCTGCCATTCATTGACACTAAACCCAAATTTGCGGTTAGTCACAAATACGGGTCGAGCCCTAAATTAGACTTTGCCTTCTGATAGAGGCGTACCTCATCCAGTTTATATGTTGAATCGGGCCACAATTAATCCTGATGGTGGGGCCTGATTGTCTAACCTCTTTTCAACTAGACATTGTTTTACGGGCAGTTTTATGGCTGGATGCCTATCCTTCACCAACTTTAACACTTTTGGCAGTCCAAGGCTTCCACCGTTCCCATCTAACTATGGTTGATGTGGCTTCAACTTAAGCATGCACCAATGTCACATATTACCTGTGAATTGCTGCATACACTACTGTCACCCAGGTTTTGACAGGCCATCCAAAGATAGCATAACTTGTGGCCGGGGATTAGAGTGGTGAGTGTCAGAACGTGTTGACATACCAGTGGGTCCTGCATCTCTAGGGCCACAAGGATCCATGGTGTACCACAGGAAGGTTTTAGTCAGTCTTGCTGGTGGAGAGGTTATATACCAGCAGGGAAGACTTATGCACTCGGCTTCCTTTTCGTCCAAGGACTAGCTGGCGGATTAGACTGAAAGCAACCACATCTACACACAGCAACACCACTTTACACATCACGCAGACCTGTAGCATATACCACACCACGGCCTCTAAATGTTTATGCCTTGATGAATAAATAGCTTTGTTGGCTCTTTAAAAAAAAAAAAAAAAAAATTAGCTAATTTTTAGTTTACTGCATAACTAAAAAGTTGTCGCAGAATACTTTTTTGATTTAGGTGATAGTTGATGTGTTTGAAATAATCAGATTAGGAAGTGAAAGGGGATGATTCTGGATAGCATTTTTCTCTGGAAATTTGAGATAAGGGTTGCAAATTTTGATTATTCGGACTACATCCAAGATCGTTCTTAAAATTTTGCTATGGAGTATCGGTTTCTGTTAAATTTAAACAGCCATATATACCAATGGTTTCAGAAGCTATGGTAAATATTCAGGACTAAATGGAATTTTCTTTTGAAGTTACAAAAAATGATTTTATGATAAAAGGTTCATGGCTTGGAACAAGTGCAAAAGGATCTTTATTTATTTATTTTTTTCCTCCTGTGAAAGGTGTTTCTGAAGGGGTGGGGTGTGAAAAACCCATTTAAAATAGAACCAGAATTTTTTTTATTTTTTTTTATTTTAATTTTTTTTTTTTTATTTAATAATGGTAAAGAATAAGTCAAATTAAATAATGAAATTATTTAAGTTAAAAAAAAACAAACTTTTACTGTTATGCAGTCGGTATAAAAGTCGGAGTTAAATCGATTATATAAATTGAAATTTGTCAGATCAAAGTAAAAAAAACTTTACAAGACACCTATAAAACTGATATTAATTGTTGCAGACAATAGACACCTTTTCCTCTTTCGCTCTTGTTTTGACCCCCCCCCCCCCCCAAAAAAAAAAAACTGGGAAGAAACTGAAATTTTGGAAAATTCTGATTTAATGTCTTATACATATAAATTAGATTTCATTAAAATCATATATGTATTTGAAGTTTTAAGGGGATCCCCCCCCCCAACTCTTTGAAAAGGCCACTTAAATATCTGGAACCTCGTCCATTGTCTTCCTCGAAGACTTTACATATGCACTTTTATTTAGATTCTCTAACCTTTTTTTAGTCTATAGAACACACACATTGGATTTCATATAGGATTTTAAAGTGTTATACCTATTGACAGTTATTAAATTAAACGATTTTTTTTTTTTTTTAAATTTTTTTTTTTTACCTCTAGAATGAAACCTACAATGGTATTATTTCAAAACCTCCAAGTTACAACGGTACTTGTGATGTCACCACTGACACTCTCAAAATAACTACTGGTGCTGTTACCCTGGAGTTCATCTTCAAGAATGTAGCTACACAGTATTCTATATCTGAATTAAAACTCACAGCTGACACGAAACAATTCAAGGATTCCAAAGGTGAGAGCTGCTTTCATTTTCTTTTCTTTCTTCGCTCGAGTCTTTTTTTTTTTTTTTTTTTTTTTTTTTTTTCTACAAAAAATAGAGGTCGACGAATCTATTGAATTCTCTAGACGGAATGGCGCCCTGATTGTTGGCTAGTTTCTGGGTGGTCAGATAGCAATGGGCTGAGAAGAGACGGATGTAGCAAGTTCCGATGATCAGCTGAGGGTGACTGAGCAAAAGACCGGACATCTAGGATTTCCGGGCAAAAGTAGATATATTGTAGGTCAAGGTTCGGCTTAAATTTAGTTCAAAGTAGAGCTGCAGATCGGGTCACGCGGACTTTGAGCTGACTTTGAGCGACAATGATGGTTCAGACAGACAAATTATCTGTTAGGTCTTAACTGATATACTGGAATTTAACCCAAAGGTGGAAGCCAGTGACTCAACGACACATGTCTGTTATCAAGTCGAATACAATGTATATCTGTTCTTTTCTGTGAGTTCTTGCTGTGAATACAACTTGTAAACCAATGCACACTCTCGACGATCAACGAGACACAACATGGCTAGAACACACTGAAGAGAAAACCACAGCGCAAAACTTGGGGGTCGACTATCGTCGGGGACAGGCATACCTTTACATTAAAAAAGATAGCCATCGTTGGCTAAAAGATAGTGAGTGTGTAGGGTAGAAACAATGCCTTAGGGCAGTCAGCTCCCACCCAATGTGCATTTATTTTGGACCTTCTCGTGCTGACCTTTCCACATCTGCTACTCTTTGTTTTCATACTTAAAACATTTTCTTTTCGTCACAGGAGGAATAATTGTGGCAAACTACACAAATACTAAAGATTTCCAGTTGAAAGTCGGAGAATATTATTTCTGCAACTCACAGATGACTCTGCCTCTTTCTTCAAATGTCAACGTCTTCATCACTCACTTGAAGCTGGAAGCATTTAAAAAGACTAACTCGACAACAACTGACGGTAAAAGTAAGTAGTCTTTTCAATAATGCGTTCAATTTATTTCGGTGTTGAAGGGGCTACTTTACAACTCTTCATCCTACAATGATCAATTTTGCAATTCTCTTCTCCCTTCCCTGATGACGTCATTATTCATAAAGTTCCTGTTTTCTTTCTGCTGTTCCCATGTTTTTAACTAATCTGACCATTTAACCTTGCCAGACAGCATGCCCTTGAACAATACCAAGTATAATCACACGGAAAAGAACCATTTAATTAAAGCCAGTTGACATATCCGACATTCCATATTATGAGTTTCACCATGTTTGTATCTAAACTGATAACACATGTGATAGCTGGACAAAAATATTAAACATGAGACTCCATAACTCTAGAACCATAAAATATGGAAAATAAGGTGTGCAAACCTCAAATGACAGTTTTTATTTTTCAAGTTGGAGAAACCATCTACTGTGAAGCAAAAATACAAATAGTTTACTTAACAATGTTCAACGACTCCTTTGTTTCCGTCTGCTCCATTCACTACACTTTTTGAACCTGTCCACTTTCAACATCTGGTGCTAACAGATCAGGCTGTCTGAAGATACCAGCTTCCTGACCAAAAATGCGCCAAACATTAATGTTGTTGTTTCCCTTTGCAAAGTTCAATCATGTTCTGCAAAGCCAAAAAACAATTATCTTCTACAAAACAACTAAACGAAACACCATGAAAAAATATTTGAATATATATATATATATAACTTGAAGCCTAAACACTTACTAAAATGACCAGATTCGACATTAAATAACCCGAAAAAGGTTGATATGCCGTAAAGCAAAACAACCGTTCAACATTTTTGTCGATGTTGCCAATTTTCTCATAAAAAGTAAAGGTTTCTATCTTATTCTCTATTTATTGAGGTCAACGAAGCTGATGCCCTTCTCTGCAGGTGCGTTTCAGTAGTTGCCTCGAGCATCTTTAACAGCTAACGGAACGAAAAAGAGGTGAAAAAGACAACACAAGGCAAAATAAGTTGCTCTTCTAGATAAGTTTATTTGTGTTGTAATTTATTTTAAAGCGTTTTTTAGTTTAAGTGTCGTCGTAAACTGGCTTTTTTTTTTTTTTTTTTTTTTTTTTTTTTTCTCTATAACGTGACGTCTTGACACTACTTTTAAATCAAACTAAAATAAGGCTTTAAAATAAGTTAAAACACAAATAACTTATTCAGGTAGGTAAAAGAGTAAGTTATCTTGCCTTTGATAACATTTATGTGTTGCCTATTTGTTTTTCTCACCTTTTTTTTTTCGTTCTCTTAGCTGTCGTTAAAAATGGCCGTTGCCTCTTTGGTAGGAAAGGAGCCCTCATGCTTGCGTGTACGGTTTGACCTCACTTATAGCTTTTGCTTTTTGGTTGGTCAAGTACTTTGAATACTTATAACTTTAATTTGTCATTGCAGATAAATAAATACATGCGCCTCCTACCAGACTTGTCCGAATAGTATGAGTTAAAATGGAATCTATTCCCCCAATTGTTTGTGTACAGCTTAGCGTTCATCACTTGACCAAGCATCACCAAACCGGGTCAAAATATAGGTCATAGTTTAACTTAAAGCGGATTTAATCTTGCGATATCAAGGTCTTTGAAAGATGTGAAACTCGCCCATTTTGGCAGCAACTTTGGTTCTCTTCATAGACTTACTACTTGGCCCATATTGTCGTCGATTAAGTCGAAAGGTAGCATTTATGATGGAATTGCAGAACCGTCTACTACAATCTGAAGCGCTTCTTCGCCCATGTTCAAGTCGGTAATTTAAATAATCAAATCGTAAAAATGAAGGATAAGAGGCTCCTGGACGAAGCCAGCCAACGATGTCATATTTTTTCTGACGTCTTTTCCAAATCAACAAACATGGCAATAGCCGAGATGCCCTGCCGCCGTTCTTTAGGGAAATTCAACCGATGCACAACTTTGTTATTGCACAAGACAACGTTCAGCAAGTTTTTCGATCACTTAATGGAAATAAGAACCCTGGTCCATACGGTCTGCATCCAAAAATACTTCAAGCACTGTCATCACTCAGCTCTTTAACCTATTCCTTTAAACTGCTAATATTATGAAGACTGACAAAAACAGCGACTATTTGTCCCATCTTCAAGAAGGGTGACCATTCAGTCAACTTCTTCACTGCTGTCGTCTGCAAAGTCTTTGAGACTAAAGTCAGCTATGATATCCTATCTCCTGATCACATGAATCTCTAGATTTCAACGCTTTTGTAGCGAAAAAATCCTACTTCACAAACCTGATTATTCTGAAGAAATGGTTTGCTGAAATCATGGATGATGGCGCTGCAGCAGACGTCTTGAGTTTCTAAATCGTAGACTTCTACTTTACAAGTTCCAGACCTATGGCTTTCAACGCTACACACGATATGAATCTGAGTCTTCCTCTCTCACTGCCCAATGCATTCAGGCGGCAAATAAATCCTGCGATATGTTCGATCTCATCGACTGCTCCTTTGCCACCGTGACAGTCAACATCTTTTTACTGCGATACTTAGATCTGGTGCGACCCATTCTGAAACATCGCATCTGAGCTTCATTTTTTTTTTTTTTTTTTTTTTTTTAACCCTTCGTTTTGTAAAACTCAATCATGTTCTGCAAAAACAATTTTCTCCAAAGCAACCAAACCAAACATGATGAATAAACATAACGAACTTGAAGCATTAAAACTTTTACCATAAATGATCAAATTAGATAACCTGAAAAGGGTTGGTTTGCAACAAAACAACCAAACCAAACACCAAAAATGATATTAAAAATACATAAACATTAAAAACTAATGTTTCGTCATTGAATGACCCATAAGAGGTTGATATGCTGTAAAACATAACAAACCATATAATACAATATGAAAAAGTAATGCCCACTTTTTCCCGTCCTTACATTGTCAGAAGGTAGCCTGTCTCATGACTAATGTTCTCTGTAAATGTAAAAAATCTAACAATATTTCAATAACTGTTGAATCTTTAAACTTTAAAACATTTTTTTAAAATAAAACTTTTCACTTTTTGATACTAAATTTTTTTTTTTTTTGTTTTTCCAGTGGTTCTCTGTCCTGCAGATCAAAAAACTAACAGCATTGTGCCAATTGCTGTGGGAGCTGCTCTTGCTGGTCTTGTTGTGGTTGTTCTTATTGCCTACTTGATTGGACGTAAACGAAGCCGAAGAGGATATGAGTCCGTGTAAAAGTGACTTGCGTCATTCATTTCTCCGTCTTTCTCTACATGGAAGTCTTCTAATTTAAAACTTTTTTTTTTTTTAATACAGCATTTTTTTTTTTTTTTTTTTTTTTGTTAATCGTGTGGAAAAATTAAAAATGAATGAGAAATAAAGGACTTTAAAAATAAAATTAAAAATGGAAGAAAAAAAAATTTTTTTTTTTTAGCCATTTGATTGGACAACGTATGGTTCTTTGATACAACAGTAAGTCGAAAATTTATTTTCTTAGGTCTTGGAACACAAATGAACCGTAATACTCGACTTTTGCTGTTAAGCTTTTAATTAAGCCAGAACTTTGTTCTCCATTTTAACCTAAAGGTTTCAAAATCACTTGAATTTCGAGATGGACCAAGTAGTCACTGCACTGAGTATTTTAATCCATTGTTATTACATAAGAAATGGCTGACACAAGGTTTACTTTGTGAGTCTTCAAAAGTGATGTTGAACTCTTCAGTTGATTAGAAAGTTAATTCCAGTTTAAAGTGAAATGTTATGGTTCATGAGTTTTCGACTGCGCCCCTGTCGTATCAAAGAGTCTAAATTACCAAAATGACTTTCATTGGACCACCATCACTTTTTTTTTTTTCCACTTTGCAAGTACAAGTAAATTGGTACCAGGTAACTAGGTAATTTAAAATAAAAATTAAAAAAATGTTTTTTGTATCTTACATATACACTCACATGAAATTTACCTTGTAACTTTTAATTATATTTCAACCTATTCTCTTCTGGTGTTTATTTTGCAAAATGGCAGGGGGATCGTTTAAAGTTGCTATTAGTTTCAACTAACAATGCTAGTTTTTGTGTTGACTGACGTTAATCACTTTAGATGCCAAGCATACAAGTCGAGGACATGTCTTCGACAATCAGACATAGTGGGAGCCAGTAGCATTTCTGTCGTGTCGTATGATTCTGTGCAGTCTTAGGAGGTCCACTCTCCCAGGCTTTACCCCCTCTTTGAAAAGGGGTTAGTTTATTGCTAATTGCCTGAGACGCCCTTACCGGGGATTGCTGACGAGGCTGCTCGGGCATTTGGTGGGTAGAGTGCACTGCTTCTTGTATGTGTCCTTACCTTCCACCCTTCAGAACTACTAACATTTTCCCGTCGTGTGAGGAAGGTCAATACAACATTAGTCTTTTCATGATGGTAATAGCTGCGATCCCTAACTCTGCCTGGCTAGGAATTAACTTTCAACAAATCTGCACGGTATACACCCAACCCCTCACCACAACCAAACGCTACATTATTTGAAATTTGCCCATCTGATCAGGTTACTAACTCCACACACTTAGTAACCTATTTGACCTTTGAGATCAAAGGTCAGTTTTAGCTGGTGATGTACATGGTTAACTGTAGAAGTAAGTACCTGATCAGATGGTATAAACTTTTTTTAAAGACAATGTATTTGGAGGGGGGGGGGTGGCAGTCTTATTCATTGCTTTATACAGTGTTTCGTCTTAGAAGTCTGGAATCAGATATGCTTAGACTGGAAATTTATCAACAATTTGGAATAGATTTTATAGATTGATTTAAACATTATTTTTTTTTAATTTTTTTTTTTTTTTTTCTTATTTAAACGAGCGGGACCCGTAGAAATTTCATGGTGCTTTCTACATCAATCTGTATAATTATTGTTAATAAAAAATATCCTTTTGAAATGTCTGTCAGGGTCAATATTATTAAGAAATGACTTTCTTCTGTAAAAATAGTCAAATCAGCTAAATATTCTTTAAATAAACAAAACGAATATCTTTAAAATTGTAGCAAAAAAATTCTTTGTCTTGTTGTAAAAATAATTGTCAGTTAAATATTTTTCAAATCAATAAAACGTATGTCAGTTTTGAAATATATTTATTTAAAATTGTAAAAATTTTAGTCAACAGAACGACTTAATTTGATTTTGGAACAATTCGTTTTAAAATGGATAAAGTCTGAATTTTTTTACCTTATGACGTCAGATTAATCACCTGTCAGCATCTCAATTTTTTGTGTGTGAAAGGTGATAATGTACAAACATGAAATGCCTGAGCGTATTATTTTATAGATGTATTAAAATTTCCGTTCTACAAGTTTTCTGATTCCAGACTTCCTAAGACGCCATGTATATCTAATTTATAGGGGAGGGGGGGGGGGGGGGGCAGATTTGAGTTTTTCCTAACTAATAAAAATATATTTTAGATATACCCCTACACACACACAAACACACATTGAAGTTTTGAAACCTTAAAATGTCAGGACAATTGAATCTTTTTTTGTTTGTTGTATAGCAAGTCTGGAAAGCTGTAAGAAAATCTTTATCTTTTTCAAAAATAAATCTTTGTATGTTTATTTTCTCAAGATTACTCTTGACTTAATTTTTGTATTTTATTTTTTTATATATCCCCTTTCCCTCTCTGCAATTTCTGCTAAGTTGAGGGAGAGGCAAGAGGCAATCATTTTTTTTTTTTTAATAAAATAAATCTCTAAACTCAAATCTTGAGGTATCTGCACTGTCAACAAATCGAACCACAATCCCCCACCCACCCACCCCCACATTCAAACTTGCCGTCTCTAATCAATATGAATTTTTGACCCCCCCCCCTCCTCCTACCATACTTCCACGTACATTACCATATATATATAAGCAGACTTGATTGCTGCTTTTTAAAAAAAAAGTATTTTATAAAACAACTCTCCATGCAATTGTAGGCTTTAAAACCACTCGAATTGATGAATATTGTTGTCTATTGAACATTGAAGGAAGAAAAAATGGCCTTTTCACACAATGAACATTGCCTTGAAAAAGACAACTGCTACATTGGCTGTGAAATAAACAAAAAAAAGTAATTAACCACATACACCTGATATAAAAAAAATAAAATTAAAATTCCTATTACCAAGTTCTCATGTCTGTTTTTACACATCCTGTCTGTAAAAGTACAGAATAATTAACACTCAATAACTTGTAAACAAAAAAATGCATAATTTATATCTAACACATTAGAAGGAAATTCTCTACCTAACCAAGTTTCAATATTTTAAACACCTTTTCTTCTATAAAACCCGTCTCTCTCTACTCAACATTTAATGGTGGCTAAAACCTCTAGGTATGTGGCCGCCTTAAGTGTCTAAGACAGATTTTATAAAAAGTTTGGTGTTTCTTGAAAGACGTACGCAAGTGAAATATCGCAATTCAATATAAATTAACAGAAACTCTTTGATATACTTATGTATCAGGCAGAAATAGATCTACACCAAAATTACGGAAAATTGAGTAGAATTTTAGTAATAAATAAAATTCATTTAGAATTTAAAAAAAAAAAAAAAAAAAAAAAAATTTTCTTTTTACTACTCATATTTCGTTTATGCATTTTTAAGCCAGCGCATCATAGATTATCTCCTTTCTTGACTACGAATAGTAAAAATTATTACTTTTTTATTATTTCAAAAAATTCTAATTGATAGTTTTCCGTAATTTTTTGTGTACACAAATAGTCTTGCTTGATACATAAAAATATTGTAGTTTTCCTGTTAATTTATTTCAAACTGCCATATTTTACCTGTGTATTTCTGTCAATAAGCAGTGAAAGTGTTACTAATGTTAAGACATTAGTTGGGTAGACAATTTAATTCTAATGCATTTGATATATTATACTGTTAACTATTCTGGACTTGAAACCCTGTCTAATAGTATTTTCTGTACATAAAGCTGTGTATAACTTATCTTGAAACTTTACTGTAGTTTCACGGAATAGCCGATCGTAGCTGTGTGTAATAAATGTATAATTAGATGTCCATGGAACTGCAACTAAGTGTAAAAATAAGCTGTTGTGAAGTTGTCTGTCTGCGAGTCTGTGACGGAAAGAAAATATCTTAAACCAAAAATGCTGTATATTGATAAAGTATTTAAAAATCTTTTTTACAAAAAATCAAATTTTATAGCTAAATGATTTATCGATGCCATGTTGTAAATAGTTTCCAGGACAAGGGAAATAACTAAAATTCAAATATTTGCGAACTCTTCAGAAATAATTTAGAATCAGCCTTGTACGTAATCCTAATGCCGACGAATTCCCATTAATCGCTTAGTTTTCTTTATAAAAAAACTAACAAAACTACTTAATCAATTTACATGATTTTGTTTTTTATACAATATTTTCTTTCCGTACATTATAAAGATTGTTTTTAATTCCATGGTGATGTAGTTATGAACTTGCATCAACATTTTTTTTTCTACCAAATTGTATATCTAAGTTTTAAAAGATAAAAAATCTCTTCATTTTACGTCATTTTGCCACTCGTCCAGGGTTCAGACGTTTTTGATATTTCGATGACTCGCTCTTCAGTCCTCAGTTCAGCAGGTCAACCGTCTCCAAATTCCACTCCATACGGTCTTGTCTAATAATTTGCTTCCAACATTTCCTTGGTCTGCCAACTTTCCTTCAATTCAAGATCTCCAATGTTTCTGCAACGGTTTATCCAGGGGAATGTACGTGTCACATGACTGTATCAGCATAACGGATTTGTCGTTAGGGTTAATTCTATGCTGAGCAAAAATAGTGCTTTTAGCAAATCCTCCGACCTAATGTGTTTGGTGTGGTCAGATTTCACATTGCAAAATACTCTGATCGTGGATCTAGTGTTAATGATATATGTACATGCATATTGTTAGAAATTCCCTACAATTATCTACAACCATACCTGCGTCCTCGATTGACCGCCTTACTCCAAACGCATGTGCCATGCGTCTTAATCTTATTGCCAGTCAGTATTTTAGTGGTTGCCAGTCAAGAAACAATTTACATGCATCATAAAAACAATACGAATACATCGTATACAAGTGACTTGTCAGACGGGTGTGGTGTTAGGATCTACATCTGAGCTACACCTCCCATCTCTCGAGTTCAGAATCTCTGCTAAGACCGACTCTGACATCTCTCGTTAATCTCTGTCACCATTATCTTAAAAACCAGCGTCTTCCAAATATTTCTATTCTATGGCGAAAATCGTGTCTGGTTTTTCTGTTTATTTCCACCAGAAACTAAATGTGTCCGTTTACTTTCTCATCCTTCATCTCCAGCTATTAATGGCTAACTGTTTATGGTGTGACTTTATCTGAAATTCAATGGATCAACCGGTTTTATATTGTCACTTATTTCATCTCTCTCACTAGAGATGGGGGGGGGGGCATTCTATAGTATCACAATAACGCCACACTGTCATTCACTTACAATTTTTCTACTTTAAGAATGCAGAATTATAATCTTAAAACATGTTTTCTGTATATACTTTTCTTAACCCTAACCAAGCCATGCTTAGAAATATTTTCTTACCTCTTCCTCTCCTCTACCTTCTAATTTCATTTTCCGGAATTTTTATTTTTTAAATCTTAAAAGCAAAAGTTCGACAATTTCTAAATATAACCAGAGTAAAAGATTTCCCCTTCAGTGCATACTGAATCTTGTTCAGGATGATGGCATTGACTAATGTTGAAAGATGCATTCATGTCTTACGAATCGGATGTTCAGGGTGATAGCATTGACTAATGTTGAAAGATACATTCATGTCTTACGAATCGGCTGTTTCTAGTTAGTATTCTTTCTAGAAAGATATTTGGTAATTACAGGAGGGACCACATGAGGGTTGCCAACATCCTAAGTGTTTCTGTGGAACAAACTCAATTGGAACTTGCCACACGAGGCTGTTAGTTCATGTCATTAACCACCGTCACCTCCGAATTAAATATATATATATTTTATGGAAATCACTGCAAACAAGGTATGAAGCCACTTGATGTAAGGAGCTAAAAAAAAAAAATATATATATATACTATTTTAAGATCAAAAATTAGCTAACGATAAGTGTTAGATGAATAGCTTAAGACCCAGATAACAGCAATCGGTGTTTGTGTAGTTTCACAATTAAATGTTAGGCCTCTTGAAAAAAAGAGATAAAATGTATAAACCTTATGTACTTACGTAGTAGCTTAAAAGAGTACATAAAAAATTATGCAAATTCATCCAGTATTTATTAAATTGAAAATCAAAAACGATTTTATGTTGCCATGTCCGATGGTGGTCAACCACACAGGAGTGATATTTTGGTTGCGGTGCTGGATTGTGAACCCCATTCGTGCCGATTGTTGTGGTAGCAATAAAAAAAAAATATATATAGATCCAAATTCCTCTAGGCTGGGGTGGCGATGATGACGTCGCCGATCTTGTCTCGTCCAGCTACACAAACACGCCCACGTTGAAACTGTTTATATCAGCGAGCGATCACTGGGCGAACAGCAACTGGTTGGCTCTGTTGGGGGGAAAGATCATTCAAAGCAGAACAATTTTCAACAACTCGGTCGGGTTTTTTTTTGTGTAGTAAAGTAATTATTAATAAAATAAAAGAATTGATTTTACATTGGATTAATGTCTACCGTACTCGTAAATGTCTTTAGCAAAGGTTGTGTTTTCTTTAAGTTAGTTCTGTGTGTGCGAATTCTTTACACAAGTCGTTTAAGTCACAACTTAACGTCCGGTTTGTTTTCCTCGACACCTGCCCGAGCGTCCTGTCCAACTCTGTCTGCTCTCAATCTAACTAACTGGCACTCTACTTGCCGTGCGTGAAAAACGCACATTCTTTTATTGAAGATGTCTATCGTCGTACACACCCCTTTTCCGCCATCCTAATTCCTGCGTGTCTTCCTCTCTCAAGGCGGGTGGGTACGGGCGCCTCACCCCCCCCCCTTCCTTAAAATAAATGGAACTTTCTTTTTTCCCCATCGTTATCGCCAAAAAAACAAACGCTTTCTTATTCTGCCATACAGCTGGAATTTCTCTGTGCCCGGCTTGTAATTAACGATGACAGGCCCAAATAATTCTCCGTAAAGTGGGCCCTCCCAAGTCATGGTGTCTTCAAACCAACGGTCACAGAACATCGCTTTATTGACATTTCAGAATTAAATTTGCGATTATGGAATTCGATAATCTCTACCTCCCATCTAGCAACTGTTATCTTGCCTTCAGAGGTAATGTATTCTGACTACCCCCACACGCCCCCGTGAGACTAGCTGGCGTCTCGTTCTGTTGTTTGAATAAATTTGTTTCTACGTCAAATATATACTAGTTTTATATCTCCACTTCGTCTCGACGCAGGGCCCTCAGTCGGCATAGCATCACTACCAAGATGCATACTAGTGCATCACCAGGGTACCCGATCCCCATGGGGGCCCCGGATACTTTGTCACATTATCTCCCTTGCCTAATCTGTAAGCTGAAATAAGATCGTTTTTTTTTTCTTTTTCTTATTTGATAAATACTGAATAAATTTACATGATTTTTTTTTCTGTACAATCTTATTTTTAGCTTAAGTACATAAAGTTTATACATTTCTTTAAATATTTTAATGTCATTGTGAAACTACAGAAGCACCTAGCAATTATTCCCCCTTTATCAGAAACATCGCTCATGGAATGTGAGGACTAAAAGACAAAATAAAATAACCAAGAGTTATGAGGCTGCCGAAATGTCACTATTTTTCGGTCGGTTAAGAGTACATTTATTGTAAATTGGTTTTTACTGAAGTGGAAATCCAGGCTTTGTCTTTTCCCCTGTAACTGCCTCTACATCAAAAAAAATAAAAAAATTGAAACTCTTAAAGTTGTTGAATTTAGAAATGATCAAGCTGGAACATCCACGTGATCCTACAAGTGCTCACAGTAATAAAATATCAAACGATAGTAAAAATAAGATCCGAAGAAAACTTGACAAATATAATAATTTAGATAAGAAAAAATAACTGTAAAAAAAGGGTGAATTGCCCCATACAAAATAACTGTTTAGTAAGTATAATCTACCAAGCCACTATATTTACCATAGCGCATCTTGGTAGAAATGTCAGGTGTACTCGGTCCTGATACTTCACGAATCGTACAAGATATTGGATAGTCACTTATAGGAGTCGCAAGAGACCGCTTGGATGTTCAAGCTATCATCAGAGACAATGCTATGTTCATTATGACATCATCCCAATGTCTTGATGAAAACAAAATTTTTCCCTCGTGTGGTGGCAAGTAAGTAGGGTCATATTGAAATAAACGTTTATATATATATAATATATATATATATATATATATATATATAAACGTTTAAGTAGTTTGGAAATGATATTCTGACGTGATGAAGATAGAAATAAACAATTATTTCTAGTCTTCAAAATGATTGATTAGAAGAAATAACATACTAGTACAATCCTTAAAAGCATTTGGTGCATTTGTGACGTGAAAATAATTTTTTCGTTGAAACAAGTCGTTAGAATAAAAAAAATTTTTTTTTAAATGGTCCGATTATGAGGTGAAAACAAAGAATTCTTTTCACGTCACAAACGCACCAAATACTTTCAAAATTGTATTTGTATGTTATTTCTTCAAATCAATCATCTTGAAATAGACGAAGTGTTGATGAATATATAAATTTTAAAAATTTTCCACATGTATTAGTAAAGAATTTGTACAGCAAAAACAAAATCTTAAAACTAGAAAATGCTGATATTTAAACAATCTGTTTGTTTGAGAGACGAGCTAGAAAGTTTAAAAATGTTAAAAAAAACTACTTAATTGTAGATGTGAAATAACCATAAATTGTTGATCTAGAATAAACTTTACCTTAGTAGCTAATTTTAAAAAAACTAACACAATTGTAAAGTCGATGATTAAACAAACTGAAAGCTTCTATATTGCTAATAATATAAACTAGCAAGACCAGTAGAAATTGTAGTTGTATCTGTTGTATATTGCTGTCATGCTTAAAAATATGCCCATTCTATAGATGTTCGGTGCGAATGAAGACTCCAAAATATTATTGTACCATCTTTGTTCAAACTGAAACATACTTATCTAAGTACTCTGTTTAATATAGTTTCAAAATATATATATGTATATATATATATATATATATATATATTTATGTCTCCAAAACCCTTGTAGGAATTTGTGACATATTTTCATTTATGGACGTCTGACTCTAACGTAGACCCTACAATATTATTAAACCATCTTTAGACACTTTGATCTGAGAAAATGTTTTAGTTTGATTTTCACGTTTGACAACAGAAACATCAGATGAAATTAAAAAAAAAAAATTCTTGCATGGCATCATCGGCGACCGAGTGACCTCATCTTTTAAAACAGGGATAGCGGATGATAATGTACTTAGCTAATTATTATATAGATCTTAAATCTTGTCTATTGGTGTGTAAAGATACAAAAATAAAACATGGCTAGAGTTCACTTCAGTATCACAGTTTCAAAAAACCCACTGGTATCCCATCAATATCCTCTGTCATCAAATGTAAAGTCTTGAGATTGTTTGGCCACATTAAGCGTTCCAATGTGGGGCTATCGAAACTATGCGTTGATGCCCGTCGTCGAAAGTTAGATGGACAACGTCTGAATGGATGAACATGAAACATGGCTCAAGATGGTAAAACTTGGATGACATATTAGTGCGTATTCTGCAACTAATGGAGCAAACGGTTGATAAGAGTTCAATGGATTCTGTGAGGACTGGCATGGTTCTCCTTTTATTTGCGTGAACCACGGTGAAGTGAAGAGTGCAAAAATATTTTTTAAGTAAAATTGATTTGTTGAAGGAAACGAGTAGGTAGTGAAAAAGGGGGCGGGTGGGCGAGCAGAAATATAATCGAAGATTCTAATTGGTTGGAGTGTACACTGCTTAACTATAAAAACGATGCTTGCACTTAGTGTGATGAATGGATATTACGATGTGTACAGTCAATCTGTGCGTTTAGCAATTAGGTCGCTATTTCAAACTTACACTGACAAACGAAGACGGCTGTCAGTAGCTAAAATAAAATTTGCCAAAGTCGAAAATCTGCATTGTTTTTTTTTGTTTTTTTTAATAGTATTAAAAGCATGCAGATAAGTGTAAAAAAAGTTAAGAACTCGTAAACAAAAAAAATAATTTATAGCGAATTAAATTCTTTACCAACCCATATAATTTTAACTAGGATTTTTATTATTTCATTAACCAAAATTGTGGCCGAGGTAATAGTGTAACTTCATGCTGAAAAATATTAAAAAAAAATACTTACCCTACCAGTCCTAGTGACAAGCCCCTCTCCCCCCACAAAAAAATGCTTGTAAAACCATATTTAATGACCATAAGTTTAGCGAAGTTACACGGTAATCTTGGCCACCATGTTTTATCTGGTGACGCACATGAAGTGTAGAAATAAGTACCTGATCAGTTGATGTCAATTTTTTAAAGACAATGTCTGTCTTTTCTCTATTGCTTATACAGTCTTATCAACACATGAACATTGAAAAACAATTCTGGAAAAAAATATCTTAATTTCCACAAAAATATGTGTCCATAGAAAATTCCATTCTATTGCTGTGAATTTTTTATGGTTACATCGACTGATGACGATTCTCTACCTTTACCCAGGCACATTTTTCTTCCTCTCAAATAATATTTTTATTTGTTTGATGTTAATTTTCGAGACTGACTGATGTTCAGTTAATTTTGGAGTCTGATTAAATCCTCTAAATTATTTATTTTATTTTATTTATTTAAAAAAAAAAATGAGTTCCCCTCAAATAAGGCCTATTGCCACAGAAGATAAGGGTTAAGTTTAAAGGGTGGACATCTCTGAGGAGTGGGCAGTTGTTAATGTTACATTCAAATTGTTGCGTATTGATACAGTTGGGAGAGCAGTGAGAGAATTCTGATGTACTGGACTATCGCAAGCTTGATTTAATGATTCACCAGTTTTCAGTGAGGAGACTTTCGACAATTTTGCAGGTTGGTTCGTTCACCAGATTTTTAGAAAACTGGTACCATGGAGGCAATTTTCTAGCTATCCGGGAAACAAGACTCTGCAAGACATTTGGGTGCTTCTACAGAGAAGCGTGCATATGAAAAACGCTGAAAATTGCAGTTTCAATTAAATTAACCCCAACCTCTTTGATATACTTATGTACGAAGCAAGGATAGTTTTTGCTAATTTTTGGTGTACAACCCTATCAAGTAGAATTGTAATAAAAATCCGTTATATCATTTAATCAGGCCAGCCATTGATTCAACCAAAATTCAGGGGAGGTAATCCAATCTGTCATTAACACGTAATAAATAAATAGCAGTAATAAAAATATGATGAAACTGATTTTTATTTTTAATTAAAATTCTACTCGATCATTTTTCCTACTTCTTGGTGAGGATACTTATTTAAATCTGTTGCGTCAGCATGTAATACTGTTTTTTTTTTGTGGTATTCATAATTTAATATGGACGCTTCTCTGTACAAGCACTGATATTTGTTATAGAGCATTTCTTTATTACTGTAGGGATCTGGTCCAAATGATCTGGAGGTGTCAAGGTTTTATATAATAGCCAGGACCGGGCAAAGTTATGATGCTCAGATCGTCTAATGTGTCAAGGTTTTGTATGATAGCAAGGACATGGGAATGTTATTATGCTCAGATCGTCTAATGTGTCAAGGTTTTGTATAATAGCCAGGACATGGGAATGTTATTATGCTCAGATCGTTTTATGTGTCGAGGTTTTGTATGATAGCCAGGACATGGGAATGTTATTATGGTCAAATCGTTTATTGTGTCGAGGTTTTGTATGATAGCCAGGACATGGGAATGTTATTATGCTCAAATCGTTTAGTGTGTCGAGGTTTTGTATGATAGCCAGGACATGGGAATGTTATTATGCTCAGATACTTTTATGTGTCGAGGTTTTGTATAATAGCCATGACATGGGAATGTGATGATGCTAAGATCGTTTAATGTGTCGAGGTTTTGTATGATAGCCAGGACATGGAAATGTTATTATGCTCAGATACTTTTATGTGTCGAGGTTTTGTATAATAGCAAGGACATGGGAATGTTATTATGCTCAGATCGTTTTATGTGTCGAGGTTTTATATGATAGCCAAGATATGGAAATGTTATTATGCTCAGATCATTTAATCTGTCGAGGTTTTGTATGATAGCCAAGACATAGGAATGTTATTATGCTCAGATCGTTTATTGTGTCGAGGTTTTGTATGATAGCCAAGTCATGGGAATGTGATGATGCTAAGATCGTTTAATGTGTCGAGGTTTTGTATGATAGCCAGGACATGGAAATGTTATTATGCTCAGATACTTTTATGTGTCGAGGTTTTGTATAATAGCCAGGACATGGGAATGTTATGATGCTCAGATCGTTTTATGTGTCGAGGTTTTGTATGATAGCCAGTCATGAATATGTTATGATGCTCAGATCGTTTATTGTGTCGAGGTTTTGTATGATAGCCAGGACATGGAAATGTTATTATGCTCAGATACTTTTATGTGTCGAGGTCTGTATAATAGCCAGGACATGGGAATATTATGATGCTCAGATCGTTTTATGTGTCGAGGTTTTGTATGATAGCCAGGACATGGAAATGTTATTATGCTCAGATCGTTTTATGTGTCGAGGTTTTGTATGATAGCCAGGACATGGGAATGTTATTATGCTCAGATCGTTTAATCTGTCGACGTTTTGTATGATAGCCAGGACATGGAAATGTTATCATGCTCAGATCGTTTATTGTGTCGAGGTTTTGTATGATAGCCAGGACATGGAAATGTTATTATGCTCAGATACTTTTATGTGTCGAGGTCTGTATAATAGCCAGGACATGGGAATATTATGATGCTCAGATCGTTTTATGTGTCGAGGTTTTGTATGATAGCCAGGACATGGAAATGTTATTATGCTCAGATCGTTTATTGTGTCGAGGTTTTGTATGATAGCCAGGACATGGAAATGTTATTATGCTCAGATACTTTTATGTGTCGAGGTTTGTATAATAGCCAGGACATGGGAATATTATGATGCTCAGATCGTTTAATCTGTCGCGGTTTTGTATGATAGCCAGGACATGGAAATGTTATTATGCTCAGATACGTTTATGTGTCGAGGTTTGTATAATAGCCAGGACATGGGAATATTATGATGCTCAGATCGTTTAATCTGTCGAAGTTTTGTATGATAGCCAGGACATGGGAATGTATTATGCTCAGATCGTTTATTGTGTCGAGGTTTTGTATGATAGCCAGAACATGGAAAAGTTATTATGCTCAGATACTTTTATGTGTCAAGGTTTGTATAATAGCAAGGACATAGGAATATTATGATGCTCAGATCGTTTAATCTGTCGAGGTTTTGTATGATAGCCAGGACATGGGTATGTTATTGTGCTCAGATCGTTTATTGTGTCGAGGTTTTGTATAATAGCCAGGACATGGAAATCTTATTATGCTCAGATACTTTTATGTGTCGAGGTTTGTATAATAGCCAGGACATGGGAATATTATGATGCTCAGATCGTTTAATCTGTCGAGGTTTTGTATGATAGCCAGGACATGGAAATGTTATTATGCTCCGATCGTTTAATCTGTCGAGGTTTTGTATGATAGCCAGGACATGGAAATGTTATTATGCTCAGATACTTTTATGTGTCGAGGTCTGTATAATAGCCAGGACATGGGAATATTATGATGCTCAGATCGTTTAATCTGTCGAGGTTTTGTATGATAGCCAGGACATGGAAATGTTATTATGCTCAGATACTTTTATGTGTCGAGGTCTGTATAATAGCCAGGACATGGGAATATTATGATGCTCAGATCGTTTAATCTGTCGCGGTTTTGTATGATAGCCAGGACATGGAAATGTTATTATGCTCAGATACGTTTATGTGTCGAGGTTTGTATAATAGCCTGGACATGGGAATATTATGGTGCTCAGATCGTTTAATCTGTCGAAGTTTTGTATGATAGCCAGGACATGGAAATGTTATTATGCTCAGATCGTTTATTGTGTCGAGGTTTTGTATGATAGCCAGGACATGGAAATGTTATTATGCTCCGATACTTTTATGTGTCGAGGTTTGTATAATAGCCAGGACATATCAATATTATGATGCTCAGATCGTTTAATCTGTCGAGGTTTTGTATGATAGCCAGGACATGGAAATGTTATTATGCTCAGATACGTTTATGTGTCGACGTTTTGTATGATAGCCAGGACATGGAAATGTTATTATGCTCAGATACGTTTATGTGTCGAGGTTTGTATAATAGCCAGGACATGGGAATATTATGATGCTCAGATCGTTTAATCTGTCGAAGTTTTGTATGATAGCCAGGACATGGAAATGTTATTATGCTCAGATCGTTTATTGTGTCGAGGTTTTGTATGATAGCCAGGACATGGAAATGTTATTATGCTCCGATACTTTTATGTGTCGAGGTTTGTATAATAGCCAGGACATATCAATATTATGATGCTCAGATCGTTTAATCTGTCGAGGTTTTGTATGATAGCCAGGACATGGAAATGTTATTATGCTCAGATACGTTTATGTGTCGACGTTTTGTATGATAGCCAGGACATGGAAATGTTATTATGCTCAGATACGTTTATGTGTCGAGGTTTTGTATGATAGCCAGGACATGGAAATGTTATTATGCTCAGATACTTTTATGTGTCGAGGTCTGTATGATAGCCAGGACATGGGAATATTATGATGCTCAGATCGTTTAATCTATCGCGGTTTTGTATGATAGCCAGGACATGGAAATGTTATTATGCTCAGATACGTTTATGTGTCGAGGTTTTGTATGATAGCCAGGACATGGAAATGTTATTATGCTCAGATACTTTTATGTGTCGAGGTCTGTATGATAGCCAGGACATGGGAATATTATGATGCTCAGATCGTTTAATCTGTCGCGGTTTTGTATGATAGCCAGGACATGGAAATGTTATTATGCTCAGATCGTTTAATCTGTCGAGGTTTTGTATGATAGCAAGGACATGGAAATGTTATTATGCTCCGATACTTTTATGTGTCGAGGTTTGTATAATAGCCAGGACATATCAATATTATGATGCTCAGATCGTTTAATCTGTCGCGGTTTTGTATGATAGCCAGGACATGGAAATGTTATTATGCTCAGATACGTTTATGTGTCGAGGTTTTGTATGATAGCCAGGACATGGAAATGTTATTATGCTCAGATACTTTTATGTGTCGAGGTCTGTATGATAGCCAGGACATGGGAATATTATGATGCTCAGATCGTTTAATCTGTCGCGGTTTTGTATGATAGCCAGGACATGGAAATGTTATTATGCTCAGATCGTTTAATCTGTCGAGGTTTTGTATGATAGCAAGGACATGGAAATGTTATTATGCTCCGATACTTTTATGTGTCGAGGTTTGTATAATAGCCAGGACATATCAATATTATGATGCTCAGATCGTTTAATCTGTCGAGGTTTTGTATGATAGCCAGGACATGGAAATGATATTATGCTCAGATACGTTTATGTGTCGACGTTTTGTATGATAGCCAGGACATGGAAATGTTATTATGCTCAGATACGTTTATGTGTCGAGGTTTGTATAATAGCCAGGACATGGGAATATTATGATGCTCAGATCGTTTAATCTGTCGAAGTTTTGTATGATAGCCAGGACATGGAAATGTTATTATGCTCAGATCGTTTATTGTGTCGAGGTTTTGTATGATAGCCAGGACATGGAAATGTTATTATGCTCCGATATTTTATGTGTCGAGGTTTGTATAATAGCCAGGACATATCAATATTATGATGCTCAGATCGTTTAATCTGTCGAGGTTTTGTATGATAGCCAGGACATGGAAATGTTATTATGCTCAGATACGTTTATGTGTCGACGTTTTGTATGATAGCCAGGACATGGAAATGTTATTATGCTCAGATACGTTTATGTGTCGAGGTTTTGTATGATAGCCAGGACATAGAAATGTTATTATGCTCAGATACTTTTATGTGTCGAGGTCTGTATGATAGCCAGGACATGGGAATATTATGATGCTCAGATCGTTTAATCTGTCGCGGTTTTGTATGATAGCCAGGACATGGAAATGTTATTATGCTCAGATACGTTTATGTGTCGAGGTTTTGTATGATAGCCAGGACATGGAAATGTTATTATGCTCAGATACTTTTATGTGTCGAGGTCTGTATGATAGCCAGGACATGGGAATATTATGATGCTCAGATCGTTTAATCTGTCGCGGTTTTGTATGATAGCCAGGACATGGAAATGTTATTATGCTCAGATCGTTTAATCTGTCGAGGTTTTGTATGATAGCAAGGACATGGAAATGTTATTATGCTCCGATACATTTATGTGTCGAGGTTTGTATAATAGCCAGGACATATCAATATTATGATGCTCAGATCGTTTAATCTGTCGCGGTTTTGTATGATAGCCAGGACATGGAAATGTTATTATGCTCAGATACGTTTATGTGTCGAGGTTTTGTATGATAGCCAGGACATGGAAATGTTATTATGCTCAGATACTTTTATGTGTCGAGGTCTGTATGATAGCCAGGACATGGGAATATTATGATGCTCAGATCGTTTAATCTGTCGCGGTTTTGTATGATAGCCAGGACATGGAAATGTTATTATGCTCAGATCGTTTAATCTGTCGAGGTTTGTATGATAGCAAGGACATGGAAATGTTATTATGCTCCGATACTTTTATGTGTCGAGGTTTGTATAATAGCCAGGACATATCAATATTATGATGCTCAGATCGTTTAATCTGTCGAGGTTTTGTATGATAGCAAGGACATGGGAATGTTATTATGCTCAGATCGTTTATTGTGTCGAGGTTTTGTATGATAGCCACGGCATGGAAATGTTATTATGCTCGGATACTTTTATGTGTCGAGGTTTGTATAATAGCCAGGACATGGGTATGTTATGATGCTCCGATCGTTTAATCTGTCGAAGTTTTGTATGATAGCCAGGACATGGGAATGTTATTATGCTCAGATCGTTTATTGTGTCGAGGTTTTGTATGATAGCCAGGACATGGAAATGTTATAATGCTCAGATACTTTTATGTGTCGAGGTTTGAATAATAGCCATGACATGGGAATATTATGATGCTCAGATCGTTTAATCTGTCGAGGTTTTGTATGATAGCCAGGACATGGGAATGTTATTATGCTCAGATCGTTTATTGTGTCGAGGTTTTGTATGATAGCCAGGACATGGAAATGTTATTATGCTCAGATACGTTTATGTGTCGAGGTTTGTATAATAGCCAGGACATGGGAATATTATGATGCTCAGATCGTTTAATCTGTCGAGGTTTTGTATGATAGCCAGGACATGGAAATGTTATTATGCTAAGATACTTTTATGTGTCGAGGTTTTGTATGATACCCATGACATGGGAATATTATGATGCTCAGATCGTTTAATCTGTCGAGGTTTTGTATGATAGCCAAGACATGGAAATGTTATTATGCTCAGATCGTTTATTGTGTCGAGGTTTTGTATGATAGCCAGGACATATAAATGTTATTATGCTCAGATACTTTTATGTGTCGAGGTTTGTATGATAGCCAGGACATGGGAATATTATGATGCTCAGATCGTTTAATCTGTCGAGGTTTTGTATGATAGCCAGGACATGGGAATGTTATTATGCTCAGATCGTTTATTGTGTCGAGGTTTTGTATGATAGCCAGGACATGGAAATGTTATTATGCTCAGATACTTTTATGTGTCAAGGTTTGTATAATAGCCAGGACATGAGAATATTATGATGCTCAGATCGTTTAATCTGTCGAGGTTTTGTATGATAGCCAGGACATGGAAATGTTATTATGCTCAGATACTTTTATGTGTTGAGGTTTGTATAATAGCCAGGACATGGGAATGTTATGATGCTTCAATCGTTTATGGTGTCGAGGTTTTGTATGATAGCCAGGACATGGGAATGTTATTATGCTCAGATCGTTTATTGTGTCGAGGTTTTGTATGATAGCCAGGACATGGAAATGTTATTATGCTCAGATACTTTTATGTGTCGAGGTTTGTATAATAGCCAGGACATGGGAATGTTATTATGCTCAGATCGTTTATTGTGTCGAGGTTTTGTAAAATAGCCACGACATGGAAATGTTATTATGCTCAGATACTTTTATGTGTCGAGGTTTTGTATAATAGCCAGGACATGGGAATGTTATGATGCTCAAATCGTTTAATCTGTCGAAGTTTTGTATGATAGCCATGACATGGAAATGTTATTATGCTCAGATACTTTTATGTGTCGAGGTTTGTATAATAGCCAGGACATGGGAATGTTATTATGCTCAGATCGTTTATTATGTCGAGGTTTTGTATGATAGCCAGGACATGGAAATGTTATTATGTTCAGAAACTTTTATGTGTCGAGGTTTGTATGATAGCCAGGACATGGGAATGTTAATATGCTCAGATCGTTTATCGTGTCGAAGTTTTGTATGATAGCCAGGACATGGAAATGTTATTATGCTAAGATACTTTTATGTGTCGAGGTTTGTATAATAGCCAGGACATGGGAATGTTATTATGCTCAGATCGTTTATTGTGTCGAGGTTTTGTATGATAGCCAGGACATGGAAATGTTATTATGCTCAGATCGTTAATGTGTCGAGGTTTTGTATGATAGCCAGGGCATGGGAATGTTATGATGCGCAGATCGTTTAATGTGTCGAGGTTTTGTATGATAGCCAGGACATCGTAATGTTATGATGCTCAGGTCCTTTTGTGTGTCGAGGTTTTGTATGATAGCTAGGGCATGGGAATGTTATGATGCTCAGATCTTTTAATGTGTCGAGGTTTTGTATGATAGCCAGGACATGGGAATGTTATTATGCTCAGATCGTTTATTGTGTCGAGGTTTTGTATGATAGCCAGGACATGGGAATGTTATTATGCTCAGATCGTTTATTGTGTCGAGGTTTTGTATGATAGCCAGGACATGGGAATGTTATTATGCTCAGATCGTTTATTGTGTCGAGGTTTTGTATGATAGCCAGGACATGGGAATGTTATGATGCTCAGATCGTTTAATGTGTCGAGGTTTTGTATGATAGCCAGGACATGGGAATGTTATTATGCTCAGATCGTTTATTGTGTCGAGGTTTTGTATGATAGCCAGGACATCGAAATGTTATTATGCTCAGATACTGTTATGTGTCGAGGTTTTGTATGATAGCAAATACATGGGAATGTTATGACGATCAGATCGTTTAATGTGTCGAGGTTTTGTATGATAGCCAGGACATGGGAATGTTATGATGCTCAGGTCCTTTTGTGTGTCGAGGTTTTGTATGATAGCTAGGGCATGGGAATGTTATGATGCTCAGATCTTTTAATGTGTCGAGGTTTTGTATGATAGCCAGGACATGGGAATGTTATTATGCTCAGATCGTTTATTGTGTCGAGGTTTTGTATGATAGCCAGGACATGGGAATGTTATTATGCTCAGATCGTTTATTGTGTCGAGGTTTTGTATGATAGCCAGGACATGGGAATGTTATTATGCTCAGATCGTTTATTGTGTCGAGGTTTTGTATGATAGCCAGGACATGGGAATGTTATGATGCTCAGATCGTTTAATGTGTCGAGGTTTTGTATGATAGCCAGGACATGGGAATGTTATTATGCTCAGATCGTTTATTGTGTCGAGGTTTTGTATGATAGCCAGGACATCGAAATGTTATTATGCTCAGATACTGTTATGTGTCGAGGTTTTGTATGATAGCAAATACATGGGAATGTTATGACGATCAGATCGTTTAATGTGTCGAGGTTTTGTATGATAGCCAGGACATGGGAATGTTATGATGCTCAGATCGTTTTGTGTCAAGGTTTTGTATGATAGCCAGGGAATGGGAATGTTATGATGCTCAGATCGTTTAATGTGTCGAGGTTTTGTATAATAGCCAGGGCATGGAAATGTTATTATGCTCAGATCGTTTAATCTGTCGATGTTTTGTATAATAGCCAGGACATGGGAATGTTATTATGCTCAGATCGTTTATTGTGTCGAGGTTTTGTATGATAGCCAAGACATGGGAATGTTATGATGCTCAGGTCCTTTTGTGTGTCGAAGTTTTGTATGATAGCCAAGTCATGGGAATGTGATGAGGCTCAGATCGTTTAATGTGTCGAGGTTTTGTATGATAGCCAGGACATGGAAATGTTATTATGCTCAGATACTTTTATGTGTTGAGGTTTGTATAATAGCAAAGTCATGAGAATGTTATTATGCTCAGATCGTTTATTGTGTCGAGGTTTTGTATGATAGCCAGGACATGGAAATGTTATTATGCTCAGATACTTTTATGTGTCGAGGTTTTGTATGATAGCAAATACATGGGAATGTTATGACGATCAGATCGTTTAATGTGTCGAGGTTTTGTATGATAGCCAGGACATGGGAATGTTATGATGCTCAGATCGTTTAATGTGTCGAGGTTTTGTATGATAGCCAGGACATGGGAATGTTATGATGCTCAGATCGTTTATTGTTTCGAGGTTTTGTATGATAGCCAGGACATGGAAATGTTATTATGCTCAGATACTTTTATGTGTCGAGGTTTTGTATGATAGCCAGGACATGGGAATGTTATTATGCTCAGATCGTTTAATCTGTCGATGTTTTGTATGATAGCCAGGACATGAGAATGTTATTATGCTCAGATCGTTTATTGTGTCGAGGTTTTGTATGATAGCCAGGACATGGAAATGTTATTATGCTCAGATACTTTTATGTGTCGAGGTTTTGTATAATAGCCAGGACATGGGAATGTTATTATGCTCAGATCGTTTAATGTGTCGAGGTTTTGTATGATAGCCAGGACATGGGAATGTTATTATGCTCAGATCGTTTATTGTGTCGAGGTTTTGTATGATAGCCAGGACATCGAAATGTTATTATGCTCAGATACTGTTATGTGTCGAGGTTTTGTATGATAGCAAATACATGGGAATGTTATGACGATCAGATCGTTTAATGTGTCGAGGTTTTGTATGATAGCCAGGACATGGGAATGTTATGATGCTCAGATCGTTTTGTGTCGAGGTTTTGTATGATAGCCAGGGAATGGGAATGTTATGATTCTCAGATCGTTTAATGTGTCGAGGTTTTGTATAATAGCCAGGGCATGGAAATGTTATTATGCTCAGATCGTTTAATCTGTCGATGTTTTGTATAATAGCCAGGACATGGGAATGTTATTATGCTCAGATCGTTTATTGTGTCGAGGTTTTGTATGATAGCCAAGACATGGGAATGTTATTATGCTCAGATCGTTTTATGTGTCGAGGTTTTGTATGATAGCCAGGACATGGGAATGTTATGATGCTCAGGTCCTTTTGTGTGTCGAAGTTTTGTATGATAGCCAAGTCATGGGAATGTGATGAGGCTCAGATCGTTTAATGTGTCGAGGTTTTGTATGATAGCCAGGACATGGAAATGTTATTATGCTCAGATACTTTTATGTGTTGAGGTTTGTATAATAGCAAAGTCATGAGAATGTTATTATGCTCAGATCGTTTATTGTGTCGAGGTTTTGTATGATAGCCAGGACATGGAAATGTTATTATGCTCAGATACTTTTATGTGTCGAGGTTTTGTATGATAGCAAATACATGGGAATGTTATGACGATCAGATCGTTTAATGTGTCGAGGTTTTGTATGATAGCCAGGACATGGGAATGTTATGATGCTCAGATCGTTTAATGTGTCGAGGTTTTGTATGATAGCCAGGACATGGGAATGTTATGATGCTCAGATCGTTTATTGTTTCGAGGTTTTGTATGATAGCCAGGACATGGAAATGTTATTATGCTCAGATACTTTTATGTGTCGAGGTTTTGTATGATAGCCAGGACATGGGAATGTTATTATGCTCAGATCGTTTAATCTGTCGATGTTTTGTATGATAGCCAGGACATGAGAATGTTATTATGCTCAGATCGTTTATTGTGTCGAGGTTTTGTATGATAGCCAGGACATGGAAATGTTATTATGCTCAGATACTTTTATGTGTCGAGGTTTTGTATAATAGCCAGGACATGGGAATGTTATTATGCTCAGATCGTTTATGGTGTCGAGGTTTTGTATGATAGCCAAGACATGGGAATGTTATTATGCTCAGATCGTTTTATGTGTCGAGGTTTTGTATGATAGCCAGGACATGGGAATGTTATGATGCTCAGGTCCTTTTGAGTGTCGAGGTTTTGTATGATAGCCAAGTCATGGGAATGTGATGAGGCTCAGATCGTTTAATGTGTCGAGGTTTTGTGTGATAGCCAGGACATGGGAATGTTATGATGCCTAGGTCGTTCAATGTGTCGAGGTTTTGTATGATAGCCAAGTCATGGGAATGTGATGAGGCTCAGATCGTTTAATGTGTCGAGGTTTTGTATGATAGCCAGGACATGGGAATGTTTTGATGCTCAGGTCCTTTTATGTGTCGAGGTTTTGTATGATAGCCAAGTCATGGGAATGTGATGAGGCTCAAATCGTTTAATGTGTCGAGGTTTTGTATGATAGCCAAGTCATGGGAATGTGATGAGGCTCAAATCGTTTAATGTGTCGAGGTTTTGTATTATAGCCAGGGCATGGGAATGTTATGATGCCTAGGTCGTTTAATGTGTCGAGGTTTTGTATGATTGCCAAGACATGGGACTGGTCTGATGCTCAGATCGTTTAATGTGTCGAGGTTTTGTATGATAGCAAGGACATGGGAATGTGATGAGGCTCAGGTCCTTTTATGTGTCGAGGTTTTGTATGATAGCCAGGGCATGGGAATGTTATGATGCTCAGGTCCTTTTATGTGTCGAGGTTTTGTATGATAGCCAGGACATGGGAATGTTATGATGCTCAGGTCCTTTTATGTGTCGAGGTTTTGTATGATAGCCAAGTCATGGGAATGTGATGAGGCTCAGATCGTTTAATGTGTCGAGGTTTTGTGTGATAGCCAGGACATGGGAATGTTATTATGCTCAGGTCCTTTTATGTGTCGAGGTTTTGTATGATAGCCAAGTCATGGGAATGTGATGAGGCTCAGATCGTTTAATGTGTCGAGGTTTTGTATGATAGCCAGGACATGGGAATGTTATGATGCCTAGGTCGTTTAATGTGTCGAGGTTTTGTATGATAGCCAAGACATGGGACTGGTCTGATTCTCAGATCGTTTAATGTGTCGAGGTTTTGTATGATAGCCAGGACATGGGAATGTGATGAGGCTCAGGTCCTTTTATGTGTCGAGGTTTTGTATGATAGCCAGGGCATGGGAATGTTATCATGCTCAGGTTCTTTTTATGTGTCGAGGTTTTGTATGATAGCCAAGTCATGGGAATGTGATGAGGCTCAGATCGTTTAATGTGTCGAGGTTTTGTATGATAGCCAGGGCATAGGAATGTTATGATGCTCAGGTCCTTTTATCTGTCGAGGTTTTGTATGATAGCCAAGTCATGGGAATGGGATGAGGCTCAGATCGTTTAATGTGTCGAGGTTTTGTATGATAGCCAGGACATGGGAATGTTATGATGCCTAGGTCGTTTAATGTGTCGAGGTTTTGTATGATAGCCAAGTCATGGGACTGGTCTGATGCTCAGATCGTTTAATGTGCCGAGGTTTTGTATGATAGCCAAGACATGGGACTAGTCTGATGCTCAGATCGTTTAATGTGTCGTGGTTTTGTATGATAGCCAGGACATGGGACTGGTCTGATGCTCAGATCTTTTAATGTGTCGAGGTTTTGTATGATAGCCAAGACATGGGACTGGTCTGATGCTCAGATCTTTTAATGTGTCGAGGTTTTGTATGATAGCCAGGACATGGGAATGTTATGATGCTCAGGTCCTTTTATGTGTCGAGGTTTTGTATGATAGCCAAGACATGGGACTGGTCTGATGCTCAGATCGTTTAATGTGCCGAGGTTTTGTATGATAGCCAAGACATGGGACTAGTCTGATGCTCAGATCGTTTAATGTGTCGAGGTTTTGTATGATAGCCAGGTCATGGGAATGTTATTATGCTCAGATCGTTTGATAAGTCGAGGTTTTGTATGATAGCCAAGGCATGGGACTGGTCTGATGCTCAGATCGTTTAATGTGTCGAGATTTTGTATGATAGCCAGGACATGAGAATGTTATGATGCTCAGGTCCTTTTATGTGTCGAGGTTTTGTATGATAGCCAAGTCATGGGAATGTGATGAGGCTCAGATCGTTTAATGTGTCGAGGTTTTGTATGATAGCCAAGCCATGGGACTGGTCTGATGCTCAGATCGTTTAATGTGCCGAGGTTTTGTATGATAGCCAAGACATGGGACTAGTCTGATGCTCAGATCGTTTAATGTGTCGAGGTTTTGTATGATAGCCAGGACATGGGACTGGTCTGATGCTCAGATCTTTTAATGTGTCGAGGTTTTGTATGATAGCCAAGACATGGGACTGGTCTGATGCTCAGATCTTTTAATGTGTCGAGGTTTTGTATGATAGCCAGGACATGGGAATGTTATGATGCTCAGGTCCTTTTATGTGTCGAGGTTTTGTATGATAGCCAAGACATGGGACTGGTCTGATGCTCAGATCGTTTAATGTGCCGAGGTTTTGTATGATAGCCAAGACATGGGACTAGTCTGATGCTCAGATCGTTTAATGTGTCGAGGTTTTGTATGATAGCCAGGTCATGGGAATGTTATGGTGCTCAGATCGTTTGATATGTCGAGGTTTTGTATGATAGCCAAGTCATGGGAATGTGATGAGGCTCAAATCGTTTAATGTGTCGAGGTTTTGTATTATGGCCAGGGCATGGGAATGTTATGATGCCTAAGTCGTTTAATGTGTCGAGCTTTTGTATGATAGCCAAGACATGGGACTGGTCTGATGCTCAGATCGTTTAATGTGTCGAGGTTTTGTATGATAGCCAGGACATGGGAATGTTATGATGCTCAGGTCCTTTTATGTGTCGAGGTTTTGTATGATAGCCAAGTCATGGGAATGTGATGAGGCTCAGATCGTTTAATGTGTCGAGGTTTTGTATGATAGCCAGGACATGGGAATGTTATGATACTCAGGTCCTTTTATGTGTCGAGGTTTTGTATGATAGCCAAGACATGGAACTGGTCTGATGCTCAGATTGTTTAATGTGTCGAGGTTTTGTATGATAGCCAAGACATGGGACTGGTCTGATGCTCAGATTGTTTAATGTGTCGAGGTTTTGTATGATAGCAAAGACATGGGAATGTTATGATGCTCAGGTCCTTTTATGTGTCGAGGTTTTGTATGATAGCCAAGACATGGGACTGGTCTGATGCTCAGATCGTTTAATGTGTCGAGGTTTTGTATGATAGCCAAGACATGGGACTGGTCTGATGCTCAGATTGTTTAATGTGTCGAGGTTTTGTATGATAGCCAGGACATGGGAATGTTATGATGCTCAGGTCGTTTAATGTGTCGAGGTTTTGTATGATAGCCAAGACATGGGACTGGTCTGATGCTCAGATCGTTTAATGTGTCGAGGTTTTGTATGATAGCCAAGACATGGGAATGTTATGATGCTCAGGTCGTTTAATGTGTCGAGGTTTTGTATGATAGCCAAGACATGGGACTGGTCTGATGCTCAGATCGTTTAATGTGTCGAGGTTTTGTATGATAGCCAAGACATGGGAATGTTATGATGCTCAGGTCGTTTAATGTGTCGAGGTTTTGTATGATAGCCAAGACATGGGACTGGTCTGATGCTCAGATTGTTTAATGTGTCGAGGTTTTGTATGATAGCCAAGACATGGGACTGGTCTGATGCTCAGATTGTTTAATGTGTCGAGGTTTTGTATGATAGCCAAGACATGGGAATGTTATGATGCTCAGGTCGTTTAATGTGTCGAGGTTTTGTATGATAGCCAAGACATGGGACTGGTCTGATGCTCAGATTGTTTAATGTGTCGAGGTTTTGTATGATAGCTAAGACATGGGACTGGTCTGATGCTCAGATTGTTTAATGTGTCGAGGTTTTGTATGATAGCCAAGACATGGGAATGTTATGATGCTCAGGTCGTTTAATGTGTCGAGGTTTTGTATGATAGCCAAGACATGGGACTGGTCTGATGCTCAGATTGTTTAATGTGTCGAGGTTTTGTATGATAGCCAAGACATGGGACTGGTCTGATGCTCAGATTGTTTAATGTGTCGAGGTTTTGTATGATAGCAAAGACATGGGAATGTTATGATGCTCAGGTCCTTTTATGTGTCGAGGTTTTGTATGATAGCCAAGACATGGGACTGGTCTGATGCTCAGATCGTTTAATGTGCCGAGGTTTTGTATGATAGCCAAGACATGGGACTGGTCTGATGCTCAGATCGTTTAATGTGTCGAGGTTTTGTATGATAGCCAAGACATGGGACTGGTCTGATGCTCAGATCGTTTAATGTGTCGAGGTTTTGTATGATAGCCAGGACATGGGAATGTTATGATGCTCAGGTCCTTTTATGTGTCGAGGTTTTGTATGATAGCCAAGTCATGGGAATGTGATGAGGCTCAGATCGTTTAATGTGTCGAGGTTTTGTGTGATAGCCAGGACATGGGAATGTTATTATGCTCAGGTCCTTTTATGTGTCGAGGTTTTGTATGATAGCCAAGTCATGGGAATGTGATGAGGCTCAGATCGTTTAATGTGTCGAGGTTTTGTATGATAGCCAGGACATGAGGATGTTATGATGCCTAGGTCGTTTAATGTGTCGAGGTTTTGTATGATAGCCAAGACATGGGACTGGTCTGATGCTCAGATCGTTTAATGTGTCGAGGTTTTGTATGATAGCCAGGACATGGGAATGTGATGAGGCTCAGGTCCTTTTATGTGTCGAGGTTTTGTATGATAGCCAGGGCATGAGAATGTTATCATGCTCAGGTCCTTTTATGTGTCGAGGTTTTGTATGATAGCCAAGTCATGGGAATGTGATGAGGCCCAGATCGTTTAATGTGTCGAGGTTTTGTATGATAGCCAGGGCATAGGAATGTTATGATGCTCAGGTCCTTTTATGTGTCGAGGTTTTGTATGATAGCCAAGTCATGGGAATGTGATGAGGCTCAGATCGTTTAATGTGTCGAGGTTTTGTATGATAGCCAGGACATGGGAATGTTATGATGCCTAGGTCGTTTAATGTGTCGAGGTTTTGTATGATAGCCAAGTCATGGGACTGGTCTGATGCTCAGATCGTTTAATGTGCCGAGGTTTTGTATGATAGCCAAGACATGGGACTAGTCTGATGCTCAGATCGTTTAATGTGTCGTGGTTTTGTATGATAGCCAGGACATGGGACTGGTCTGATGCTCAGATCTTTTAATGTGTCGAGGTTTTGTATGATAGCCAAGACATGGGACTGGTCTGATGCTCAGATCTTTTAATGTGTCGAGGTTTTGTATGATAGCCAGGACATGGGAATGTTATGATGCTCAGGTCCTTTTATGTGTCGAGGTTTTGTATGATAGCCAAGACATGGGACTGGTCTGATGCTCAGATCGTTTAATGTGCCGAGGTTTTGTATGATAGCCAAGACATGGGACTGGTCTGATGCTCAGATCGTTTAATGTGTCGAGGTTTTGTATGATAGCCAAGACATGGGACTGGTCTGATGCTCAGATCGTTTAATGTGTCGGGATTTTGTATGATAGCCAGGGGATAGGAATGTTATGATGCTCAGGTCCTTTTATGTGTCGAGGTTTTGTATGATAGCCAATTCATGGGAATATGATGAGGCTCAGATCGTTTAATGTGTCGAGGTTTTGTATGATAGCCAGGACATGGGAATGTTATGATGCTCAGGTCCTTTTATGTGTCGAGGTTTTGTATGATAGCCAAGACATGGGACTGGTCTGATGCTCAGATCGTTTAATGTGTCGAGGTTTTGTATGATAGCCAAGACATGGGACTGGTCTGATGCTCAGATCGTTTAATGTGTCGAGATTTTGTATGATAGCCAGGGCATAGGAATGTTATGATGCTCAGGTCCTTTTATGTGTCGAGGTTTTGTATGATAGCCAATTCATGGGAATGTGATGAGGCTCAGATCGTTTAATGTGTCGAGGTTTTGTATGATAGCCAGGACATGGGAATGTTATGATGCTCAGGTCGTTTAATGTGTCGAGGTTTTGTATGATAGCCAAGACATGGGACTGGTCTGATGCTCAGATCGTTTAATGTGCCGAGGTTTTGTATGATAGCCAAGACATGGGACTAGTCTGATGCTCAGATCGTTTAATGTGTCGAGGTTTTGTATGATAGCCAGGTCATGGGAATGTTATTATGCTCAGATCGTTTGATATGTCGAGGTTTTGTATGATAGCCAAGACATGGGACTGGTCTGATGCTCAGATCGTTTAATGTGTCGAGATTTTGTATGATAGCCAGGACATGAGAATGTTATGATGCTCAGGTCCTTTTATGTGTCGAGGTTTTGTATGATAGCCAAGTCATGGGAATGTGATGAGGCTCAGATCGTTTAATGTGTCGAGGTTTTGTATGATAGCCAAGCCATGGGACTGGTCTGATGCTCAGATCGTTTAATGTGCCGAGGTTTTGTATGATAGCCAAGACATGGGACTAGTCTGATGCTCAGATCGTTTAATGTGTCGAGGTTTTGTATGATAGCCAGGACATGGGACTGGTCTGATGCTCAGATCTTTTAATGTGTCGAGGTTTTGTATGATAGCCAAGACATGGGACTGGTCTGATGCTCAGATCTTTTAATGTGTCGAGGTTTTGTATGATAGCCAGGACATGGGAATGTTATGATGCTCAGGTCCTTTTATGTGTCGAGGTTTTGTATGATAGCCAAGACATGGGACTGGTCTGATGCTCAGATCGTTTAATGTGCCGAGGTTTTGTATGATAGCCAAGACATGGGACTAGTCTGATGCTCAGATCGTTTAATGTGTCGAGGTTTTGTATGATAGCCAGGTCATGGGAATGTTATGGTGCTCAGATCGTTTGATATGTCGAGGTTTTGTATGATAGCCAAGTCATGGGAATGTGATGAGGCTCAAATCGTTTAATGTGTCGAGGTTTTGTATTATGGCCAGGGCATGGGAATGTTATGATGCCTAGGTCGTTTAATGTGTCGAGCTTTTGTATGATAGCCAAGACATGGGACTGGTCTGATGCTCAGATCGTTTAATGTGTCGAGGTTTTGTATGATAGCCAGGACATGGGAATGTTATGATGCTCAGGTCCTTTTATGTGTCGAGGTTTTGTATGATAGCCAAGTCATGGGAATGTGATGAGGCTCAGATCGTTTAATGTGTCGAGGTTTTGTATGATAGCCAGGACATGGGAATGTTATGATACTCAGGTCCTTTTATGTGTCGAGGTTTTGTATGATAGCCAAGACATGGGACTGGTCTGATGCTCAGATCGTTTAATGTGTCGAGGTTTTGTATGATAGCCAAGACATGGGACTGGTCTGATGCTCAGATTGTTTAATGTGTCGAGGTTTTGTATGATAGCCAAGACATGGGACTGGTCTGATGCTCAGATTGTTTAATGTGTCGAGGTTTTGTATGATAGCAAAGACATGGGAATGTTATGATGCTCAGGTCCTTTTATGTGTCGAGGTTTTGTATGATAGCCAAGACATGGGACTGGTCTGATGCTCAGATCGTTTTATGTGTCGAGGTTTTGTATGATAGCCAAGACATGGGACTGGTCTGATGCTCAGATTGTTTAATGTGTCGAGGTTTTGTATGATAGCCAGGACATGGGAATGTTATGATGCTCAGGTCGTTTAATGTGTCGAGGTTTTGTATGATAGCCAAGACATGGGACTGGTCTGATGCTCAGATCGTTTAATGTGTCGAGGTTTTGTATGATAGCCAAGACATGGGAATGTTATGATGCTCAGGTCGTTTAATGTGTCGAGGTTTTGTATGATAGCCAAGACATGGGACTGGTCTGATGCTCAGATCGTTTAATGTGTCGAGGTTTTGTATGATAGCCAAGACATGGGAATGTTATGATGCTCAGGTCGTTTAATGTGTCGAGGTTTTGTATGATAGCCAAGACATGGGACTGGTCTGATGCTCAGATTGTTTAATGTGTCGAGGTTTTGTATGATAGCCAAGACATGGGACTGGTCTGATGCTCAGATTGTTTAATGTGTCGAGGTTTTGTATGATAGCCAAGACATGGGAATGTTATGATGCTCAGGTCGTTTAATGTGTCGAGGTTTTGTATGATAGCCAAGACATGGGACTGGTCTGATGCTCAGATTGTTTAATGTGTCGAGGTTTTGTATGATAGCTAAGACATGGGACTGGTCTGATGCTCAGATTGTTTAATGTGTCGAGGTTTTGTATGATAGCAAAGACATGGGAATGTTATGATGCTCAGGTCGTTTAATGTGTCGAGGTTTTGTATGATAGCCAAGACATGGGACTGGTCTGATGCTCAGATTGTTTAATGTGTCGAGGTTTTGTATGATAGCCAAGACATGGGACTGGTCTGATGCTCAGATTGTTTAATGTGTCGAGGTTTTGTATGATAGCCAGGACATGGGAATGTTATGATGCTCAGGTCGTTTAATGTGTCGAGGTTTTGTATGATAGCAAAGACATGGGAATGTTATGATGCTCAGGTCCTTTTATGTGTCGAGGTTTTGTATGATAGCCAAGACATGGGACTGGTCTGATGCTCAGATCGTTTAATGTGTCGAGGTTTTGTATGATAGCCAAGACATGGGACTGGTCTGATGCTCAGATTGTTTAATGTGTCGAGGTTTTGTATGATAGCCAGGACATGGGAATGTTATGATGCTCAGGTCGTTTAATGTGTCGAGGTTTTGTATGATAGCCAAGACATGGGACTGGTCTGATGCTCAGATCGTTTAATGTGTCGAGGTTTTGTATGATAGCCAAGACATGGGAATGTTATGATGCTCAGGTCGTTTAATGTGTCGAGGTTTTGTATGATAGCCAAGACATGGGACTGGTCTGATGCTCAGATCGTTTAATGTGTTGAGGTTTTGTATGATAGCCAAGTCATGGGAATGTGATGAGGCTCAGATCGTTTAATGTGTCGAGGTTTTTTATGATAGCCAGGACATGGGAATGTTATGATGCTCAGGTTGTTTAATGTGTCGAGGTTTTGTATGATAGCCAGAACATGGGAATGTTATGATGCTCAGGTCCTTTTATGTGTCGAGGTTTTGTATGATAGCTAAGTCATGGGAATGTGATGAGGCTCAGATCGTTTAATGTGTCGAGGTTTGGTATGATAGCCAGGACATGTGAATGTTATGATGCTCAGGTTGTTTAATGTGTCGAGGTTTTGTATGATAGCCAGGACATGGGAATGTTATGATACTCAGGTCCTTTTATGTGTTGAGGTTTTGTATGATAGCCAAGATATGGGACTGGTCTGATGCTCAGATCGTTTAATGTGTCGAGGTTTTGTATGATAGCCAAGACATGGCAATGTTATGATGCTCAGGTCGTTTAATGTGTCGAGGTTTTGTATGATAGCCAAGACATGGGACTGGTCTGATGCTCAGATTGTTTAATGTGTCGAGGTTTTGTATGATAGCCAAGACATGGGACTGGTCTGATGCTCAGATTGTTTAATGTGTCGAGGTTTTGTATGATAGCAAAGACATGGGAATGTTATGATGCTCAGGTCCTTTTATGTGTCGAGGTTTTGTATGATAGCCAAGACATGGGACTGGTCTGATGCTCAGATCGTTTAATGTGTCGAGGTTTTGTATGATAGCCAAGACATGGGAATGTTATGATGCTCAGGTCGTTTGATGTGTCGAGGTTTTGTATGATAGCCAAGACATGGGACTGGTCTGATGCTCAGATCGTTTAATGTGTTGAGGTTTTGTATGATAGCCAAGTCATGGGAATGTGATGAGGCTCAGATCGTTTAATGTGTCGAGGTGTTTTATGATAGCCAGGACATGGGAATGTTATGATGCTCAGGTTGTTTAATGTGTCGAGGTTTTGTATGATAGCCAGGACATGGGAATGTTATGATGCTCAGGTCCTTTTATGTGTCGAGGTTTTGTATGATAGCTAAGTCATGGGAATGTGATGAGGCTCAGATCGTTTAATGTGTCGAGGTTTGGTATGATAGCCAGGACATGGGAATGTTATGATGCTCAGGTTGTTTAATGTGTCGAGGTTTTGTATGATAGCCAGGACATGGGAATGTTATGATGCTCAGGTCCTTTTATGTGTTGAGGTTTTGTATGATAGCCAAGACATGGGACTGGTCTGATGCTCAGATCGTTTAATGTGTCGAGGTTTTGTATGATAGCCAGGACATGGGAATGTTATGATGCTCAGGTCGTTTAATGTGTCGAGGTTTTGTATGATAGCCAAGACATGGGACTGGTCTGATGCTCAGATCGTTTAATGTGTCGAGGTTTTGTATGATAGCCAGGACATGGGAATGTTATGATGCTCAGGTCCTTTTATGTGTTGAGGTTTTGTATGATAGCCACGACATGGGACTGGTCTGATGCTCAGATCGTTTAATGTGTCGAGGTTTGGTATGATAGCCAGGACATGGGAATGTTATGATGCTCAGGTCGTTTAATGTGTCGAGGTTTTGTATGATAGCCAAGACATGGGACTGGTCTGATGCTCAGATCGTTTAATGTGTCGAGGTTTTGTATGATAGGCAGGACATGGGAATGTTATGGTGCTCAGATCGTTTAATGTGTCGAGGTTTTGTATGATAGCCAAGTCATGGGAATGTGATGAGGCTCAAATCGTTTAATGTGTCGAGGTTTTGTATTATGGCCAGGGCATGGGAATGTTATGATGCCTAGGTCGTTTAATGTGTCGAGGTTTTGTATGATATCCAAGACATGGGAATGTTATTATGCTCAGGTTGTTTAATGTGTCGAGGTTTTGTATGATAGCCAAGACATGGGACTGGTCTGATGCTCAGATCGTTTAATGTGTCGAGGTTTTGTATGATAGCCAGGACATTGGAATGTTATGATGCTCAGGTCCTTTTATGTGTCGAGGTTTTGTATGATAGCCAAGTCATGGGAATGTGATGAGGCTCAGATCGTTTAATGTGTCGAGGTTTTGTATGATAGCCAGGACATGGGAATGTTATGATGCTCAGGTCCTTTTATGTATCGAGGTTTTGTATGATAGCTAAGTCATGGGAATGTGATGAGGCTCAGATCGTTTTATGTGTCGAGGTTTTTTATGATAGCCAGGACATGGGAATGTTATGATGCTCATGTCTTTTTATGTGTCGAGGTTTTGTATGATAGCCAAGTCATGGGAATGTGATGAGGCTCAGATCGTTTAATGTGTCGAGGTTTGGTATGATAGCCAGGACATGGGAATGTTATGATGCTCAGGTTGTTTAATGTGTCGAGGTTTTGTATGATAGCCAGGACATGGGAATGTTATGATGCTCAGGTCCTTTTATGTGTCGAGGTTTTGTATGATAGCCAAGTCATGGGAATGTGATGAGGCTCAGATCGTTTAATGTGTCGAGGTTTTGTATGATAGCCAGGACATGGGAATGTTATGATGCTCAGCTCCTTTTATGTGTCGAGGTTTTGTATGATAGCCAAGTCATGGGAATGTGATGAGGTTCAGATCGTTTAATGTGTCGAGGTTTTGTATGATAGCCAGGACATGGGAATGTTATGATGCTCAGGTCCTTTTATGTGTCGAGGTTTTGTATGATAGCCCAGTCATGGGAATGTGATGAGGCTCAGATCGTTTAATGTGTCGAGGTTTTGTATGATAGCCAGGACATGGGAATGTTATGATGCTCAGCTCTTTTTATGTGTCGAGGTTTTGTATGATAGCCAAGTCATGGGAATGTGATGAGGCTCAGATCGTTTAATGTGTCGAGGTTTTGTCTGATAGCCAGGCCATGGGAATGTTATGATGCTCAGGTCCTTTTATGTGTCGAGGTTATTTTATGATAGCCAAGACATGGGAATGTGGTGATGCTCAGATCGTTTTATGTGTCGAGGTTTTGTATGATAGCCACGACATGGGAAGGTTATCATGCTCAGATCATCTAATATGTTAAAGTGTTGTATGATAGATAGGCCATGGGAAGGTATTATGCTCAGATCATCTAATGTGTCGAGGTTTTGTATGATAGCCAAGACATGGGAATGTTATGATGCTCAGATCGTTTAATGTGTCAAATCTTTGATTGCCAATTGTTCACACCACTGTCATAGATTTTCCAGAAATCGTGAGTTCCTAATTTCTGTTACATTATCCGATTTCTAGACATCTTGTTATTCCTACTCTTAGCTGCAACTATGATATCTCACAGTGATTTCTTGATGCTACGAATTCTATTGAGTTTTGGACATGTTTGTTGTTCGTTTTGGTTACTATGGCTGGGTGGAATCTATTTTGATACCACCATCGTCAAACAAATAGTCAACTCTATTTCAAAAATACTCTTTATCTTAACGTGTGAGCTTGCTCCACTACTTAAAACCTCTGGAATCTCTTTCTCTATATGATAACACGACGATAACAAAGCTTCTAATTTCTGTGACATGACGTGATTTCTAGTCATTTCGGTATAACTTCTTCTAGCTGCGGCCATTACACTCTAAGACTGGTTTCGTGATGCTACAAACTTTATTCAGTTTTGTTCGTTTTTCTTTTTCATTTAAAGCCGCCGGTGTCTCTAAGTTCTGTTTCTCTATGTGGCAACATTACGATGACACAGCTCGTAATATCCAGATGAACGATTGGTTATAAAATTAATTGGCCTCTTTTGTTTCGAGATTATAGATATCGTCTGCAATGGGTGCATGCATGCTTAGTTTAGTGAAGCTTGTAGCAGTTACCTCCTCCTTTCAAACATAACTACACCGGTTGGCCGTTAGGTGTCGCTTTTTCACCGACAGGTGGCACTGAAAAGCGACGCCAGAGTTATCTGCCCTTCGGATTATAAAAACCGGTGCAAACGGAAAATCACCCTCTCTTGCTTTTTCAATTGGCCTCGGCAGAACGACGCTGACACAACGCTCCGTCTCACGCTCTTTTCTCTTCAACTGGCCTCGGCAAAGCAACAACCAACACACGTTTCTTCCGTCAACGCGTAGTCAAACAACGGTAAGAGTTCTCAACTCATTTTCTTTGTGTACATCTTTCAAATACTTTTTCCCACGACTCATTTCTTCACATACGCATTTCAAGAACTGTTTCTTATCGACACACATACACACACCACACACCTCATCATTCCACATTACACACACGTTCAATAAACCTTATTTGAACTACCCCCTTTTGTTTGTTAATTATTACTCTGTCTTTGCATGCAACATTGCTTGATTTAACGTACACGCTCTTAATCGGGGAACACAACCCTCGATCCGAACATTGGTGACCCAAACGTGCAAGCTTTGTTGTATGGGACAGTAATTAATTTCGTATAAGAACAAAAAAAATATATCATTTCTCGTTTTTTCTTGCCGTGGTGAAACGAATTACGCACCCATCTTTTCCTTTTTTTTCTACCCACGTGGTAGAAATATACAAACATAAATATAGGAAGCCGCCATCTTTTTTTCCCTGGCCACGTGGAAATTAACACCCAAACAAAGAAAAACAAAAACATTTCTCGGTTTTCTCTCCGAGTGTAAAACAAATTACAACTTCATTTTTTCTTCTTCTCTTTCTCCACACACGTGTCGGAAAAATATATACAAAAAAGAAAAGACGAACTTTTCCCAATCCTCTTTTTTTTTTCTTGACGAACAAAAGGACCTTACAAGACGCCATTTCCTTTGTTTTGAACACGTGGAGATAAAAAGAAAACAAAGAAAACAAACGCTCACACGCCGCCACTCTTTTTCCTGACCACGTGTTGATACAAAAAAATAAATAAATAAAAAATAAAAAACGCCATTTTTTTTCTCTGAACACGATAGAAAAAACAAAAAGAAGACAAACGCTCACTCGCAGCCATTTTTATTTTCCTGGCCACATGGAAAGATAAAAAAAATTTCAAAAATGCCGCCATCTTTTTTCCTGAACATGTGTTGATAAAAATAAAAAAAAAAAAACTCGCCATTTTCCCTTCTACCCACGTTGTTGGAAATATATATAGAAAAGAAAAGAAAACTGCTACAAAACAGACAACACATGATGACAAACACGAACAACATCACCAAGCCCCTTGACTTAATACTGGTTGTAAAAAGTCAGGCTCAGCAAGCACCAACATCACCCTTCAAGGCCTACCAACCCTCTTCCACAACTGGATGTTCGTTGATCAACAGGAGGACCCATCAACTTGAACAACCACATCTTCCCGGACATTCATCAAACACCAAACATTTCCGGACATCACTGGGAAGAAATCACACCAGTTCAAAACGAGTACAACTGCACAAGCACGACTAAATACTCAACAACTGGACGTTCGTTCATCAACTAGAGGACACATCAACTCCAACGACGCGCACCAACACCAGTACAAACCCACTTGTACCTGGACTTGCTAACTCACTTGCAGACATTTGTGCATCTGACTTTGACCATAGTGTACCACCAATCTTGACAACTAAATGTTTGTTCATCAGCTCCACAACACGGACTAATTAACATGAACAACATCAACAACTGCACAGAATCACTTGTGCTCACGCATCACCCTAACTCACCAACAACCGCGCTGACCCACTTGCGCTCACTCATCAGTAACCGCGCAGACCCATGTGCGCTCATTCATCAATAACCGTGCAGACCCACATGCGCTCATTCATCAACAACCACACAGACCCCACATGCGCTCATTCATCAACAACCACACAGACCCCACATGCGCTCATTCATCAACAACCACACAGACCCCACATGCGCTCATTCATCAACAACCACACAGACCCCACATGCGCTCATTCATCAACAACCACACAGACCCCACATGCGCTCATTCATCAACAACCGCGCAGACCCACTTACGCTCATTCATCAACAACCGCGCAGACCCACTTGCGCTCACTCATCAACAACCGCGCAGACCCACGTGTGCTCATTCATCAATAATCGTGCAGACCCACTTGCGCTCATTCATCATCTTCAACCAACTGTGCAAATTCATGTGCACCACAGACCTTACCAACAATACCGACCACTTACACACTTGTCTTTGACCACAATGCACCACTGATCTTGACAATTCAACGTTCGTTCATCAGCTCCGCATCACGCAGACTAATCAACACGAACAACGCAACCAACAAATGCAAATTCGCTTGCACTTTACATTTTTCAACCGCAGACTCACTTGCGCTCAAACTTGATGCAGACCCAATTGCATGCAAACAACACGCAGATCCACATGTGTTACAAACATTCAATACAGATGGAAAAACAGAAATAAGTAGCATGCACACTACTTTTTCTAATCCTCAACAGCAAAACAGACATACACACAAAGAATGCTTCTCATCTACAACTGTACATATTGAATAATATTTTTAATATTTTTCAATCTGGGGGGGGGAGTCCTTGTAGCAGTTACCTCCTCCTTTCAAACATAACTACACCGGTTGGCCGTTAGGTGTCGCTTTTTCACCGACAGGTGGCGCTGAAAAGCGACACCAGAGTTATCTGCCCTTCGGATTATAAAAACCGGTGCAAACGGAAAATCACCTTCTCTTGTCTTTTCAATTGGCCTCGGCAGAACGACGCTGACACAACGCTCCGTCTCACGCTCTTTTCTCTTCAACTGGCCTCGGCAAAGCAACAACCAACACACGTTTCTTCCGTCAACACGTAGTCAAACAACGGTAAGAGTTCTCAACTCATTTTCTTATTGTACATCTTTCAAAGACTTTTTCTCACGACTCATTTCTTCACATACGCATTTCAAGAACTGTTTCTTATCGACACACATACACACACCACACACCTCATCATTCCACATTACACACACGTTCAATAAACCTTATTTGAACTAACTCCTTTTGTTTGTTAATTATTACTTTGTCTTTGCATGCAACATTGCTTGATTTAACGTACACGCTCTTAATCGGAGGACACGACCCTCGATCCGAACAAGCTGAAGCGCAGTTGCGTTCTTTCATGGTTCGACATTGCGATAACAATGTGTCTCTGAAGTTTCCTTTTTAAATACTGAACGAGAAGATAGTCACTTCAAAAAGACATACCCACTGATATGAAGAGATAACGTGACCTTGTTAAAAAACAAATCAGTCATATCAAATCTCAAAGGTACATGAAAAAATGATACCCAATTTAACAATGCCTATTTTAATTTTCTTTCTCTTTCTTTAGATACTTTATTTTCAAACATTTATTTATTTAATTAATTTATTTATGACTTTAATTCACGCAAAACAAGGGGCACATTGCCACTGAGACATAAGGAGCTACTGTACATTTTGAGCCATATCCATACGGACATTCTAAGTGGGCTGTTGTGCATCAAGACGTTTGTTCACATTACATTTAATCTTCTGCATGTCAGTACAGTCAGGGAAACAGAGAGCAAGGAGGGAATTCCAAAAGCTATCAGTTTGAGGAAAGTAGCTATTAGAGCAGTACTTATGTTCGATAAGTAGTGTGTATACAAGAAGTGTAAGACAATGTAGATCGATGAGAACTCAAATGTGGAGAAAGTATTTTTCAATTTATTTATTTTCACTTTTATTCGCCCCAAACAAAGGGGCATATTGCCACTGAGACGCAAGGGGCTACTGTGGCATTATAAGCAGTTGTGCAGCAAAGTGCTTGTTCACGTTATATTTAAATTTCTGAATGTTGGAGCAAGGAAGGAATTCCAAAGGAAAGTGGTCCGAGGAAAGAAGCTGTCAGAGTTTTCCGTCATCTGGAAACCTCTACAGTGAAGGGGTGGGATTTTGCTGTTAGTTTGGTTGGTCGTGGGTTGTTTATGTTTATGGGTTACAAGTAGCTTTTTTATTTATTTATTTTTATTTAATTTTATTTTTTTAAAGAAGTTTTAGTTTTATTACGTGACCTCATATTGCAAATGTTATTTTAAACTTTTCTTTCAAGGCAAAAAAAATTGTAAATATAACTATATTTGAAATTATTTCTGACCAGCAAATTATCTCCACACTGGAACCGCCGGGCGAATACCACAAGTATATTATAAAACTAGTGGGCGTCGCTTTGGCTTGTTATCTACATATCATGAATCTACTTTGGTATGATATCTACACTTTCTTATGTAATCAACACCTCATATTGCAATGAACACGATACTAGAACAAAGAAAAGACTTCTCCTAATTGGTTTCAAAATAATGTGTCGTGTTATCAAGCCTGGAACCCTAGCTCTAACGTTCGAAGAAGAGACCGTGCGACATTTCATAATTAAATTATTCAACGAGAAGTCGCTGAAGACTCAGTAATCTATTCTGACGAATTGAGAGCTTAAGCTAATTTAAACCAACTCAATTTTCATCATTTTTTTTTAAATCATCAGCAAAATTTCGTTGATCCCAGCACCGAAACACATACACAACGAATTGAAAAAAATGTAGATATTTTTTTCTTGTTAGAACAAGCCAAAGCGGCACCAACTAGTGTATACTCGCCGTCAAAAATAACGTGTGTGTGGGGGGGGGTGGGGGGTATTGTACTTCACTATTTACCTAGATATTTTACTAAAATATTCATATAAAATTATAGAGATACGTCAGTAATTTTATTTTTCATATATAAATTATTACCAATTCTGATGACCTAAACAAAAAAATTCACACCATTGACTTTTATTGTAGAGTGGGGTTTTTTTTTGGTGAGGGTACTGTCTGACTTGCTATTCCCTTTCTTTCTTCCCACCACCACTTGATCATAGTTTCTTTCATGGGCTACAAAAAGGCATGTTTTACTCGCTAACTTTTGCGTGACGGGATGGAAGTATATATATTTATTTATATACCAATAAATACACATTAACGTTTTTTTTGGTGTTTTTTTTCTTTTGGAAGTCGCTCAAGACAAGGCATAAAGTCACTTGGTTAAAAGAGCTAACAAGAACGAAATATGATTATAGCAAACACAAGGGAAGTCTATTGGCCTTTGTCTTGAGAAGACCAAGGCTATACGTAGGAGGAAAACAGTCAGCAGGAAGAGAGTTACACAAACCTGTAGTTCTTGGAAAGAAGCTCCTGGAATAGGAAGCTGTATTACAATGAGGTATCAAAACAGCGAATTGAAAGAGACCACTAGACCAACAAGTCAAACGAATAAAAGAAAGCAAGGAATAGATCACATAATTCTGAAGAACACATGTCATAATAGTATTTATAAAAAAGACTGAGACTAGCAACATCACGTATGTGAGAGAGAGGGTGTGGAGAAGAAGAAAGGATGGGTCAATCAAATTGCAGATACGTTTCTACACCTTATCAAGAACCCTCAAATGGGACAGAGATTCACCAGTCCAAATATGACAACAGTACTCCATACATGGTCTGATAATATATTTTTAGAGATAAAGAATAGCCTCAGGTGTGAGAAAGTGTTTGGAGCGATAGAGAGAACGAACTTTACGAGAAACAGAAAGAGCAATGGATCTAATGTATGAACTCCAAGAAAGATTTGATGAGAGAGAATAACCAATATTATTATAGAACAGAAGATAATTATTTTTCAATTTGTAGAAAATAATTTTTATTTAAAATGTTGTTTTTTAATTTATGTAAGCGTTACATATACTTCCCCTTCTTAGGGGAGGTCTAATGTCTCACAAGTCCCAATCAATTAAAATACATGAACATTTATAAGTTTCCATTGCATGCCGTTCACTTCAGCACGCGTCCCTTACTGTGATCCTGCCCGACTGACGGAAAAGCCCCCTGCAAACAAGTTCGTTCATACCCCGAAAAAAGACCAAGAGACAATGTTTGAAAACAAGAAAAGGTTCAATCGTCTGTTCTCAATCACTGACCAGCGAGGGGGTTGACAGATAGAGAGAGGTCGGTAATTACTGGTTAATTACATTTTAACAGGACATTTTTCAATGCACGTGTTCGCACCACAAAGCTTATGATTGAACTCCCACTTCTCTATCCCCCTCTCTCTTCGAGCCATGTGATGTCACGCCTGCTTCTATCACTTCCCACAGTAGGTTGAGTTAACCTTCGAGTATACTAAGCTGACCCCGACTGAACCTTATTTGCTGTCATTCTTAACTATCAAAATTTTACTTGCCCAATATATGCACAAGCATCAGTTGTAATGTTAGCGGTTTCTCAATAAGATAACGAAAAAAACAAATACAAAATGATTTGTTAAACTGTTGAAATAACTTAAAAAAATTTTTTTTTTAAATTTTATCTTTTTTTCTAATTTTAAGATTGAAAACATTTCTTCAAAAAAATTTTTTTTTCTTTTTTTCTTTTTTTAATTTTTAATTTTTTTAAAATTTAATATTTTTAAAATTTTCTTTTTTTAAATTTTAAATTAAATTATTTTCTTTTCTTTTTTCTTTTTCTTTTTTCTTTATTTTTTTCTTTCTCTTTTCATTTTTATTAAATTTTCTTTATTCTTTCTTTAAAAAAAAAAATCTTTTTTTGTTGAAATGACTTCTTAAAAAAAAAACACGTAATGAACTAACAATTACTAATAACTGAAATATTGGTAAAATATGGAATATGGTTTTAACATAAAACTTTGTGTTTCTATGTGGTATGGCGGTCAGTTTTCACCACTACACATATAGTTGGGTTAAGGTTAAATCGATTGGTGTTCGATTCCAGAGCCCAGCCATGCTAATGTATTTGACACGCTGGAATAACATGGATCATCCAAATGACAGAAACACACTGTGCTAATAGCAATTAATAACTTTTATTATTTTTAACATCTGTTTAAATCAAACACACACAGCATCTTTTTCATCGATTGTAACAGAAAAAATCCAGCATAGGTTTGATTTTAAACAGAATGACTGTTTTCTAATCTCTGAAGAGCCTCAAAGAGAATGTATAATTTGAAAATTAACACAAAACATTATCGCATTTTATGTGAAACAACTGTTGAAAAGGGAAACTCTAAAAGAATTCTTTTAACAAAAAGGCGTGGATTAATTCTATAATTTTCAGCTGTAGTTAGTAAATTTATTAAAATAAAACTAGCTGTTTTTGTGAATTAAACTGTCAAATATATATTAGCATTGATCTTGGGTTGAGTCACGACCTTCGTGAAGAAGGCCTGTTCGATCGAAAATGACGTCATATATTTTAGTGCGAGCGAAACATGTCGAAAAGTCAGGCTGTCGATAATGAATGGTAGTTTTTGTAAAAAGTATTAGAACACGTTAAGAATTGTGTAGCGTTGCTGAGTTGCAGGTTGTTATTGCGTTCCTATTATTCTCCGGCTCGCGGCTGTAACAGAATCAATACAGAATAACACAGGTAGGAACGAGAAATCACAGAAAGAACAAGAGAGACCACCAGTTGATTTGGGCGCTCCGATAGCGGCCGATCGACACGTCAGCATTTGTTATATAGCATGAGAAATATACAAGGGAGATAACTCCAGAATGTCTGATGAAGGGGAGGTAATTAGGATACTATTTGAATTCGCGTCTCTCGGGTGTAAACATTGTTGCTGTTTTCAAATGCACGAAAGGACACGACACTACAAATTGCAACGAAAAGAAAGGAACGCGATCTGATTTATACTGAAACTGAACTTATTCAATATTAATTTTAACAAGGGAAAGTTAAGTTGTCTGTCGTTGCTGCGTTAAAGTAAATGAACATTATGTTGTTTCATGGATTTTAGAGACGAAAATTCGTTTTATTATTTTGATTGTGAACAGACGAAAATTCGTTTTATTATTTTGACTGTGAACAGACGAAAATGCGTTTTATTATTTTGATTGTAGACAGACGAAAATTCGTTTTATTATTTTGATTGTGAACAGACGAAAATGCGTTTTATTATTTTTCTTGTGAACAGACGAAAATGCGTTTTATTATTTTGATTGTGAACAGACGAAAATTCGTTTTATTATTTTGATTGTGAACAGACGAAAATGCGTTTTATTATTTTGATTGTGAACAGACGAAAATTCGTTTTATTATTTTGACTGTGAACAGACGAAAATGCGTTTTATTATTTTGATTGTAGACAGACGAAAATTCGTTTTATTATTTTGATTGTGAACAGACGAAAATTCGTTTTATTATTTTGACTGTGAACAGACGAAAATGCGTTTTATTATTTTGATTGTGAACAGACGAAAATTCGTTTTATTATTTTGATTGTGAACAGACGAAAATTCGTTTAATTATTTTGATTGTGAACAGACGAAAATTCGTTTTATTATTTTGATTGTAGACAGACGAAAATGCGTTTTATTATTTTGATTGTTAACAGACGAAAATTCGTTTTATTATTTTGATTGTGAACAGACGAAAATTCGTTTTATTATTTTGATTGTGAACAGACGAAAATTCGTTTAATTATTTTGATTGTGAACAGACGAAAATTCGTTTTATTATTCTGATTGAAGAAAGACGAACATTCGTTTTATTATTTTGATTGTTAACAGACGAAAATTCGTTTTATTATTTTGATTGTGAACAGACGAAAATGCGTTTTATTATTTTGATTGTGAACAGACGAAAATTCGTTTTATTATTTTGATTGTGAACAGACGAAAATGCGTTTTATGAATTTGATTGTGAACAATCTGAAAACAATTTTCTTTGCATGTTTTTATTTTAATAACTTCTGTAAAGTCAAGCAAGGCCGATTATGCGTTTTTTAAGTTACAATATCAACCTATTTTTTAATTTTATTTATCTTCCTCCCACAAGGTAAAATGTGACACAAGGTCGAGAAAGTGGGATTTGAAAAACCAGCGCTCGAGAATTTGAGCACTCTGGCCATTAAAAATGGCCTGGGCAACCTTGTCGGCATTCCCCGGTAGAGGCGCCTCAGGCAGTAAGCAATAAACTTACTCTTCCCAAAAGAGGGGAGGCAAAGCCTGGGAGGGTGCACCTCCTTGAACTGCACAGGACAGACGACCGATAGACCGACGTAAATCAAGACACGAAGGCCAAGACAATACCGGTCTATGGGGTGTAGTATCCTTCACGAGGGTAATGTTAGACACAAGGTCGATTTTTAATGTGGAGAAATCGAGCTTCCCAAAAGGGGGCTACTGAATTGGGACAAAGAATTTAAATCATCTTAATCTAGAAGGATTTCTTCCTCACTGACCGAGGACAGAAAAGATAAAGTGTGGTATCAGAATAGACACTAGACTTTAAATTACTTAATTGTGAAAAAATATAAAAATACTATTTAAATTTTAAAGCTAAGGAACTGTAATTATGAATTTAGCGAACCAAAATATAGCAATCAAATAAACAAACAAATTAAGAACAAACGCTAAATAATTTAAAAAATGAAAACGATAAATAATAAATTTTGTAAATGTAATAAAAGTAAAAACTATTTAGAAATAAATATATAAACATATAGATATTTCGCTTTGTTTAAATTGTATTTCTTGTCCTGAAATAAATATATAAACATATAAACATTTCGCTTTGTTTAAATTGTATTTCTTGTCCTGAAATAAATATATAAACATATAGACATTTCGCTTGGTTTAAATTGTATTTCTTGTCCTGAAATAAATATATAAACATATAGACATTTCGCTTTGTTTAAATTGTATTTCTTGTCCTGAAATAAATATATAAACATATAGACATTTCGCTTGGTTTAAATTGTATTTCTTGTTCTGAAATAAATATATAAACATATAGACATTTCGCTTTGTTCAAATTGTATTTCTTGTCGTGAAATAAAATTCGTTTTAAAGTGTTCAAAATGTAACTTTAATGTTTTAATCGTTGTCTTTTTCTAGCACCAAAAACATTTGAACTGTTTTAGAATTTTATTAAACACAAAGAACTTTTTGGCGCAAAAAATAAACTTTCAACATTCTTTTAATACAAGTCTCAACGGAATTTATAGTCGATAATATTTTATTTCTAATAATTGTAAAAAAAAATGGTGTCGACAGGTGTAAAAGTTCAATTTTATATACGTTCAAAATTAAATTATAATTTTGTATCAGGACAAACAAAACATTTTATGTTATACAGATTTGTTATTGTGTAAAAATATTTCCAACTTTAGGGAAAACAAGCAAGTATTTGTTTGTTCATTTAATATTTTCCTATCAAGACAGGTTTGTCATCCATCTTGAATTTTAGTCTAAACAAGTTTTTTGTAGTTTTATCTTCAAATCACTATCAGACTTCCACCTTGAAAACGAAATGAACAAAACAATCAGTGTCCTTTTCTTTAATACCAAACAATTACTAAATCAAAGATGAAATAATTTAAGAGAGAAATGATCACCGTCATATATCTACATATAGTGTGTAAACGTTCATTCCAAATTGTCTTGTTTATCCTCTTAGCACCAACCACTGGAACGTCAGCAGAAAAATAAGACTCAATAGAATCGCCTTCTCTTTCCGAAGGCCACGGTTAAGTACACGTGTGTTTTTGCAAAAATCAATCTAAAAGAATGCTTTCAAAAGTAAGTTTTAAATGGCGGGGGGGGGGGGGGGAGGGTGTATATTTTCTGATGAATCATTTGTTAGGATCGAGGGTCGTGTTGCCCCGATTATAAACGTGCAAAGTTGAATCAAGCAATGTTGCATGCAAAGACAGAGTAATAATTAATAAACAAAATGAAGTAGTTCAAATAACGTTTATTGAACGTATGTGTACGTGGAATGATGAAGTGTGTGATGTATGCATGTGTGTCGATGGAAAAACAGTTCTTGAAAAGGTATAAGAAGAAATGAATCCGGCGTGTGGAAAGTCTTTGAAAGCCGTACATTGAGAACTCTTACCGTTGTTTGACCACGTGTGTTGGTAGTTGTTATGCTGGGACCAGTTCAAGAGAAAAACGTGAGACGAAGCGCTAGTGTATTAGCGTCGTTCTGCCGAGGCCAATCGACCAGAAGAGAAAAGTGAAACGGAACGCTAGTGTCAGCGTACTTCTGTCGAGGCTGGTGAAGAAGAGATGGATTTTCCGTTTGCAACGGTTTTTATAGTCAGAAGGGCAGATAACTCTGGTGTCGCTTTACAGTGCCACCTGTCGGTGAAAAAGCGACACCTACCGGCAAACCGGTGTAGTTATGTTTTGAAAGGAGGAGGTAACTGCTACACATTGTTTAGAAGATTTAAGAAACGTTGATTGTCTGGACAATTGAAGAAATGTAAGATAATGAAGAGTGGTAAAAATGAATCGTGGACGAGTCCATTGTAAGTGGGATGTCGAGAAAGAAAGAAAAAAGCGACTTGAAACTGTTAAAAAGGAGGTTCCGCAGTGCAGGAGAGACTTGAAAGGCGGCGGTTTCAGATACGCGAAGAGCTGGAGCGCTTTGTGATCGGAGTATCGAAGTACCGGAAGAATGGGAGTTTACCGATTTTTATGGCACCGATAAAGCTTTATTGCCTATGGTACCTAAGCCCGTCTATATATATATATATATATATATATATATATATATATATATATATATATATATATATATATATATATATATATATATATATATATATACCGCAAATCAAAATATGACTGACGAAAGCGAGTGGGCGGATTATAATTAAAACTCGAGAAAACCCAGCATTTTTCGTCTGTGTTTTCTACCTCAGATTGAAACCTAAGGTACCATGTTGATCTGAACTTCTTCTGTAACACACACACACACACACACATATATATATATGTATATATATATGTATATATATATATATATATATATATATATATGTATATATATATATGTATATATATATATATATAAATATATATATATAAATATAGAACAGATATTTATTATATTCCAATAACCATGGTTAGTTTTATTATTTTTATTTTTGTTTTTATTTTTTTCACATTTCCAAAAATTCCAAATTTCTGTGAGATATATTTAACGGTCCGTTTCATTTGTTTTGTGCCAAACAACATTTGTATGTCAATATCGTCTCTGCAACACTACAAAATCATCAGAAAAAGTTCACAAATAATAAGAGTTCTTAGAATTAGAGTGTCTTGAAAAAACACCCACATCATACATCAGTTTCATTTTAAGGTGAAAACAAACAAAAGAACAAACGAAAACTACAGAGCAGTCACTCACGTGTGTACTATCAAGTTAATCGGCCATTTTGATTTTTTATATATATATATAAATATATATATATATATATATAATACCGAAAATTACCAGATCAGGCTGTCTGAAAATACCGGCTTCCTGACTTAAAATGCACCAAACATTGATGTTATTATTTTTTTCCTTTCCCTTTGCAAAACTCAATCATGTTCTGCAAAGCTAAAAACAAAAAACAATTTTCCTCTACAAAACAACCAAACGAAACACCATGAATGAATAGTTGAAGATATAAAGAACTTGAAGCATAAAAACATTTATCAAAATGACCGGATTCGGCATTAAATAACCCGAAATGGTTGATATGCCGTAAAACAAGACAAACCTGGATTAAAATTAAAAAAATTAATAATAAAAAAATGGAACAAAGTGATTATTTTAACAACCTTGCACATAAATAAACATTACGACTTTTCAAAACCGTAATGTTTATTTATATAAAAAGTTTTATTTATTTATTTGTTTATTTATTTATTTATTTATTTATTTTTTTACCGTCCTAGCTCTTCACACTTCCTGATTTATTACGGAAATAGAAGAAATGAGATTGACCTTTGATCTCAGATGTGAACTAAGAAAACCCATCGTATGACAGAGTGGCGGGAAAAATAAACAGAATTATAAGCATTTATATAATAATACACTAAAGTAATTTCATTTTCGTACGAACGTTATCACTGTTCACACCGTTATTCAAAATATGGGATTTCCCGATCATCTTAGATGCAATACAAAAAAGTAATTAAAAAAAAATTACATCTGATGTCGCTGTGGTTTCGAACGTGAAACCTGAACTAAAATACACTTTCTTGGCCTTCAGGTTAGGATCAGAATGTAGTAACTGTTCTGTACAAAGGTGATACAATGATATTGTGGGGTCTGCGTAAGCATCGGACGTCCATACAATAAAAATATGAGATACCCCCCCCCCAACCAGATATATTCTGATACTACATTAAGCAGAGTACTTAGATAAGTATGCCTCAGTTTGAACAAAGGTGGTATGATAATATCGTGGGGTCTGCGTTCGCGCCGGGCGTCCACAGAATGGAAATATTTTTAAGCATGGCAGCAATATACAACAGATAAAAGATAACACTGTGGAATTTCCACGGGCCCCGCTAGTTAACAAACATTGAAAATCCGTAGAATTCAATAGCACAAAAAATCTTGCGTAAAATAAAATATTTTTATTGTCATTGTTCCAGGATATATTTAAAAAAAAAAGAAAAAAAAAGCCCAACTTAGTTAGCTGGGACTCGTGACGCAACAGATAGAACTGATTATTACTTAGCACTTTTCAGTGTCAGTCTTCTGGGGGTTGAAGGTTCAATCCTCAGCACAGGCGATACTAGGAATACAATTATGAATTACTTAAGACTTCTACCTGGTCATGGCTGATGGAACAAGACCAATCTACTCGCATGGATTAAATAAAGGTTTCGTTAGAAATCCCGTACAGATTCCTGAGTTCTACATAAAGATTCCCGAGTTCAACAAGATGCACCTGAAGAAGGTCGGAAGTTACATCGGCCGAAACGTTGTAAGAATAACATCCAAGATGAGAACAGGAGTCCGAATAATATAAATAATACAAATTATCAATAGTCCTCTAAAAATTCCGAAACGTAAAACTATTGCATAAACAGAACAAATGAATACAATAAAATTGAGAATAAAAAAGGCGTTTGAATGTATAAAGCAAATGAAATGTACAATCACTTCTGTTTGAGCCTCTTAAGAATAGTATTTCGACCAGCTATTTAATTCTCTCCCACCGCAGGAAGATGTGACACAAGGTCGGAAAGTAGGGGAAGAGTCAAGCCAGCGCCCCTAAAGAAGGAGTATTTTGACCATATTTCAAATACATAGAGATGATTAGTGATTTTTTTATATTAGCATGTTTTTATGTAAAGTTTGTGTAAAGTTTGTGTAAAGTTTGTGTAAAGTTTGTGTAATGTTTGTGTAAAGTTTGTGTAAAGTTTGTGTAAATATCCAGACAATTTCGTATTTACTAGGTTTACTTACCCGACGCTGCCCGGGAGTCATTTCATTATCATTTTAATTTCCCTCTGAATATGCCAACACGTGTTATTTATCGTAAATTATTCTCAGTCATATTCCCCCTTCACCCTCGAAATTAAAGATGATCCTTTCAGTCTATAGGTCACACATTGTCTACCAAGCTCCAGTCCCTGTCGCATCGCCGCAATGTTGCATTACTCTTATTGTTTTTTTTTACAAGTATTTCAACGGAATGTGCTCTTTTGTACTTACTCCACTTGTAACCCTCCCCGACTTAAATATCCCCTCGACAAACCCGAATCGCAGCAAAATCACACCCCTTCACTATAGAGGTACCAAGATGCCGTAAAACTATCTACTCTAATAGCTTATTTCTTTGGACTGCTCCCTTTTCCCTAACTGTACCAACATGCAGGAATTCAAATGTAATGTGAACAAACATCTTGCTGTACAACTCCCCACTTAGGGTGCCCCCTATAAATATAACTCTGGCCCATAATCAAGGTAGCCCCTTACTCTGAGTGGCAATATGCTTTTTTAAGGGGAATAAAAGTGGTGTTCTTGTTTAGAAAGCATTGTTTATATGGTAATATGAATTATTAAAAATAAGAACGCCATACAATGCATTTTAGTTTTATTAACTTTTTTCAATTTTTTTTTAAAATTAAATTTTCGAAGATATACTTCATTATCAGAATTTAAAAATAATAGGAAAAAAAAGATATATTAAATACCCTTTTTTTCTCATCGTTTTTTGGTGTGTTTTCAATTCGTCTGTTGTTGGAGCGAATGTGGGATGAGGGTCTCTTGGTTCAAGACCATGGCACGTGGCGGTGCAAATTGAATTAGAATTGGTGTTCTTGTTTTGAAAGCATTGTTTATATTTTCATGTCAAGGTAACTTGCACTGGTCCACCTAGATACTAAATTCATACTGGCTTATGTAATCGTTCTTTACATACGTCCATCCTTTGTGTAACACGACAAGTCGGATTTAAAAAGTCAATTATATAAAAATTATATACCTGCAATAGTTGCCGGATAAGTTTTCTTTAAATTGTTTTAGTTTTCAATAATATTGTTTAACACTAACTACACAATTATTGTTTTGATTTTAAAGATATAGCAACATCGTTTCATCTTGTACAATTGTATAAGTTACATGCAATCATAAAAGTGTTGAATTAGACAATCAAGGTGAGGTGACAGATTTAACTATGGGTGATATCAGTGAATACATGAATGATGATACTGAAGAATTCACAAATAGAGATTTGTTACATATTGATTTTGAATCTGTTGTTGATGAAACACTCAAAGATGAAATGTCAAACGTTGAAAAAGATGAAGACAACAGACTTGGATTCAAGCTTTTTCTTGATGGTTTAATGAACAAAATATTGTTAAAATCTAATTAGCTCTAGAGTGACAACTTTAGTTTAAACTTGATGGTTTTACGTTGACCAAAAACTATTGTAAATTACAAATTATTTTTGTAGCAATAATGATAATATTTCTGTACACATTTTTGTAGTGCATTCTCTGCAACCAATAATTATCGATAACAGTGTTAAACGGGGTAACATTTTTGTAGTGCATTCTCTGCAACCAATAATTATCGATCACAGTGTTAAACGGGGTAACATTTTTGTAGTGCATTCTCTGCAACCAATAATTATCGATAACAGTGTTAAACGGGGTAACATTTTTGTAGTGCATTCTCTGCAACCAATAATTATCGATAACAGTGTTAAACGGGGTAACATTTTTGTAGTGCATTCTCTGCAACCAATAATTATCGATAACAGTGTTAAACGGGGTAACATTTTTGTAGTGCATTCTCTGCAACCAATAATTATCGATAACAGTGTTAAACGGGGTAACATTTTTGTAGTGCATTCTCTGCAACCAATAATTATCGATAACAGTGTTAAACAGGGTAACATTTTTGTAGTGCATTCTCTGCAACCAATAATTATCGATAACAGTGTTAAACGGGGTAACATTTTTGTAGTGCATTCTCTGCAACCAATAATTATCGATAACAGTGTTAAACGGGGTAACATTTTTGTAGTGCATTCTCTGCAACCAATAATTATCGATAACAGTGTTAAACGGGGTAACATTTTTGTAGTGCATTCTCTGCAACCAATAATTATCGATAACAGTGTTAAACGGGGTAACATTTTTGTAGTGCATTCTCTTCAACCAATAATTATCGATAACAGTGTTAAACGGGGTAACATTTTTGTAGTGCATTCTCTGCAACCAATAATTATCGATAACAGTGTTAAACGGGGTAACATTTTTGTAGTGCATTCTCTGCAACCAATAATTATCGATCACAGTGTTAAACGGGGTAACATTTTTGTAGTGCATTCTCTGCAACCAATAATTATCGATAACAGTGTTAAACGGGGTAACATTTTTGTAGTGCATTCTCTGCAACCAATAATTATCGATAACAGTGTTAAACAGGGTAACATTTTTGTAGTGCATTCTCTGCAACCAATAATTATCGATAACAGTGTTAAACGGCGTAACATTTTTGCACCGACGTTGTCCTCTAAAACGCAGGTAAACCTCCTAATTGGAACAGGTTACGTTCTCAACTTGTGTCCCAATTAGTAGGGTTGTTCCAATCAAAAAATATCGACGTCTATTCTTCAATATGATTTGAAAAGTTTCTATTAAGGTGCTTAAAGAAAATTAACGAGCGTTACTAGCAACAGTTACAAATAAAAAAATCGAGAGAAAATTGCTAGAAATATTTGAAATAATTATTTAATATAACAAAACTATTACATCATTTCATATATTTATGATGAAGCGATATAGCGGCGTCGTTTCATCTTGTACAATTCCAGAAACGAATTTGCTTTTGGCGCGCAAAAGTGTTTCAACCCGCGGACGTAGTTAAGAACAGAAAATAATCGCTATTTTTATTAACCCTATAGCACTTGGAACCATAACGAAAAGCCACCATAAATGGCTTAAACAGATTGACGAAACAATTTATTTTCCAATTCTGCAAAAGGCTTGCCTGTTAGGAACAGCGAAAGTGTTAAAGTACGGCTTGAATGTCTAAGTTCAAGAGAATTGACTTGATGTTAAAAAAAGAAAACTCCAAAAGTTGACACTACTATGAAATAAATAAATAAATAAACAAATAATAATAATAATAATAATAATAATAATAATAAAAACTAGCGAGACCCGTGTAAATTACACGAAATGATGTTTTTAATACTAATTATCTTGTTACTAGCCTATACATGTTTGAATAAAATATGATAGATTTGGACTTGTATATATATTTTTTTTAAATGAACAATACATGAAACAATTTACAAAACTTCTTTATATACAATATTTCTAGTGAAGGTAATATTTCGACGATTAAGGCTTACTTTGTAAATGCTTTAGATTAAATTAAATTTGGCTCCAATCCATGAGTAGCATACAAAGATTCGGAAGGTCGTTGTTTTTTATGTAAGCATGACACACAAAATAACACACACGCTATCGTATTAATATGTGTCTTCCCGGTCGTCCCCAACCTACCCCCCCCCTTCGATGTAGAAAAAACAATCTTAGAGGTTAGTTGGGATCGAACTATAAAAACGTCAAAAACCTACATCAAAGGGAACTACCTGAAACATTGCGAAAATTAAGTGACTTGAATGCTTTTCCAAATCTAGGTGCATCACGCATGCACAGAGTTTTTGATGTAAGCGTGACACACAAACACACACGCTATCGTATTAATATATAGAATATAATTTGCCCATGTTACGAACCGGGTTGCTGAGAATATATATTCCAAAATTCATAATGATCGGTTCATGAAAAATAAATTGAAAAAATAAGCTTTATATTTATGTACTCCCTAAATGGTAACATTTATGGAAAAAATAATAATGTGCACATGTTAACGTATTTTTTTAAACATATATTTAAAAAATCATAATGATTCGTTCAGTAGTCAGTAGTTTAGAAGATTACTATATATATATATATATATATATATATATATATATATATATATATATATATATATATATATATATAAAGAGGTGTACTAAAAGCGAACTTTTAGGAGAGGTAAAACATATTGTGGAGAGTATACAGCTCAATATCCAGGATAGAGCAGGTAGATATGAAAAAGAATGGAAAGGAATTAGAGAAGCAAAAGCCAAATCAAAATTCAATTCAATTGCTCAGAGCAAGGTATATTCCGCAAAAAGGCAATTAATTCAAGTTAAATTTTCCTTAAGCCAGGCTTTTCAAAGATCAAAATCTTATCATCAGAGGAAGTCGCTGGGATAGATAAGTTGGCAATGGCCAAGATTTAAAATTTGAAAAAAAGAAATAAAAGTTGTAGGGAAAGAAAACGTTGGGCAAAACTCTGCCCGAATGCAAGCAAATGTCCGATTGCTAAAAAGTCCTTTTTTCCCACTTTAAAACACTTTCCCTTGTTATCTCTGCCCAGAAAGTATTTTTAATGGCGAATATTTTCCACCTCAATCTTCTCTGAGCCTACCTGCTTCCACGAACGTACCTCTTATTGGACTTTTTACTCTTTTGGATTTTCTATTTTCGCCGTACCTGAAGTTGTGGCATCTTGGATTTTAACTTTGAATCCTCTCTCATTATTTATTGTGCCGTTAATGACCCACCTATCTACATCTTATTCTCTCCGCTGGACTTTTCGACACCGGACTTTTTAGCAATCGGACATTTGCTTGCATTCGGGCAGAGTTTTGCCCAACGTTTTCTTTCCCTACAACTTTTATTTCTTTTTTTCAAATTTTAAATCTTGGCCATTGCCAACTTATCTATCCCAGCGACTTCCTCTGATGATAAGATTTTGATCTTTGAAAAGCCTGGCTTATGGAAAATTTAACTTGAATTAATTGCCTTTTTGCGGAATATACCTTGCTCTGAGCAATTGAATTGAATTTTGATTTGGCTTTTGTTTCTCTAATTCCTTTCCATTCTTCTTCATATATATATATATATATATATATATATATATATATATATATATATATATATATATATATATATATTGCGAGATCCAACACAGTTTGTTGTTGTAGATCACTATTCGCTGCTCGTTGTAAAATACCCGCCGACTTGGTATTTACAAAGTTAAATTCCTCCTTAATTCTAAGCTAATTTGTGGTGACCAACGGGAAACGCTCTTGACTGCGAATCAGTGGTGATTTGTGATCGGAGTTCGCGCCCGCCGATCGTCGGAAATTAACTTCCTGCACTGAAGATTGCGTAAGCATGAACATCGATGTCTGTAGGTAATAAGTAATATATATATATATATATATATATATATATATATATATATATATATATATATATATATATATAATAACTTTATAAATATAGAGATAAAAAAGTTCGGTTCACAGATTGAATGGGATGACTGATTCGAATGGTAATTTTTAAAATACTGATTTAAATAATTACGAGACCGATCACCCCACTCGTCTCCACGGCAATCGGTTGAAACACAAATCTGTCGAGAAGACCGGCATATTTTCTAGAGTTTGCAGCACCCACATGTGCCGTTGTGGTCCGTCGGTCAACATATATGGACTCCACACCCTTTCGTGTAGAAAGAGCGTCGGCAGATTTCCTAGGCACAGCGCTCTCAATGATATAGTCCGATGGGCCCTAGAGATCCATGGCCTTCAGCTTTCTTTCGGTTTTGGCCTTTTGGCCGTTTATGTAAACAGCCAGAAGATGCCGAAGCGCTTAGCCAATCAGAAGGCTCGAGAAGGAGGCAACAAGAAATACCCGCAAAAAAAGTTTGTACAGCTTTTGAACCAGACAAAAACTGAACTGTTTTTTTATTACCCGAACGGTTTTTGTCCGGTTCAAAAGCTGTATCAGTAAAAACAAAACAAAACAAAAAATCGGTAAAAATCGATCGTTTTTCATTGATTTTGTTCTTTACAATCTTTTGTTTATTCATAAAAAAACACAATTTATCAAAAAAAAAACTGTTGACTTTTAACTTTCCTGTGAAAATAAATGTATTTCACTGATTTTCTTTGTCAAAAAGTAAATAAATCGTCATAAAAATAAACATACGGTGAGTGTTTTTCTTTCATATTTTTTGTTGTTGTTGAAAAGCCACCTCGTTTTGATTTTAACGCCGGTTCATTTTGATTCGGCTTTTTTTTCCGGCCGTTTACGTATTTCTGCGTCGGCAAAAGTCGGTTTTGTCTGGTTGAAAAGCTGTACGAGTACCAAATATTCAATATTATCTAATAAATCATTTGTTTCAATGCTTTATTGATTTGTTTGTAAAATGAAACATTTCTCTGTCATTTTTTGACGAAATGTGTCGTACGCTCACGTTTAACTAGAACTGATGTAATTTAAAAAGTTGCCCTTCGTTGAAATTCAAATGTTATTTTATTATCTTCTATATAATAAAAGTGAACGTACGTGTGTCCGGTTTGATTCGCGTTATCGAAGAAGAGGAGGTAAGAGGCAACGCACAAATAAGAAGGCGTAAAAAGCTTAACACCGGGCAACAATTCAGAAATCACTTTTTAAGCTGTCCGCGGCGGCTGCGGTTGCTTCTGCTTCAACTACCAATATTACCTAATATATATATATATATATATATATATATATATATATATATATATATATATATATATATATATATTTCAATGTTTGATTAATTTCTTCGCATAATGCAAGAAATTAAAATATTTTAGTGTTGAGAAGGAAGACAAAAACAAGTGTTTTTTTTATAGTGAATCTTACTTGATTAGTCAAAACTTCTGCACAGTGTGTGACCGTGTTCCATAATATATTTCGAGGTAAGACCTCTTTATCAAATCGTAGGTGTTTCAAATTTCTTGAAATCCGCGTGAACTGGTAATGTTGTTTTTTGGTTATAGTTATTTTTGACGGAAAATGTCGTACGTTCATGTTTAACCAACCTATCTTGTGTTTATCTTATTGAAAAGTTATGTATGTTAGAGAGAGAGGCAGAGAGAGAGAGAGAGAGAGAGAGAGAGAGAGAGAGAGAGAGAGAGGGGGGGAGAGGACGGTTGTTTAAGTTTGAAATAGTAATAGCATTTTTAAACGAATTCATATTTTTTTTTACCTTTTAAAAATTGAATTAAAATTTTATTTAGTTCTTAGAATAAATAATTTTTCCAGTGCTCGAAAAATTTAATTTTCTTTAGCAATGCATATTTCTGTGCATGTGAGTTCATGTGAGAGAGAGAAAGAGAGAGAAAGAGAGGGAGGGGAGAGAGGGAGAGAGAGGGAGAGAGAGAGAAAGAGATGGAGGGGAGAGAGGGAGAGAGGGAGCGAGATTAAGTTTTAGGTAGCAATAGCATTAGTTTTGTTCGCTTTTTCTTATCGATTACTTTCGTTTCATTGATTTCAAGTAGTGAATAGTAATTAAATTGCGAAGCGATAGCGAGCGGGCAAAGCCTGCTGGGCTTAAATAATTTTAATCTAGTATATTAATGAAACTAGCAAAAAAGATGGGTGCTTATGCACTTTACGGACCGGAGTAATTTTTAGGTAGGATTTTCAAGTTAAATTTAATTTTTACGGTATCTTTTGCTTATTAGAATATTAGAAGACAGTACAGAATAGTTAATAAAGCCCCCCCCCCCCGTCCCCTGTCCATGTTAAGAATGGCTTTCTAAATAACCTTATTATTTCAGTTCAGTCCGTAAACTGCATAAGTACCAAAAAGAGGCACCCTTTGTGGAGGGCGTATATATATTTGGCTAGTATCTCAAATAATGGATTATATTCCGGAAAAAAACCCGAAAGTGCTTAAAACGACGAAACGCTTTCTGATGCCACTGTGAGCAGGTCGATATATATGAAGGAAAAGAAAGGAGAAACAGACAATGCTGGAAGTTGCAGTTCTATTGTGATTGCTAATAATAATAATGCATTTGGTTGGCATAGTGGCTGCTGCGTTGGACGGCATTGCCACCGCCGCCGCCTACAACAGTAGCATCAACAGCAGCAGCAGCAGCGGCAGCAGCAACATGATCTCTGTAACCAAGGCGTTTTGGACAGCGAAGTTGAATCTGGCTACGTTCTCTTAGCTCCCTCCTTATAAAATCGATAGAGCTCAGCGTCCCCCCCCTCTCTCTCCCTCTCCCCCCTCTCTCTCCCTCTCCCCCTCTCTCTCTCTCTCGTTTCTCCATTCCCTTATGCACGCTGGAACGCCATGGTGGGCTGCTACTAATATGGCGGACTCAAAAACCGTGAGTTTCTGGTTTCTGTATGTTTTGATTGTTATTGTCCCTTTGTCAGTTCCCCCTTTTCGAGTAGGAGGGAGCTCCTGTAATCGCCGCTGCGGAAATTGATTTCTACGCTTTCTACTACAGCATGAAGTCAAAGACTTGCTTCCGTATTTACGAATTGACTCTTTTTTGACAATTTGATTTGCTAAAATGACCCAGGGAACGAACAGTTTCGGTCAGCAACCAACCATTCGTTTGTGTGTCCCTATTTACTTGCCTCCCCAAGAGGGCATAGTTAGATACAAAAAAAAGTAGGTTTTTAATGTGGAGAGAAAATCAAGCTCCCTCAAAAGGGGCACTCTAAATTAAGACATAAATAAAAATTGCCTCTGCCTAAAACGAGGACAGAAAAGATGAAATGTAGTATCAGAACAGATATTACACTTTGCTCCTAGCTAAAATGCTTTTCAGTGCTCATCTCCGTTTTACTTGCTTCCCCACGTGGGCAGAGTTAGACACAAGGTCGGTTTTTAATGTTGGGACAATTCAGTTCCCCATAAATGGGGCACTCTGGATTAGGACTAAAAGTAAAATTGTCTAGAAGGATTTTTCCTTCAGTGACAGTTTTTTGCCGAAAGAAAAGATGAAGTGTAATGTCAGAACAGGTACTACATTTTGCCCCTAGTCGTTTCGGTGTCATTCGTTGTAAAGAGAGCAATAATAATAATAATGATAATAATAATAATGATGCCCCCCCCCCTCCCTAAAAGGCATCAACCTCGGCTGATACCACACAAAATAGCTGTGAAGGGTCAAGGAGGATGGAAAACACCAAAGAGCGAGAGAGAGAGAGAGAGAGAGAGAGAGAGAGAGAGAGAGAGAGAGAGAGAGAGAGAGAAAACAATAACCAGACCTTCACTGGACGTGTGCGAAGAGTACTAGGACCTTGGGGAGGCTTATTGCCACCCAAATCCCAGAGAAGACCAATGGTCGTTGCCAGCAAGAAATCAATGGTAAGCGGCTGTTGCGATAACACAAAGTAATTTGCAAAGGTTATCGAAAGAGGTGGAGAGTACTAGAAATCTGGGGAGACTTGTTGTCACCCAGACTCCAGGGAACACCACCGGTTATTATCAGTGAGTAATCTTTGATGATGACCTGTGTGAGAACTCCTAATCGGTACAAATAATAATAATAATAATAATAATAATAATAATAATAATAATAATAATAATAATAATAATAATAATGTTATAGATATAAGCTTGTTGAATTACCGAAAATATTTGTTCTGAGTAAAGTAACTCATTGACAGCTGGTTAGATACCTTACTTCCTGTGACTAAACAAGATGTCTGACCCCATTATTGACTTACTTACGGTAACTTCACACGCCAATATATTAAAAATATTTTTTTAATGCAAATATGTCACAAATGAGTAGGTAAACCCAAATAAATTAGTTTTGACGACTTTCCTTAATGTATTTCCATAAAATAATGAATGTCGCCAATAGTAACGTTTACCATAATGACAATAAAGAAATGACATTCGACGGGGTAGAAGCGTTCAAGATAGATATCTAACACGAGAAAAAAAAAAAATTGTTTTCCTTTGAGTTACGAACACACATGACCTGTGATACTTGACCGCTACAACTTACTTTCTATTCGCCAGTTTGCAGGCTTCAAAACTATTTTTGAATTTCGAACAATCACTAAGTAAACACACGCCGTCCACTAAAAAAAAAGCAACAACACCTTCTTATTTATCAAAATGGCCACCTTGTTTACTGTCGTGAACCTTCGTAATTCGAAAGTACATTTCTAGCTTTTCAACTAACAAATAAAAAGTAGTTTTTGGATTGAGTTCAATTTAAAAGCAAAAGTCGAGTATTATGCTTCGTTTGTGCTGTATATAAAAAAGAAAACATTAATTTCCCCACGCGCCTCTGTCATATCAAAAAACCCTATTTTCATCTACAGGAAATAAGGAAGAGTTTGTATTATTTACGTATATAAACTGAAAAACCTGTCCACACACCTGTAACTATTATCTTGAAAATGACATATCTTACATGTCTTTATTACGCTCTTTTCTTTTCTTTTCTTTCTTTCTTTTTTATCATTGTTATTATTATTATTATTATTATTATTATTATTATTATTATTATTATTATTATTATTATTATTATTGTTATTGTTATTGTTGTTATTATTGTTATTATTTACTCACTAGGAGTTATCACACTGGTCATCGTCAGTGGTCGCCCACTGCCGACAACCTGTGGTATTCCCTGGAGTCCGAGTGACAACAAGTCTCCTCAAGCCTCCAGTATGCTCCACCTCTTTTCGTTCATCACCGCTGATGACCTTGCGGTAATCGCAACAGCCACCTACCAACGATTTCCCGCTGATAAGGGCCATTGGTCCCCTCTGGGGCCCGAGTGGCAACAAGCCTTCCCAAGGTCCCAGAGCTGTCCGCGCTCTTCCAGTGGAGGTCTGGTTTGCGCTTTCCCTCCTCGACCCTCTGTCCATAATTTTTGTGGCGTAAGCCTATGCTTGCGCCTAATTCGTGCGGTTGTATTTTCCCCGGTTCTGTTGTTTTGTGCTTCCATGTGTTTGTTCTCCATTCGTTGCTTATGTGGGTTGGTTTCCGCATTCGAGGACAGGATTGTAGCTGTTTTGATCATTACTGTCCTTTGTATGGTCTCAGTTATCCCTTTGATTCCTATTTCTCCTAGTCTTTTCTCCATGTTTTTGGGGACTGTTCCTAGTGCTCCTATGATTATTGGTGTTATACTGACTTTCTTCATGTTCCATATTCCTTTCAATTCTCTGGCAAGTTCAGTATATTTGCTTCTCTTTTCCGTTCTCTTTGATCTTCACTCTGTGGTCTGCTGGAACGGCAAAGTCCACGATTTTGCAGGATTTTTCTTTCTTGTTGATTATTATCATATCCGGTCTCCTTGCTGTTATGGGTTTGTCTGTTTGTACATTCATATCCCATATGATTTTGTGTTTTTCGTTTTCTAGTACAGTTTCTGGTTTGTGTTTGTACCGTTTTTTTGCATATTCGAAATTCAGTTGTTTGCACATTTCCCGGTGTACTTATTATTATTATTATTATTATTATTATTATTATTATTATTATTATTATTATTATTATTATTATTATTATTATTGTTGTTGTTGTTGTTATTGTTATTATTATTATTATTATTATTATTATTATTATTATTATTATTATTATTATTATTGTTGTTGTTGTTATTGTTGTTATTATTATTATTATTATTATTATTGTTGTTATTATCATTATTATTATTATTATTATTATTATTAGTGTTGTTATTATCATTATTATCATTATTATTATTATTATTATTATTATTATTATTATTATTATTATTGTTGTTGTTGTTGTTGTTAACAACAACAACAGCAACAACTCACTAGCAGTTTTCATACAGGTCATCATCGGTGATTGCTCACTGGTGTTCCCTGGAATCTGAGTGACAATATGTCTCCCTAGATTTCCAGTACTCTCCACTTCTTTCGATAACCATTGCAAATGACTTTGCATTATCGCAACAGCCGCTTACCATTGATTTCTTGCTGGCAACAACCATTGGTCTTTTCTGGGATTTGGGTGGCAATACACCTCCCCCAAGGTTCCCAGTACTTTCCACATTCCTTCAGTGGAGGTCTGGTTAGTGCTCTCCCTCCTCGGTCTTTCCATCCCCCTTGACCCCTCACATGTATTTAGTGTTTATTATTATGTGTACTCACTAGGAGTTCTCACACAGGTCATCATCAGAGATTACTCACTGATAATAACCGGTGGTGTTCCCTGGAGTCTGAGTGATAACAAGCCTCCCGAGATTTCCTTTACTCTGCACCTCTTTTTGATCACCACCGTTAATAACCTTGCGGTATCGCAACAGCCGCCTACTATTGATTTCTCGCTGGCAAAAACCATTGGTCTCCCCTGGGATTTGGGTAGCAATAAGCCTCCCCAATACCCCAGTACTCTTCGCACTCTTCCAGTGGAGGTCTGGTTAGTGCTGTCCCTCATAGGTCTTCCCATCCTTCTTGACCCCCTACAACTATTTTGTGTGGTGTCAGCCGAGGCCGGCGCCATCATTTTTAGGGGGGGGGGCAGAACACAGTTTATGATATTTTTTGCAGTTTCTGTTCCTTGGGTTTATGTGGTGGTGTTCTTTTCTGTGGTTCCGTTTTCTTCCTATTGTAATTTCCACATGACTGGTTACCTATGCAAGTTGGTTTCTGCATTCAATGATTTTCTTTAAGATTGTAGCTGTTTTGATCATTGCCGTCCTTTGTATGGTCTCAGTGATCCCTTTGATTCCAATTTCTCTCAGTCTTTTCTCCACATGTTTTGGGACTATCATCATCATCATCATCATCATCATCATCATCATCATCATCATCATCATCATCATCATCATCATCATCATCATCATCATCATCATCATCATCATCAGCAGCAGCAGCAGCAGCAGCAGCATCACAATCATCATCATCATCATCATCATCATCATCATCATCATCATCATCATCATCATCATCATCATTATTATACACTAGGAGTTCTCATACAGGTCATCATTAGTGATTGCTCACTGATAATAATCAGTGGTGCTCCCTGGAGTCTGGGTGACATCAAGTCTCCCCAGATTTCCAGTATTCTCCACCTGTTTCATTAACCATTGCAAAGTACTTTGCATTATCGCAACAGCCGCTTACCATTGATTTCTCGCTGGCAACACCCATTGTTTTTTTCTGGGATTTGGGTGGCAATACGTCTCCCCAAGGTCTCAGTACTCTCCGCACCCCAAGGTGTAGGTAATATTTGTGAGGCTGATCTCATGACAACAAAACAGATAATACACTACCCCTGCCTGGGAGTATGGTCTTATTACAACAAAAAAGATACTACACTACTCGCCCCCTATAAAAAGGAGGAGATAATGTTTGGGAGGGTAGTATCATGGCCACAGAACAAATTCTAAATGCCCCCACCCCCCACACACACACATGGAGAAGATAATGCTTGGAAGGATGGTATCATGATGAACAAACATATATTCCACTGCACCCCCAAGAAGGGGGTTATGCCTGGGAGAATTATCTAATGATAACAGAACAGATACTACACTATCCCACCCCTGAATTGAGCATTGAGAGATAGTACAATAGTACATTAATAGAAGTAATAGTAAAGTTTCGGCTTCAAACATACAGATACCAAATCTCCATCAGTAATAGATTATTATTTACTCACTAGGAGTTATCACACTGGTCATCGTCAGTGATCACCCACTGCCAACAACCTGTGGTATTCCCTGGGGTCTGAGTGACAACAAGTCTCCTCAGACTTCCAGTATGCTCCGCCTCTTTTCGTTCATCACTGCTGATGACCTTGTGATATCGCAACAGCCACCTACCACCGATTTCACGGTGATAAGGGCCATTGGTCTCCTCTGGGGCCCGGGTGGCAACAAGCCTCCCCACCGTCCCAGAGCTGTCCGCGCTCTTCCAGTGGAGGTCTGGTTTGCGCTTTCCCTCCTTGACCCTCTGTCCATAATTTTCGTGGTGTCAGCCTATGCTTGCGCCTCTCGTGCGGTTGTATTTTCCCCGGTTCTGTTGTCTTGTGCTTCCATGTGTTTGTTCTCCATTCGTTGCTTATGTGGGTTGGTTTCCGCATTCGAGGACATTTCTCAGGATTGTAGCTGTTTTGATCATTACTGTCCTATTATTATTATTATTATTATTATTATTATTATTATTATTATTATTATTATTATTATTATTATTATTATGTACTCACTAGGATTTTCATACAAGTGATCATCAGTGACTGGCATCTAAGTAACAACAAGTCTACTCAGATTTCCAGTAATCTCCACTTCTTTTGATATCTGTTGCAAATGACTTTGCCTTATTGCAACAGCCGCTTATGATTGATTTCTTGCTAGGAACAACCATTCGTCTTCTCTGGAGTTTGGGTATTATTATTATTATTGTTGTTGTTGTTGTTGTTGTTGTTATGATGATGATGCTGATGTTGATGATGATGCTGATGATGTATTCACTCGGAGTTCTCACTCGAGTCATTATCAGTAATTGTTAACTGGCAATAAACAACTAGTGGTCTTCCCTGGACAACACTCTCCACCTCGTTTAATAATCGTTGCAATTGTTTTTGTATTATCACAACGGCAGTTTACCATTAATTTCTCACTGGAAACGACCGTGGAATTTGAGTGGTAATAAGCCTTTCCGGTGGAAACCGGCTTAGTGCTCTCCCTTCGTGGTCTTTCCATTTTTGACAAATCTTTTATTTATTTAAAAAAAAGTTAATTTCACTGAGAGTTTTCACACAAGTTTATTTTTGCTCACTAGCAATAAGAAGTAGTGTTCCCTAGAACCCGAGTGACAACAAGTCTTCCCAGATTTACAGAATTCTCCACCTCTTTCTATAAACATTGCAAATCACTTTGCATTATCTCAACATTCCAGTGTGAAGAGTACGGAAACCTTGGAGAAGCTTATTACCACTCAAATTCCAGAAAAGTCCAAGGGTCGTAGCTAGCGAGAAGTCAATAAACCTCTCCAAGGTTCCAGTTCTCTCCGCACTCTCCCAGTGGAGGTCTGATTGGTGCTCTCTCTCCCCGGTCTTTTTATCCTCCTTGACCCTTCACAACAGTTTTTGTGTGGTGCAAATCGAGACTGATGGCATCACATTCATGTGTGTATGTTTGAATTTGTGTGTGGGGGAAGAGGGAGGGGGTTCAGTTTATTTGATTCATGGCAGTTTCAGTTCCTTTGGGTTCGTGTGATGTTCTTTCTATATGTTTTTTCTTTTTCCATTTAAAATTATCTATGGCAGGTCAGCATTCGTTGGTGATGTTGGTTGGTTTCTGCATCCGAGGATTTTTCTTCAGTTTTCGGCTGTTTTCATTATTGCTGTTCGTTGTATGATCTCAATCTTCCCTTCTATTCCAATTTCTCCTAGTCTTTTTTCCAGTTTTTTTCGGGACTGTTCCTAGTTCTCCTAAAATTATCGGCATTATAGTGATTTTCTTCTTGTTCCATATTCCTTTCGGTCCCCTAGAAAGTTCCATGTATTTTCTTTGTTTTTCTGCCTCTTCGATATCCACCCTGTGAATTGCTTGGACGGTGAAATCTATGATTTGGCAGGTCATTTCGTCTTTATTGACTAGTATCACGTTGGGTCTTCTTGCTTGGATGAGTTTGTCTATTTGTACCTCCATGTCCCAGAGGATTTTGTGATTTCATTTCCAGTATTTCTGTCTCTGGTTTGTGTCTGTACCATTTGTCTGCATGTTCAAATTTCAGATGTTTGCATAGTTCCCAGTGGACTGCCTTTCCCATGCAGCCGTGCCTGTTTTTGTATTCCTTTTGGACTAGTTTTCTACATTCACTTACTATGTGATTTACCGTTTCGTCTCTTTGTCAACAAAGTCTACATTTACTGTTTTCTTGGATTTTGTCTATCTTAGCTTTGATATAGTTAGTTCTGATCGCATTGTTCTGTGCCGCTGTCAATAGTTATTCTGTTTCTCTGTTTAAGTGACTATTTCGTAGCCATGTCCAGATGTTTTCATGTGTCTCTTCTCTGGGCATGTAGCTGCTTTTATTCTCATTTTTCTCGTCTTTTTGTTTTACGTTTCAATGTTCGCTGTAGTGTTCATTTCTTCGGAGTCTCTTGCTGCAGTGATCAGCCTTTCTGTATTTGGGCATCTTCTTCTTCTTCTTATGTTGTTGTTGTTGCTGCTGCTATTTTTATTGCTATTATTATTATTATTGTTATTATTATCACTTTGCATTCTCACAACAGCCGTTTACCATTGATTTCTCGCTGATAACAGCAGTTGTTTTCTCTAGAATTTAAGTGACAAGAAGCCTCTCCAGGAATCTAGTAATTCTCATGCTCTTCCTGTGGAGGTTTGGATAGTGCTGTCCCTCCTCGGTGTTTCTGTACCCTGAAACCCATCGCAGCCGTTTCTTGTGGTACCAACCAATGTTGAAGACCCGCGCGGGGAGCAGGTGTCATATTATTGAATTTATCTACCCTGGCAATATTATTATTTTTTACCCACTAGGAGTTCTCACACAAATAATTATCAGCGATTGCCCACTGGTAATAACAAGTGGCATTCCTTGGAATCTGAGTGGCAACAAGTCTCCACAGATTTGTAGCACTCTCTGCCTCTTTCCATAACCGTTGCAATTCGTTTTGCATTATTGCAACAGCAGTTTACCGTTGATTTCTCACTGGCAACAAGCATTCGCCTTCCCTGAAATTTATGTGGCAATAAGCCTCCCCAAGGTCCAGTACTCACTGTACCCTTCAAGTAGAGGTCTGGTTGGTACTCTACCTTCTTGGTCTTTTCACCCTCCTTGATCTTTAAAAACTACTTTGTATAGTACTAACACATGCTGATGCCACCCTATGTGTGCGCGTGTGTGTGTGTGTGCGTGTGTGTGTGTGCGTGTGTGTGTGTGTGTGCGTGTGTGTGTGTGTGTGCGTGTGTGTGTGTGTGTGCGTGTGCTTGGGGATTAGGGTTTATGGGATTTCTGGCAGGTTCGGTTCTATTTTACTTGTGTAATGTTATTTCCCTCTCTTTCTCTACCCCTCTCTCTTTCTCTCTCTATTTTTTTGCCCGTTGGCCAAGATCAAAGTGTAGTATCTGTTCCGATGGATACTGCACCCCATAAACTGGCATTGTCTTGGCCTTCGGGGCTTGATTTATGCCGGTCTATGGGCTGTCCTGTGCAGTTCTAGGAGGTCCACCCTCCCAGGCTTTGCCTCCCATCTTTGGGGAGGAGTAAGTTTATTGCTTACTGCCTGAGGCGCCACTACCGGGGAATGCCGACAGGGCTGACCAGGCAATTTTTAATGGCCAGAGTGCTCACCTCTCGGGCGCTGGTTTTCAAATCCCACTTTCCCGACCTTGTGTCACATCTTACTTTGTGCGAGGTAGATAAATATATATATATATATATATATATATATATATATTTTATATTAATTAAGTTCAAATATTAACTAAATGAACAAAACCATTACTTTTCAAAAGTGCTCAATATATATTAGAGCTTTTATATTAAAATAAACATAGTTTGAGTATCCGACAATTATTTCTTAACCTTCTCCGCTCCTCCTCAGGGATATACAGTATATCCCTGAGGAGGAGAAGGTTCTTAAACAATTGTCGGATACTCAAACTATGTTTATTTTAATATATATATATATATATATATATATATATATATATATTTATAAAATACAGAAATTCAATGTAACATCAGTACAGTCGGTTTCAAAGCGTATTTTATAAATAAATATTTATGCTCTTAATCCTTCGAAATCTCGGATTTCTAAATTAATCGAGTACTCTGCTGGATTTTTCCTGCCCTACCACACAGTACTTATATATATATATATATAGATATATATATATAGATATATATATATAGATTAAGTAAACAAGTTCAAATGTATTGATAAATGTATTGATAAATGTATTGATAAAATGAACTTGAAACCAATATTCTTTCAAAAGTGCTCAATACAAGGTAGAGCTTTATAAATATACATTATATAAACATTTAAAATGGTCTGCACAACTTAATTCATGTTTCAGTGCTGCAGTGTACCTCTTCTTTTCTGTTATGCATGTGTGTGGCTTGCATCTGGCTTGCATCTATATGTCCACTCAGGTGTTTAAGTTTTTTGGATAGTCTTGAATTTGTCTAGTAGCTATAGTAACAGGGAAAAAGGTGACATGCTTACTGACACCTCATCCCATCTTCCCAACTGTCATGACTTTATGCCAAGTAAATGTGTTGGCATGGCGCTTGCTGCTGATTATAAAATTCGTCCGTCTGAAATCTCAACATCTGATTTCGGAGACAATTAGTTTTTATTATGAACTTCCTGAGGAAGTACACTGTAGTACCAAACATGAATTAATTTGTGTAGACTATTTATTTTTCTTGCTATACAATTTCTGCGTGGAGATATGTGCTTCTATCCCTATTTTGACCCCTTCAATTACCTCATTTGACCCCTTCAATTACCTCATTTGACCCTTCAATTACCTCATTTGACCCTTCAATTACCTCATTTGACCACTTCAATTACCTCATTTGACCCCTTCAATTACCTCATTTGACCCCTTCAATTACCTCATTTGACCCTTCAACTACCTCATTTGACCCCTTCAATTACCTCATTTGACCCCTTCAATTACCTCATTTGACCCCTTCAATTACCTCATTTGACCCCTTCAATTACCTCATTTGACCCTTCAATTACCTCATTTGACCCCTTCAATTACCTCATTTGACCCCTTCAATTACCTCATTTGACCCCTTCAATTACCTCATTTGACCCCTTCAATTACCTCATTTGACCCTTCAACTACCTCATTTGACCCCTTCAATTACCTCATTTGACCCCTTCAATTACCTCATTTGACCCCTTCAATTACCTCATTTGACCCCTTCAATTACCTCATTTGACCCCTTCAATTACCTCATTTGACCCTTCAACTACCTCATTTGACCCCTTCAATTACCTCATTTGACCCCTTCAATTACCTCATTTGACCCTTCAACTACCTCATTTGACCCCTTCAATTACCTCATTTGACCCTTCAATTACCTCATTTGACCCCTTCAATTACCTCATTTGACCCCTTCAATTACCTCATTTGACCCTTCAATTACCTCATTTGACCCCTTCAATTACCTCATTTGACCCCTTCAATTACCTCATTTGACCCTTCAACTACCTCATTTGACCCCTTCAATTACCTCATTTGACCCCTTCAATTACCTCATTTGACCCCTTCAATTACCTCATTTGACCCCTTCAATTACCTCATTTGACCCTTCAATTACCTCATTTGACCCCTTCAATTACCTCATTTGACCCCTTCAATTACCTCATTTGACCCCTTCAATTACCTCATTTGACCCTTCAATTACCTCATTTGACCCCTTCAATTACCTCATTTGACCCCTTCAATTACCTCATTTGACCCCTTCAATTACCTCATTTGACCACTTCAATTACCTCATTTGACCCTTCAACTACCTCATTTGACCCTTCAATTACCTCATTTGACCACTTCAATTACCTCATTTGACCCCTTCAATTACCTCATTTGACCACTTCAATTACCTCATTTGACCCCTTCAATTACCTCATTTGACCCCTTCAATTACCTCATTTGACCCCTTCAATTACCTCATTTGACCCTTCAATTACCTCATTTGACCCCTTCAATTACCTCATTTGACCCCTTCAATTACCTCATTTGACCCTTCAATTACCTCATTTGACCCCTTCAATTACCTCATTTGACCCCTTCAATTACCTCATTTGACCCTTCAATTACCTCATTTGACCCCTTCAATTACCTCATTTGACCCCTTCAATTACCTCATTTGCGCACTGTTCAGCAGAGAGAGAAAAGGTCTCACTCCATAGGACGTTTCTGGTGTGATCTCTGATCGATTCCCAATCACCTCGTTTGTAGTATCTCGTCCTTTTGAGCAACGGCTCTTCAGTTTGGGGTCGAAATTTTAAGTAATATCTACCGTTATCACAAAGTGATCAGCGTTCCTGAGTGAGTGGGCTATGGGCATCCGTCACGCAAGAATCGGGTAGTGTAGCTAGGAATAGATGAAGAAGTGAGGCTTGCTGATCGTCATGATCTAGGAGGTAGGTCGGGAAAATGACAATAGAGAACCTATGAATGCTTTTACCAGCTGTATCTGTATAGCTCGAGAAACCGAGCCAATTATTGCGGTGGACATTAAAATCCCCGAATATTTGGGCGCTCAGATCTAAGGAGAGTGCTGCTACTATATTATGAAAAACGATGTCGAGCAGAGTACAATATATATATCTCCTATTCCAACTTACCTGTGGTTGATTGGTGTTCGTTTGTTATGTGGATTGATTTCCGCGCTCAAAGGATTTCCTTCAGATTTTAGCTGTTTTCATCATTGCCGTGCGTTGTGTGGTAGCAATCGCCCCATTGATTCCAATCTCTCACATTCTATTTTTTACAGTTTTTCAAAACTGATCCTAGTGCTGCTATAATTATTGGTATTGTACTAACTTTCTTTATGTTCCATATTCTATTCAGTTCCTTGGCAAGTTCCATGTATTTGCTTAGTTTTTTATGCCTCCTTGATGTTCACCCTGTGATCTGCTGGGACGGCGAAATTTACAATTTGGCAAGTTTTTTTCCTTCCTGTTGATTATTATTATCATGTCCGGTCTCCTTGCTTGGATGACTTTATCAGTTTGTACTTCCATGTCCGAAAGGATATTATGATTTTCGTCTTCCATTATTATCTCCGGTTTGTGTCTGTACCATTTATCTGCATGTTCAAGGTGCAGGTGTTTGCATAGTTCCCAGTGGACTGCCTTTCACACACAGTCGTGTCTGTTTTTGTATTATTTTAGTGCGAGTTTTCTGTATTTGCGTACGATATTATTTACCGTTTCATCTCTTTGACCACAGAGTCTACATTTACTGTTTATCTGGTTTTTATTTAAGTTGTCTTTTATATAAGTCATTCAAATCGCGTTGTTTTGTGTGGCTGTCGGTAGCGATTCTGTTTCTCTGAACTCGACAATCAACTAAATCTCATTCATTCACTGTGGAGGTCCCCGGATGCCGGAGAGCCTTCTACTCAAATAGCTTCTTTCCTCGTGCTGCTGGCCTCTGGAACTCCCTCCCTGCCCCCTGTTTCCCCGACAGTACTGACATGCAGAAATTTAAAACTAATGTAAACAGACATCTCGTTGCGCAGATCCCAATTTAGGCTGACCCTTCCCCCCCCCCCCCCCCCCAACCTTCTTCCCTTTTTTTTTCTCAGTAGCTCCTTACGTCTACAGTGGCGGCCTGCCTTGTTTGAGGTGAACCATGTAAAAAAAAGAAAAGAAAAAAAAGTGTCCTTTTTGTAACCATGTCAATGCGTTTTTTTTGTGCGTCTTTTTTCTATCAGTCGAATAAATCGTCCATGTTTCCCTTCTCATTTTGATTTTCTCGCCTTTATTTTCCAGATATTATTCATTTGGGCAGGGCTTTTGGCAGCGGCGGTAATCAGCCCTTCTGTACTTTCGGTTTAGAATTTTGTCTAGTTCTTTCATCGAATCACCCAACAATAGATTTTTTTCTACATTAATACCTTCGCCTGAGAAATACTGTTTATCTTTTGTTTATGAGCACAAGTGAACCATAATACTTGACTTTTTGATGCTATATCTACTTGCACCTTCGAAATCCCCACAAAGTTCCTGCCATCGTTAATACTATTGGCAACGAGCACTTTCGAAATTGAAGAATAGAAATTAATTATATCAAATTGAATAAAGGATGCCTTATGTCCCCCACCCCCAATAAAAAAGCATGTCCTTCTAAAACCCCAACCCTAACCCTAAGTCCGGATCTAGATATACTTTTAACTCATCTGTCTTCATTTTTTAATATACGTGTGTGCGGTAATTAAAAATAAATGTATTAAACGCATGAATTATTAAATCGAAGTATCATATTTAGTTCGTCATAATACATTTCTACCCGCCTTAGATTTCTACCGAATTGGACCCTATATTGAATATTTTCAGTGTGTTTTTTTGTTCGAAAAAAAAAAGTAACATTTTAATGCTTTCGTAACTGAGGTTACTGAACATTAGCTATGATCGCCTCCCCTCTTTGGGGAGGAGTAAGTTTATTGCTTACTGTCTGAGACGCCCCTACCGGGGAATGCCGACGGGGCTGCCCAGGCAATTTTTAAATGGCCAGAGTGCTCACCTCTCGAGCGCTGGCTTTTAACCCCACTTGCTCGACCCTATCTTGGGTCACATCTTACTTGTGGGAGTAAGATAAAACTGGCCTTGTGCCTAACTCCTGGAGGAGTAAATAAACATTAGCTATGATGATTAAGCGTCCCATTTGCGTCTGCTGTTATGTTGACTGGAAGAATCGCAGTGACGCAGAGGTCGAAGTGTGGATTGTTGACTTCATCAGACGTCATATGAATCGCTGATTGTTTACATTTTTATATAGCTTTAAATAGTTGTCTTTTTATAATCGCAAAATATTGATGATTAATCAGAACAATTAGATTTTTAAAATTAGTACGAGAACAAAAACATGGTGTCGTATACTACCGTGTTTTTAAACAACTTTTTTTAGCCTTTCGTAATTTAAAATACTGAACGTTAGTTATTATTATTATTATTATTATTATTATTATTATTATTATTATTATTATTATTATTATTGTTATTTACTCACTAGGAGTTCTCACACAGGTCATCAGTGATTGCTCACCGATAACCGGTGGTATTCCCTGGAGTCTGAGTGACAACAAGTCTCCCCAGATTTCCAGCATTCTCCATCTCTTTTCGATAGCCACCGCAAATAAATTTGCAGTATCACAACAGCCGTTTACCATTGATTTCTCGCTGGTAAGGACCATTGGTCTTCTCTGGGGTTTGGGTGGCAATAAGCCTCCCCGAAGTCCCAGCAGTCTCTGCACTTCCAGTGGAGGTTTGGTTTGTGCTGTCCCTCCTCGGTCTTCTCATCCTCCTTGACCCTATGTAAATATTTTGTGTGGTGTTGGTGCCATTTTTTTTTCCTTCCCTTTTTAATTTTTTTTTTTTTTTAATTTTTATACATTTATTTATTTATTTATATTTTGTGGGGTGGGGGTGAGCTTATAGTGTTTCTTGTTATTTCTGTTCATTGGTTTATTTTCGTGTTGTGTCAGTTGAGGCCGCTGTAATTTATTGGGGGAGAGGGGAGCTTATTAAGTGATGTTTCTTGCATTTTCTGTTTCTTTGTTTGTGGTGTGTTCTTTCGTTAGTTTTTGTTTTCTTCCTGTGCTAGATTCCGTGTGACCCTTCGTAGCTTATGCAGGTTAGTTTCTGCATTCACTAATTTTTCTTAAGATTGTAGCTGTTTTGATCATTGCTGTCCTTTGTATAGTTCCAATGATCTCTTTGATCCCAATTTCTCCCAGTCTTTTTTCCATGTTTTTGGGGATTGTTCCTAGTGCTCCTAAGATTATTGGTACTATACTGACCTTTTTCATGTTCCATATTCCTTTCAGTTCTCTGGCTAGTTCTGTGTATTTGCTTCGTTTTTCAGGTTTTTTGCTTTTCACTCTGTGAACTGCTGGAACGGCGAAGTCTACGATTTTGCATGATTTTATTATTATTATTATTATTATTATTATTATTATTATTATTATTATTATTATTATTATTATTTGTACTCACTAGGACTTCTCACATAGATCATCGTCAGTGATTGCTCACCGACAACAACCAGTGGTATTTCCTGGAGTCTGAGTGACAACAAGTCTCCCCAGACTTCCAGTTTTCTTCACCTCTTTTCGATAACGATGCGGTATCGCAACAGTTTCTTACCATTGATTTCTCGCCAGTAAGGACAATTGGTCTTCTCTGGGATTTGGGTGGCAACAAGCTTCCCCAGGGTCTCGGCACTCTCTGCACTTTTCCAGTGGAGGTCTGGTTTGTGCTGTCCCTCCTCGGACCCTCTACAAATATGTTGTCTGGTGTCAATCTAGGCCGGCACCAGTTATAAGAAAAAATAAAATAAAATAAATAAATAAATGAATAAAATAATATTTCTTTAAATTAATTAAAAAATTAAAAAATTAAAAAAAAAAAAATTATTATTTTTTTATAATTTTTTAATTTTTTCCTTTCAATTCCTTCTCTTTCTTTTTTTTTTCCTTTTCTCTTCCCTTATTTAAAAAAACAAACAAACCTTGTTAATTCTTTTTAATTTTTTGGGGTGGGTGTTTGGTTGGGGGAGAGGGAGGAGCTTATAGTGTTTCTTGTAATTTCTGTTTCTTGGTTCATTTTTGTGTAGTGATAGCTGAGGCCGGTGTAATTTATTAGGGGGGGGGGGGATTATGAAGTGCTGTTTCTTGCAGTTTCTGTTCCTTGGCTCTTGTTGTGGTGTTCTTCGTGTGTTCTTGTTTTCTCCATTGTAAATTCCTTGTGACTGGTTAGCCTTTGTAGCTTATGTGTGTTAGTTTTCACATTCGAGGATTTTCCTTAAGATTGCAGCTGTTTTGATCATTGCCGTCCTTTGTATGGTTTCGATGGTCCCTTTGATTCCAATTTCTCCCAATCTTTTCTCCAGTTTTTTGGGGATTGTTCCTAGTGCTTCTACGATTATTGGTATTATACTAACTTTCTTCATGTTCCATATTCCTTTCAGTTCTATGGCTAGTTCTGTGTATTTACTTCGTTTTTTTGTGTCTTTATTATTATAATTATTATTATCATTATTATTATTATTGTTATCATCATTATTATTTACTCACTAGGAGTTATCACACTGGTCATCGTCAGTGATCACCCACTGCCAACAACCTGTGGTATTCCCTGGAGTCTGAGTGACAACAAGTCTCCTCAGACTTCCAGTATGCTCCACCTCTTTTCGTTCCTCACCGCTGATGACCTTGCGGTATCGCAACAGCCACCTACCACCGATTTCACGATGATAAGGGCCATTGGTCTCCTTTGGGGCCCGGGTGGCAACAAGCCTCCCCACGGTCCCAGAGCTGTCTGCGCTCTTCCAGTGGAGGTCTGGTTTGCGCTTTCCCTCCTCGACCCTCTGTCCATAATTTTCGTGGCGTCAGCCTATGCTTGCGCCTCTCTCTCGCGGTTGTATTTTCACCGGTTCTGTTGTCTTGTGCTTCCATGTGTTTGTACTCCATTCGTTGCTTATGTGAGTTGGTTTCCACATTCGAGGACATTTCTCAGGATTGTAGCTGTTTTGATCATTACTGTCCTTTGTATGGTCTCAGTTATCCCTTTGATTCCTATTTCTCCTAGTCTTTTCTCCATGTTTTTGGGGACTGTTCCTAGTGCTCCTATGATTATTGGTGTTATACTGACTTTCTTCATGTTCCATATTCCTTTCAATTCTCTGGCAAGTTCAGTATATTTGCTTCTTTTTTCCGTCTCTTTGATCTTCACTCTGTGGTCCGCTGGAACGGCAAAGTCTACGATTTTGCAGGATTTTTCTTCCTTGTTGATTATTATCATATCCGGTCTCCTTGCTGTTATGGGTTTGTCTGTTTGTACATTCATATCCCATATGATTTTGTGTTTTTCGTTTTCTAGTACAGTTTCTGGTTTGTGTTTGTATCGTTTTTTTGCATATTCGAAATTCAGTTGTTTGCACATTTCCCGGTGTACTTCTTTCCCCACGCTGTCATGTCTGTTCTTGTATTCTTTTGGGCTAGCTTGCTGCATTCACTTATTATATGATTTATCGTTTCGTCTCTTGTCCACACAATCGGCATTTGCTGTTTTCCTGGGTTTTATCTATCTTTGCTTTAATAAAGTTTGTCCTAATCGCATTGTTCTGTGCGGCCGTCAGCAGAGATTCCGTTTCTCTGTTCAAGTGTCCTTTTCTTAGCCATGCCCAGCTGTTCTCATTGGCTTCATCTCTTGTGAGTCTTATAAAGCGTCCATGTAGTCGTTTTTCTTCCCAATTGTCCTTTCTTGTCTTTTTGTTTCTGGTTTCAGTGCTTCCTGAGTTGTTTGTTGGGCTGGTGTCTCTTGCCGTGGTGATCAGTCTTTCCGTGTTCTGGGTTACATATTTCTCCAGCTCTTTTTTGGTGTCTTCCACACAGTCTTCTATACTTACCAGTCCTCTACCTCCTTCATTTCTTTTCATGTAGAGTCTGTCCGTATCGTCTTTTGGGTGCAATGCATTGTGCATGGTCATTAGTTTTCTAGTCCTCTGGTCAAGGTGCCTGAGTTCTTCTTTGGTCCAGCCTATGAATGGTCCAGAGTATCTTATTAGTGATACAGCCCATGTGTTTATCCCTTTTACTAGGTTTCTGCCATATAGTTTAGTTTCTAAGAGTTTCCTTGTTCTTCGTAGATATTCTTTTCCAATCTTCTCTTTCATTTCTGTATATTTGATTGTGTCTGCTTCCAGAACTCCCAGGTATTTATAACTATCTTGTTCTCCTAGCGCCCTCATCTCCTCTTGGTTGGGGAGTTCTATACCTTCTGTCGTCTCCAGTTTTCCTCTTTTATTCTCTAGCTGTGCACATTTTTTTTATTCCAAACTCCATTTGGATATCCTGGCTGAATATCCTGGTTGTATTTATCAGCTTTTCCAGTTCTTTTTTGTTTTTTGCAAACAGTTTAAGGTCATCCATGTACATCAGGTGGTTTATTCTTTGTTCTGTATCCGTAAACCTGTATCCGGCATCACACTTTCTGAGTATGTAGTTGAGTGGCATCATGGCTATTATAAACAATAGTGGTGATAGGGAGTCTCCTTGAAAGATGCCTCTCTGTATTTTTATCTCAGACAGGTGTTGTCCTCCGGCTGTCAGTTTTAGTCTCCATGTTTCCATTGCTTTCTGGATGAGATTAATAATCCTGCCTGGTATCTTGTATATTTTTAAGCATTCAATTATCCATGTTTGGGGGATACTGTCGTAAGCTTTCTTGTAGTCAATCCATGCCATGGTTATGTTCTTTTGTTTGCTCTTCACCTCCTTCAGGGTCTTTTGATCAATGTATAGTAGATCATGTGTCCCTCTTTGTCCTTTCCGGCATCCTTTTTGTTCCTCGGGGAGCAGTCCACGTTTGTCCAGGGATTGGTAGATTTGTTCTCTCAGTTGTGCTGTTAGAATTTTCCACATTATTGGTAGACATGTTATCGGTCTGTAGTTGCTGGGGGTCGTTCCCTTTTTGGGGTCTTTTTGTATTAATGTTGTTCTTCCTTCCGTCATCCATTCTGGTACGTCTGTTTTGCGGATACATCCACTCAGTTTCTGCGCTAGTCTTTCATGCAGGGTCGTGAATTTTTTAAACCAGTATGCATGTATTCCATCGTGGCCTGGTGCTCTCCAGTTTGCCATTTTTCTTAAGGTTTTCTTGATCGTTTCTTTGTTAATTTCCGTTTCGATTCCTTCTTCGATTTCCTGCAGTTCATCTTTCATGTTTTTCAACCATTGGACATTCTTGTTGTGCTTTTTCGGTTCTTCCCATATCTTGCTCCAGAATTGTTTTGTTTCTGTTGGGTTCGGTTGCTCTGTTGTTGTTTTTTCTCCATTTACGTTTTTGTAAAACTGGCTTTCATTGTTTTCAAAGGTCCTGTTCTGTTTGCTCTGTTCTGATTTGTACCTGTATCGTCTCAGTCTTCCTTCTATTGCTGCTATCTTTTGTTTTATGTCTTCATGTTTCTCATTTAGTTTTTCCTTGCGTTTCTGATTTTTGCTTCTTAATCGTTTCATGTCCTCCTTCCTTCTGTTCACGGTTTTAGCTTCTTTCCGCAGTTTGGTTATCTGGGTTTCCAGTCTGATTTCCCATCCAGGTTTCGTCAGTCCTCTCTTTTGTCCATTCTCTTCGTTTCTTAGTTTCATACTTACCGATTTTGCCCCTGCATATATCAGGTTGTTTAGGTCTGTAATAGTTTCTGTTGGGATGTGTGTGAGGAGTCTGTTTACTCTTTCTGTTTCTGCTCCAAACACTTTCTCACACCCGAGGCTATTCTCTATCTCTACAAATCTACTATCAGACCTTGTATGGAATACTGTTGTTATATATGGGCTGGTGAATCTCTGTTACATTTGAGGGTTCGTGATAAAGTCCACTTATCTGTAATTTTATTGGCCCTACTCTTTCTTTTTATTTGAACCCTTACTCTCACAGGCGTGCCATTGCTAGTCTCAGTCGTTTCTATAAATACTATTATGGCATGTGTTCTTCAGAATTGACTGAGCTATTCCATACTCTTTTTCTAACTCGTTTGACTTGCTGGTCTCGTTGTCTCCATCAATTCGATGTTTTGATATCTTTTTGTAATAAAGCTTCCTATTTCAGTAGCTTCTTTCCAATAACTACAGGCTTGTGGAACTCTCTTTCTGCTGACTGTTTGCCTCATACATGTAGCCTGTCTTTGCGATAATACTCTTTCCTTCATATACTCTTTACATTAATTGGCTTCATGCATTGTCTGGAGCGATTTCCTTTAAAATAAATTGGAGACCTCATATTTTAATCAAGACGCTTCTGGTGAAGCTATTCAACCTCTCGTAATGAGTGAACGAGCATCATTTTTGGGCTGGTGAATCTCTGTTACATTTGAGGGTTCTTGATAAGGTTCAGAAGTGTATCTTTAATTTGGTTGGCTCCACCCTTACTTATTCTCTGCACCCTCTCTCTCACAGACATGGTATTGCTAGTCTCAGTCTTTTCAGCAAGTATTATTATGGCATGTGTTCTTCAGAATTGATTGTCATCTATTCCCTGCTTCCTTTGCTTCAGCTCGATTGACTCGTTGGTCTAGTGGTCTTCATCAATTTTCTGTGGAACTTTCTTCCTGCTGACTGTTATTCTCCTACCTATAGCCTTGGTCTTTTCCAGACTAAAGTCAATAGGCCTCTTCTGTTCTTGCAATAATCATCTTTTTTTTAGCTCCTGACATCAAGTGGCTTCATGCCTTGTCTGGAGCAACTTCCATAACAACAAATTTACAATAGTATTAAATATATTTTGTGTTAAATGTTTGTCGAATGTTTGAACTGAGAAGACTTAATTGGTCTGTTTAAGAAGTTTAAGTCTCTATATTAATGTTAGCTTTGTGTTAGTGTGGTTGTTTGGTTGTTTTGTTTTACGGCACATCAACCCTTTTCAGGTTATTTAATGCCGAATGCAGTCATTTTGGTGAAAGTTTTTATGCTTCAAGTTGTTTATATCTTCAAATATTTATTCATGGTGTTTAGTTTGGTTGTCTTGTTTTACGGCATATCAACCCTTTTCAGGTTATTTAATGCCGAATGCAGTCATTTTGGTGAAAGTTTTTATGCTTCAAGTTCTTTATATGTTCAAATATTTATTGATGGTGTTTGGTTTGGTTGTTAAATCTGTTTCTATTTAACCCATAGTTGGGACCCTAACAGGTACTACCACTCCGGGTCAGGGTGGACCTGGGAGCAATGGTAATTAAGAGGAGGCTCCACATTCCCCAAAGTCCGTAAGCCGGATCTCACCATCGGATGTAGTTTAAGGTCATATCCAGGACCGGGAGTAGGGTAGGAAAAATAAAATAAAAAAGGGGAGGGAGAAAGGGAGAGGGGCTGTTGTTTTTGTTTGTGTTAGTGTGTATAAGTTCAGTAGACAGTGTGTGTATACGAGCTTGCCTTTGTTTTAGTTGATGTGAGAGTATGTGCATGAACTTGTGCGTGAATTCAGTAGGCAGAGTAAACATTGAGTGTATGCTGCCGTTGTCTTTTAAAAATGTATTTTTTAGTTAATCTTTAGATATGAATGGACTCCAACATGGGGTAGCACACGATTTATCTTTTATAGGTTGCATTTGTATCCGTATATAAATATGTGGATATTGCAGTTCTCAAAAATCAAGATAGTCAAACATTCGTATCTGAGCGCTCATTTCAAGATTGATCTTGTGCCTTTTATAGCTGCTATTTGAATTTCAAACAAACTTGGCATACCAGGTATTGATTCAATATATTTTTCAGGTTTTGTTTGACCAATTTAGTTGCCCCTACCCCAACTGGTATGGTATTAATTTCTTTCAATGATCAAGTTGTTTTCAAATCAGTTTTTAAGCCTTGGAACTTGGTTATTTTTCACGTTCGGCTCTATATAGTCTGTAGTCGTCCAGGACAGCTACACACATAATCAGTGCAAACTTTTCATTCTTGTTTGACGCCATTTTCTTTTATGTACCTGCCAGCCTGTATAACTTTGTCATAGAAAACAGTTACTTTTTCGTTTTCTGTTATGGGCGGTAGTTCGTATTCCCATATATTCTGCGATCTGTCAAGTGTCATCTCTCCAGAAATATTCTAGGGGAGATAGCTGCATACTTTGTTACGGCAGGCAGTTTAGCGGCTATCTGCCAATAAAATCTGGCATCCAGACATTAGGTGGCTCTGGCTTTCAATCACTGAGTGACAAAACCTGCACTGGCCATTTATTTGCAGGTAAACCATTATTATAATCGATTTCGTCTTGTCCGGCTATAATAACTTTTTTTTCATCAAATGTAAGTCTGCCATTTTTGAGCCATTGGATTGAAGCCTCCTTAATGTGTGCGAGTAATTTGAGATTTGGTTTTGTTCTTCCACTTCCATGGAGGGTAGGGGAAGCAGAGCGTATTTGTGTGCTCACTTTCTGTCTTGTTTCCGGCTCACTGCCCTTATTTACTTGCCTTTCCACGAGGGCAGAGTGTATTTAATGTATGGTATATCCAGCTCCCTCAAAAAAGGTCACTCTAAATTGGAAGGAAAAAATTAAAAATTGCCTCAGTTTAAAAAGTAATTCTCTTTCACTGACACATGACAGAAAAGATGAAGTATAGTATCAGAACATATACTACACTTTGTCCATAGCCAGAAGACTAAGCATTGTCCGGTCTTCCTCTCGCATCTTTGTTTCTATAGCCTGGCATCAGATGCAGGGGAGAATTTTTGATTTTGAGCGTGAAGAATGATTTTGGTATACGGACGTATTTGTAAACACATAATTTTACCGCTATTTTTGCAATTTTGTATTTTTCTTGACTGGAGCCGGTTTTTGCACAAAAAATGTAATTGCTTTTCTTTAGAGTTTGCTTTTGGGGTGTGACTTGTGTGTGTTCGCTCACGCAGTTGGTCAATAAATATATAGACATGTTAATTTTATACTCATTCAATCTTGTCATTATTTAAACTGCTTGTACAATTGCATGTGACGTAGAGGTCGAAATATGGACTGTAATCATATTTCATATGACCGGCTGGTTGTTTTTTAGTGTCAATCGCCTCCTATCTTCCCGATTGTCATTCAACTTGTTCAAACAACGCATTGCTTACTTATCATCACATGAAGTAGAAACATTATCTATGATGATTATAAGTTAAATACAAGAACAGGAATTCTTAAAGTGTATCTATAAAAAAGGTGCACTCCCGCCTTTTTTTTAATTTACTAACCAGGGTTCGCTTTGGCATCATCTTGACAATCTAGGGTCTGGCTCACATACATCAGACTCTTTTTTTGGTGGAATCAGTTATGGTTCAGCTTCGTCCAGGCAATACCCCTTCTTTGGGAGGGGTTTGGTTCACTACTACTACTGGGGAATATCGACGGGTTCGTTCACAAATATTTTGGTACCTCACCAGAGTGCCCCCAAGGGAAACTTTTTTCCGAAAATTCTGGCCTTGTGCCACATCCTGCTGACGTGGGAAGTGATTAAATACCAAGATAGAGGCATTGAATATGTGCGTTTTACAATGAAAATTCGGTAAGCGTTAAGTTTGACGGCCTAAACAGTTTCTTCAAAAAGTTGAATAGTTAGTGTATGAACGATAATATATATATATATATATATATATATATATATATATATATATATATATATATATATATATAATAAAATAAAGTAACACGGAATCACAAAATCACCAATGCAATAATTTATTTCGACCCTATTCGGTCTTATTCAAGCATCCAAGTGAGGTGATTACATTTAAAAAAATGAAAAATTTCAAATATGTTGTCACTCTCCTCCCCCCTCAATATACGTCTTGAATAGTTCATTTCCCCCTCTCTCAACATATGTATTAAATATGTTGGTCGCTCTCTCTATATGTGTATTGAAATAGTGAATGTGAATTTCTCTTTTTTTATTTTCAAAAATGTAATCACCTCGTTTGGATGCTTAAATAAGATCGAATAGGGTTGAAATAAATTATTCCATCGGTGATTTTGTGATTCCGTGTTACTTTATTTTATTTTATTTTATTCTTGCTCTGTTTATTACATTGAGCCCTCATATACATACTTCTGAAATTCATTTCACTCTAACACTATATATATATATATATATATATATATATATATATATATATATATATATACAATTCAAGAGATGAAAGATGAGAATAAAATATTGTATAGATACAATATTTATTAAAACATCAGAAGTTCAAAGTAAGGAGTTTCATATCCTTAATCCACGGATTTTCAAAGACAAACTCTTTTCATCAAAGGATTTTAAAAAACGGTAATGTAACTGTGAATATTATCGGCAACATTTAACTTTGAAAAATTTATACACAAAAAACAAAAGATCAAGCACTTTTTGTTGAGAAGGAAACGTAAAAAACACGTCAAAAACAAAACAGCTGTTATATTGGAAATAAATGTTTGAAAAAAATACTCAAAGTTTTTAGGTGTCCAAATGTTGTTGTTAAGAAGCTGGTTATTTGACGGTGGTCAGTAGAGTTCGTGTATCCTGTATGCGTAGTAGTCCGAAGGTAGAATTATCCAATTCAAAGGATCCAGACTGAAGTTTATCAGTCAGAGTTCGATGTATATCAAAGTGTGCATTCCGAAAACCTCTAGCTCCCTGGTTGATCAGTGTTTCGATAGGTTAGAAATATGGATTTAAAAACCGATATTTTCAAGCCGGTGTCGAGTGAGTGTATTGCTTGTAGGCGATGGTGAAAATGGCTATTTTTGTCTGCCGGGAGAGGAAGATAAGCTGTTGGTGGTGGTAAGGGGGATTGGGCAGACGATGTGACAGGAATGTATGGAATTAAAGAGAGGTGGACTGATATGTATACATACATACATATATACACACACATACATATACATACACATATACATATATATACATACATACTCACCACACTTTTGAGATTTTGTGCCTAATATATTGAATTCTATTCATATTTTTTAGCAAATAAATCATTTAAAGTGTAGTATCTGTTCGGTCTGAAGAGGCCACCCTCCCAGACATTACCTTATTTTTTTCGGGGATGATTGGGTGTATTGCCCATCGTCTGAGGCGCCCTCATTCGTGGATAAGTGTCTCTTTTGGGGAAGCTGGGTTTTCCTCATGGGCACGTAGGGTAAATAAAGGCAGTCGCAATGCTACTTGTGGACACGTTACGTACCAGTCGAAGATCCGTCCTCCACAATCAGTCCGACAGAGACTCGGCCATTGAAGTGGGCTTTTATCTGTCAGGCTGTGGTATTAGTTCTGGGTAGTTCTAAGAGACCCACCATCCCAGGCCTTGCTTTCCCATTTTTGGAAGGAGTTACTCGATTGCTAACTGCCCGAGGCACCACCACCAAGGAATGCCGACGGGGCTGTCCAGGCAATTTTTAAGAGGCAAAAATACCCACTTCTTGTGCGCTGGCTTATTCTCCCAACCTTCCGGCCTAAGTTGGACGGATGTAAATACTGAGATGCGTTGTGAATTCAGGTTGTTGACAAAACGCACGTAAGCTGATCTTCTCGTCATTGTCGCTGTCATAAAACTCTGATTGCCTATCGGCTGCTGACAAAAACCATGTGGACGCCAATATTCAGTTTTTTAACAAGATTTATAAAAAAAGGAGATCGCTCTAAATGTCGAACACCCCAAACTAATTTTGTTTCTGTTAACCCCCAAACAAATGAATATTACAAAAAAAAAAATATATCAACTTTGTTGGTGTGCCTTGTGTAGTTTTTGACTTTTAGCTAGGCACATACACAGACAGAAAATTGCCCTTTATGATAGACTAGCAGGGCTACCCGGCATTGCCCGAGGCAAATGTGTAACATATTTCTATTAAAACTTCTATCTCTTTACCTCTCTCTATTCATCTCTCTCCCGTTTCCCCCCTCTCTCTCCCCTCTTTCTTCTCCACTAAGCCCATTCCTCTCTCTGGACACACACACACACACACACACACACACACACACACACACACACACCTCCTTTTCATAGATTTCTCGAGGAAAGGGAAGTAAGTCCTTGATAAAAAATCAAAGTTAAATCCCTTTAGTTAATACATATAATAAATGAAAAACCGACCTCCCATGACAAAATCTGCGCTAGTTTAGGGTCAAAGAATGAATAATTTTTTCTAAAGTTTAGATATTATTCATTTCGGGCAACGCTGATCAAGAATATACCAACTTTGTGGGTCTTTGTTTTTTAGTTTAAAAAAAATGTTATCAGGACATACATAAACATATACACACAGTCAACTGCCCTTTATATAATAATTTACATTCCAAGGGGATGGAGGTGGAGATAGTGTAGTGGTTAGCAGTACAGACTGTAGACTCGGTGTATCGTATGTTATATTACACCTTAACGTTAGTACAGGGTGGGCCAAAATAAGGGTCCTATCTTTAAATTTGAATAATTTGAATTTGAATAACTTCCACAAAATAAAAGTTAAACTCACCAAACTTTATGTGTGTGTAGACTGACCCTTCCGAGATTTTTTGAAATAAACAAAACAAATTTTAGCCGAAAAACACTTCTTAAAACTTACAAAAACTAAAGTATTGTTTTTTACACTGTTTTGAGTTTTTTAAGCAAAAATAATGTTTTCTAAATGAGGGTACGTTCCTTAGGGCTAATACGGCTCATGCTTGCTTCGGAAGGGGTCCTTTACTTATTCTAAAAAAAAAATTAAAAAAATCAATAAATAAAAAAGTTATGAATTTTTTTAAATAGGACCCTTATTTTTGCCCACCCTGTATATACATTATTATATACACTTGCCCTGCCTGTGAACCCAGGTTGTTGACAAAACGAAGACGGGCTGATCTTCTAGTTATTGTTGCTGTTGTGTAACTCCAGTTGCCTTTCATCTGTTACAAAAAACCATGTGGACGCCAATATTCAGTTCTTTTACCAGGATTTATTTAGAACAGAGGCAGAAAATAGATTACCTTCTTATGCATTATAGGGGCTCCTCGGAAACGGCAACGTTTCGCATCTGCTTGCTTCGAATTCCGCTTTTAGGTCACCTCAAACCTTTAGGTGTCACTCAAACCCTTCCATCCAAACACTCCCTTCGCTATCTAACAATACGACACATCTAACATTTCTGTTAAATGAAAAAAAAAATCATATTCCTACACAATATAATATACTAGTGTACACCCTGCGTAAAAAGACAGAAAAAAATTGGCTTCGTCAGTGTTCACACTTATATTTATATAAAATCATAAAATTACAGCAATTTAATTTTTTATATATAAATTATCATTTCTGATGACCTAAAACACACTGTTGACTTTTTATTTAGAGTGATGGATTTTTTTCAAAATTTATTTTAGGCCGCAGAGTTGTCTAACTTGCTATTTGCTTTCTCGTTTCCCCTCAGCACTTGAAATAGTTTTGTCCAAGGATTAGAAAACGGCGCGTTTTTACTCGCCAACTTTTGTGTTACGGGATGGATTTATATTTATGTATATAAAAATAAATACACATTGGTCTTTATTATAGAGTGAGAATTGTTTTGTCCATTGATCAACATATTTTTTCTGGCACATTCTGCTTTTTACCTAATTTGGTAGTGCTGATTTCAAATATGGTTTCATTTTTGCCTATCACGTCGCATTTTTTAGCTATAAAAACTCATTTTTGCCTCTAAGTGCTTGAAACGCAATAGTAACTTCTTTATTGGTAGTTTTCAGGTTTCCTGTTCCTCAAATGAAGCACCATCTCATAAATAACCCTTACCCTAAACACCATCTCATAAATAACCCTTACCCTAAACACCATCTCATAAATAATCCTAACCCTAACCCTAAACACCATCTCATAAATAACCCTAACCCTAACCACCATCTCATAAATAACCGTTACCCTAAACACCATCTCATAAATAACCCTTACCCTAAACACCATCTCATAAATAACCCTTACCCTAAACACCATCTCATAAATAACCGTTACCCTAAGCACCATCTCATAAATAACCCTAACCCTAAACACCATCTCATAAATAACCGTTACCCTAAACACCATCTCATAAATAATCCTAACCCTAACCCTAAACACCATCTCATAAATAACCCTAACCCTAAACACCATCTCATAAATAACCCTAACCCTAATCACCATCTCATAAATAACCGTTACCCTAAACACCATCTCATAAATAACCCTTACCCTAAACACCATCTCATAGATAACCGTTACCCTAAGCACCATCTCATAAATAATACTAACCTAAACACAATCTCATAAATATATGATAAAATGAATTCCAAGCTTAAGATTATGTTTAGAAGTTTTTAGATTAGGATTAATAATTTGGATTATTGGATTAATCGGATTACTGTTCTCATCTTAGATGTTATTCTCACAACGTTTCGGTCGATATAACCGGGGATAGTTCCATCAGCCATTACCAGGTAGAAGTCTTAAGTAATTCATAATTGTATTCTTAGTGTCGCCCGCACTGAGGATTAAACCTTCAACCTCCAGAAGACTGTCACTTAGAATTGATCATACTTAGCACTTATATCTGTTATGTCACAGGTCCTTGCGGTCATGGCTGACGGAATGAGAGCAAGCTACCATGTACATTAAATAAAGTGTTCCGTTGGAAATCCCGTAGAGCTTCCAGAATTTCACATAATAATTCCCAAGTTTGACAAAATGCACCGGAAGAAGATCGGAGGTTACATTGGTCGAAATGTTATGAGAATAAGATCAATTTTTTCCATTGATTCAGTAGATGTCTTGAGAGCCGTCATTTATTTAAAAATTATCACAGGCTACTAGGGGCAGTAATCGCAATTAGTACTATTTTCTGTCGCTAGGGGTTAATGATTAACACTTTTGGTGCTTATTGAGATTTTAAATTGAGCAATTTATGAAAAAAATTGTAAGTTTAATATCGTGAATAATAAAAAAAAAAATGACTGGATTATTTTCCGCAAAATTTGGTTACCAATTTTTAATCACCATAACAAGTTTGTATTTTGTAAAATTAGAATTTTATTTAGCGTATTTACCGGGGAGTGTTATATGAAGAAGCACCGTTTTTTTGTTGCTTATTAATGATGGAGAAACACAAGAACAAAGTTCCGTTGTTAGTTTGTTGTTGTTTTATTAGTTAGACTGCTACTCCAAAAGCTATAACACCGCTCGGATATCTTTGTATATGCTAGCATGTATGGGTTCATGCGTGTGTGTAATGTTGTGTGATTTTGAAATTCCTCCCTAAATTTATAGTTTCAAGTCTTCTCATTTCGCCAGTAGACTGTATGACTAATGTAAACGTCTATTCTTTCCTATAACTTTACAAACGGGATTTAAAAAGTATATCTTTAATAAATGTTTGCTTTTCTTTCTACAGAAATGACGTTTTGTGAAGCAAAACTTAAACCCCCGTCAACTAACCGTTTTCGTTTTAAAGGTAAGAAATTACTTACATCTTTATTTATAAACACAGGGCGATCCCATCCCCCAAACGGGTCCCGTAAACACTTTCTGTTTATATAGTCTCCTGTAATTCATCGATTTACATCATTTTGCAAAAATGGATGAAGCAACACAACTAGTTCTCAATGGAAGGCCCCATCAAAGAATATACTGCATCAAATATTACTTGAAGACAGACTTGTTCAAGAAAGGGTCGGAAACTTGTGTGCATCAGTTCAAATGTGAAAAGGCCCTCCCCCTCCCCTGAGGAGCATTCAGAACTGGGTGGACCGTTTAGAGAACTATGGGACAGTGGAGATCCGCACTGCAGCCAGTGACAGTCGTTCAAGCAGTTCAGCAAAGTCCGAAACTGTACGCGAGAATGAGTTTTTATTTATGCCCCTCCCAAGGTGGGGAGATTAGATACAAGGTCAGGAAAGTGTGATTTGAAAAGCCAGCGCCCTAGACGAAGAGCACTCTGGTCGAACAAACAAAACAAATTGACTGGGCAGCCCTGTCGGCATTCCCCGGTAGGGGCGCCTCAGGCGATTAGCAATAAACTAATCCCTTCTCAAAGTCTTCCCTCTTTTTTGCAGGTATCGTTTGTTTTTGTTCTTCTTATTATTATTACTATTATTATTATTTCTACTCACTAGGAGTTCTCGCACAGGTCATCATCAGAGATTACTCACTGATAATAACCGGTGGTGTTCCCTAAAGTCTGGGTGACAGCAAGTCTCCCCAGATTTCCAGTACTATCTACCTCTTTCAATAACCATTGCAAATGACTTTTCATTATCGCAACAGCTGCTTACCATCGATTTTTCGTTGGGAACGACCATTGGCCTTCTCTGGGATTTGGATGGCAATAAGGCTCTCCAATATGCCAGTGCTCTCCGCACACTTCCAGTGGAGGTCTGGTTAGTGCTATCCCTCCTCGGTCTTTCCATCCTCCTTGACCCTTCACGACTGTTTTGTGTGGTATCAGTCGGGGCTGGTGCTATTACTTTTCTTTTGGTGGTGGTGGTGGAGGGGTAGTTTATCAAATTTCTTGCAGTTTCTGTTCCTCGGGTTCTTGTGGTGCTCTTTATGTGATTTTGTTTTCTTCCTATTGCCTTTTGCATGCGATTGGTTAGCCATCGTAGCTGATGCTGAAAGCTTTCCGCGTGCAAGGATTTTCCTTAAGATGTCAGCTGTTTTTATCATTGCGTTCTGTTGTATGGTCTCAGTCTGCCCTTTGATTCCAATTTCTTCCAGTCTTTTTCCCAGGTTCTTCGGTATTGTTCCTAGTGCTCCTACGATTATTGGTATTATATTTACTTTCTTCATACTCCATATATCTTTCAATTCTCTGATGAGTTCAGTGTATTTGCTTCGTTTTTCTGTCTCCTTGGTCTTCACCCTGTGGTCAGCTGGGATGGCAAAATCTACAATTTGGCAGGATTTTTCTTTCTTGTTGACTATTATGACATCCGGTCTCATTGCTTGTATGAGTTTATCTGTTTGTACCTCCATAGCCCAACAAGATTTTGTGTTTTTCGTTTTCGAACACTATTTCTGGTTTATTTTTGTACCACTTGTCGGAGTGTTCGAAATGCATCTGTTTGCATAGTTCCCAGTGTACTGCTTTCCCCACACAGTCATGCCTATTTTTTTTTTTGGAGGGGGGGGGGCAATTTTGTGCATTCACTTATTATGTGATTTACTATTTCGTCTCTTTGTCTGCACAATCTGCATTTACTGTTTTCCTGGGTTTTATCTATTTTAGCTTTAATGTAGTTAATCCTAATCGCATTGTTTTGTGCAGTCGTCAGTAGGAATTCCGTTTCTTGTTTCAGGTGTCCTTTTTCTCAGCCATGCCCAACTATTTTCGTGCGTCTCTTCTCTTGTCATTTTTATGAAACGTCCATGTAGTTGTTTTTCTTCCCACTTTTTTTTTCGTGTCTGTTTTTTTTTCTAGTTTTGGTGCTTTCTGAGTTGTTCGTTGGGACAGCATCTCTTGCTGCGGTGATCAGCCTTTTTGTATTCTGGTTTATGTATTTCTTCAGCTCTTTTTTTAGTGTCGTCCACATAATCTTCTATACTTACCAGTCCTCTTCCCCCTTCGTTTCTCTTCACATAGAGTCTGTCTGTATCATCTTTTGAATGTAGTGCATTGTGCATGGTCATTAATTTTCTAGTCCTCAAGTCAAGTTGCCTGAGTTCTTCTTTTGCCCAGCCTATGAATGGTCCAGAGTATCTTATTAGTGATACTGTCCAGGTATTTATTCCTTTTATTAGGTTTCTGCTATATAATTTTGTTTCTAAGAGCTTCCTTGTTCTTCTCAGATATTCTTTTCTGATCTTCTTTTTCCAAAACTCCCAAATATTTATACTGTCTTGTTCGCCTAGCGCCCTCATCTGCTCTTGATTGGGTAGTTCCATTCCCTCAGTCGTCTCCAGTTTTCCCTTCTCTTTTTTATATCTTGGGGAGGGAGGTCTCCTTAGTCTTGATTGACAACCTTCCTAGAGCTGGAATCTCGAACAAATTATCCGGTTTGCAAACCTATAATTGTTTAAAGAGTAGATGGACTCTGCCTATCGCCCACCCTTCACACCCCTTCTTTGTCTATTAGCCAGGCGTAGAGGTACAAGCACTGGGATGCCTCTAAAGACTTCAAGTGCTTGGCGTTGTTTCCTGACTAGAGCAATGAGCGCCGTCTTTCTTTCTCACTATCTGTATCTTGGGGAAAGTTTTTTGTCACTAAGTCCTACATGACTAGTCTGGGTCGCTCTTGTTCCGACAGGTTGAGGGTACAGGTTAGATAGGTTGTCTGGCTGCTGTTTCTGACTGGTAGTTAGGAGCTCTAACTCTTAGGTAGAGCTAAGAACGGCTGCTCTATCATCAGTTGCATAATATCGTTGGTAACTGTATGTGTATGGAAAGCCACAACTAATGAACTGGTTGTGTACAAACATGAATTTATAAAATAAAAAAAGCAAACCTAAACATGACACCCACCAAAAAACATCTTCGCCTTCGCACTTGAGGCCTGCATTCACAAATATCCGGGGACTTAGAACCAACATTAACGACGTACACGCCTTTCTCCTGACAAACTTCCCGGATATCCTAGCACTAAGTGAAACGAACCTTCAATCCTCAATCTCCTCTCATCACTTTGATATGACTGATTACCTTCCACTCTACCGTAAGGACTCTGACAAACATATGCATGGGCTAGGAATTTATATTCGGAACACCCTCCCCATGACTAGAGAACATAGGTTACAATCAGATGACCAAGCCTTCATGTGCTTTAGATTGACCTTACATCACAGAGTTAGTTACTTATATTTCTTATATCGTTCTCCTTCAACCCAGGGCTGTACCCTAACCCTAACCCTAACCCTAACCCTGCTTGACTCTGTCTCTGAAAGCTGGTTGCGATTCTCCAGCATTACTGGAACTCTACTTTTAATTTCTCCTCAGCTCACGACCTCTCACAAACTGTCACTTTTCCGATCGTGCGGACCAGCAAGCCTCACTTCTCGATCTGTTCTTAACCTCACTACCCAAGGCTTGTGTGGCGAATGCCCATAGCCCGCTCGGAAACTCTAATCATGTTGTGGTAATGATATTTATCACTTTAAAAACTCTTCCAAAAGCTGAAGAGCCGTTGCTCAAAACGATGAGAAACTATGAGCAGGCTGATTTTGAATCCCTCAGGGATCACATCAGCGATGCCCTATGGGGTAAAACCTTCTCACTCCCTATTGATCAGTGTGCAAATGAGCTAACCGAATGGGTCAAAGCAGGCATTGATGCTTATGTCCCCACGCAAAAATTCTTCAGCATACCCCACTCTCCTCAATGGCTCACCTCAGAATGTGCAGCTGCTATTACTGAGAGGCAGAAGGCATTCCGAAAATTCGGCCGCCATAAGTCAACTACGAATAGACAGACATTTATAGAGGCAAGAAATGATTGCAATGTAGTGGTAGATGAAGCAAAGAGAAGGTATACAGAGATAATCAAAAAATGCATTTAGTCACAGAAACTATGTACTCATGATTTCTGAAAAATCTACAATAGTGTGATGAACAATGGACAATCGACAATTTCCCCGCTATCAAATCACAACGATGTTGCTTGCATGGCAACAGATAAGGCTGAACTACTTGCCCAGCATTTCGCCGTAAACTCTACTTTGGACTCAGCTAACCACCCCCTCCCTAAATCTCCATTGCGGACTGAAGCCACACTTGAGAACCTGGTCGTACCCACATCTCAAGTCAGAGACATCATAAAAAACCTTGACACCTTTAAAGCTTGTGGGCCTATCTTATACCAAAAATAGTAATAAAGAAATGCTCTGCTGAACTGGCCCCTGTCCTCTCCAAACTACACAACAAATACCTTAGTGAATCTTGTTTCCCTGATAGTTGGAAAATTTCCTCTGTGGTACCAGTCTTCAAGAATTCTGGAGATAGAACTGATCCTCTAAACTACCACCCAATCAGTCTACTCCCGATCTTTGCTAAAATCTTTGAATCATTAATCAATCTAGCGATAGTCAAGCACCTAGTTGATGCTAAACTTCTTTCTGATCATCAATACGGATTTAGACAAGCACGATCTACTGCAGATATTCTAACGATCATCTCTGAATCCATATACCATACACTCGACAAGGCAGGTGAAGCTAGGGCGGTAGCGCTCGATATATTAAGGCCTTTGACAAGGTTTGGCATGAAGGGCTTCTCCTAAAACTGCGGTATTACTGGACAGATATTTAATATAATTAGATCCTTCCGAACAAAAAGAAAGATTCAGCTTGTCATCGATGGCCGTTCATCTAAGCAACATGACATAAATGCTGGTGTACCCCAGGGATCCATTATTGGACCTCTACTGTTCCTGATCTTCATAAATGACACCCCTGATGTCATTGAGACTGAGATAGGAATATTTGCTGACGACACCCCGCTCTACTCTCGACGCGCACATATCTGAGGCAATGGCTGAATCGTTAGAAAATAACCTCCAGGCTGTAGTGGGTTCGGGTAAAAAATGGATGGTAACTCTTTATGCCGCAAAGACAAAGCTCCTTTCCTTTAATAACTACAAGAAACCTCTTCAACCACCGATTGTCATGGCAAATAACATCCTACCTGAGAGTTCATCATTCAAACTCCTCGGCCTAACTTTCACAGATAACATGAATTGGAATAAATACATTGAAAACATTGTCAGGGCTGCTGCAAAGAAGGTGGGCTCCCTCTACCGTGCCAATAAACTTCTCACACCTGACATTATCCTATATCTCTACAAAGCCACCATCCACCCGTACATGGAGTATTGTTGCCACGTCTGGGCTGGTGCATCATCCATTAGTCTTTGTCTCTTAGACAAGGTCCAAAAAAGAGTCGCCAACTTGATAGGTCCCTCACTATCCACTAAGCTCCAGCCCCTGTTCCACTGCCACAATGTTCCTTCCTTATACCTGTTTTACAAGTATTTCAATTGATTGTGTTCTGATAAGATTGTTGCTCTGGTGCCCCCACAACGTAAATTCACTAGACCAACCCGACAATTTGCCAAATCCCATCCATTCACTGTGGAGGTCCCCGGATGTCGAAGAGCTTTCTACTCCAAAAGCTTCTTTCCTCATGCTGCTGGACTCTGGAACTCCCTCCCTTCTCCGTGTTTTCCTGACAGTACTGACATGCAGAAATTTAAAACTAATGCAAACAGACATCTCGCTGCGCAGCTCCCAATTTAGGTTGCCCCCTCCCCCTCCCCCCCACACCTTCACCCTTATTCTCAGTAGCCCCTTACGTCTACAGTGGCAGCCTGCCTTGTTTGGGGTGAACTATGTTAAAAAAAAATATCTAGCAGTGCACACTTTTCCATTCCAAATTCTGTTTGAATGTCCCGACTAAACATTCTGGTCGTATTTATCAGCTTTTCCTGCTCCTTTTTGCTTTTTGCAAATAATTTCAGGTCGTCCATATACATGAGGTGGTTTATTCTTTGTTCAGTGCCTGTGAACTTGTATCCGGCATCACATTTCCTGAGTATGTAGTTTAGTGGCATCATGGCTATGATAAACAGTAGTGGTGATAGGGAGTTTCCTTGAAAAATGCCTGTCTGTATTTTGATCTCGATCAGGTGTTGTCCTCCAGCTGTCAGTTCTAATCTCATTGTTCCCATTGATTTCTTGATGAGATTAATAATCATGTCGTGTATCTTGTACATTTTAAAGCATTCAATTATCCATGATTGAGGGAGTCTGTCGTAGGCTTTTTTGTAGTCAATCCATGCCATAGATTATTATTATTATTATTATTATTATTATTATTATTATTATTATTATTATTATTATTATTATTATTATTATTATTTCTTGTAACTTCTTTTCTATTTATAGAATGAAATGTTTATTTATTATTTTGGCTGAGTAGAAGAAGGAAACTTAATGCCCGAACCAGGAAGCACCGTTCAACAAGAACGCAGGATGTTGGCCAAGTACGCCCTTTTAATAAATAGCATTTTGGTGCTGGTAAGTAAATACGCATCTTTTCTTTAGTTTCTACCCCTGTTATTAGGGTTCCCAAATTTATAATGAGACTAGACCGCCGAGCCGAGACAGTTTAAACTCTAGAACCTTTTTCTAATTGTATGACTAAATATGTCAGTGATTCTTCCGTCTAATGACTTTCATATAAATGTATTATTTGGATTGTTCGGACCATTGCTCTCATCTTTCGTGTTGTTCTCGCAACGTTTCAGCCGATATAACCCCCGACCTTCTTCAAGTGTACTTTGATAATGGCTGCTATTATTGGTGAATAGTAGAAAAAATGTTTTTCTTCTTTTTTTGTAAATCTGTGATGTACTTACGACCATCGTCGTTAAAATTTCAAAATCTGTTATGTACTTACGACCATCGTCGTTAAAATTTCAAAATCTGTGATGTACTTACGACCATCGTCGTTAAAATTGCAAAATCTGTGATGTACTTACGACCATCGTCGTTAAAATTGCAAAATCTGTGATGTACTTACGACCATCGTCGTTAAAATTTCAAAATCTGTGATGTACTTACGACCATCGTCGTTAAAATTGCAAAATCTGTGATGTACTTACGACCATCGTCGTTAAAATTGCAAAATCTGTGATGTACTTACGACCATCGTCGTTAAAATTGCAAAATCTGTGATGTACTTACGACCATCGTCGTTAAAATTTCAAAATCTGTGATGTACTTACGACCATCGTCGTTAAAATTGCAAAATCTGTGATGTACTTACGACCATCGTCGTTAAAATTTCAAAATCTGTGATGTACTTACGACCATCGTCGTTAAAATTGCAAAATCTGTGATGTACTTACGACCATCGTCGTTAAAATTTCAAAATCTGTGATGTACTTACGACCATCGTCGTTAAAATTGCAAAATCTGTGATGTACTTACGACCATCGTCGTTAAAATTGCAAAATCTGTGATGTACTTACGACCATCGTCGTTAAAATTGCAAAATCTGTGATGTACTTACGACCATCGTCGTTAAAATTTCAAAATCTGTGATGTACTTACGACCATCGTCGTTAAAATTTCAAAATCTGTGATGTACTTACGACCATCGTCGTTAAAATGTCAAAATCTGTGATGTACTTACGACCATCGTCGTTAAAATTTCAAAATCTGTGATGTACTTACGACCATCGTCGTTAAAATTTCAAAATCTGTGATGTACTTACGACCATCGTCATTAAAATTTCAAAATCAAGATGTCACCATTGGCAGTCATTTTGGGAAACATCATCACTTGTATAGGGATATGGGAATGTCACCATTGGCAGTTATTTTGGGAAATATTATGACTTGTAGGAGGAGATGAGAATGTCACCATTGGCAGTTATTTTGGGAAACATCATGACTTGTATAGGGATATGGGAATGTCAGCATTGGCAGTTATTTTGGGAAATATTATGACTTGTAGGAGGATATGAGAATGTCACCATTGGCAGTTATTTTGGGAAATATTATGACTTGTAGGAGGAGATGAGAATGTCACCATTGGCAGTTATTTTGGGAAACATCATGACTTGTATAGGGATATGGGAATGTCAGCATTGGCAGTTATTTTGGGAAACATGATTACTTGTAGGAGGAGATGAGAATGTCACCATTGGCATTTATTTTGGGAAACATCATGACTTGTAGGAGGAGATGAGAATGTCACCATTGGCATTTATTTTGGGAAACATCATGACTTGTAGGAGGAGATGAGAATGTCACCATTGGCAGTTATTTTGGGAAACATCATGACTTGTAGGAGGAGATGAGAATGTCACCATTGGCAGTCATTTTGGGAAACATCATCACTTGTATAGGGATATGGGAATGTCACCATTGGCAGTTATTTTGGGAAATATTATGACTTGTAGGAGGAGATGAGAATGTCACCATTGGCAGTTATTTTGGGAAACATCATGACTTGTATAGGGATATGGGAATGTCAGCATTGGCAGTTATTTTGGGAAACATGATTACTTGTAGGAGGAGATGAGAATGTCACCATTGGCAGTCATTTTGGGAAACATCATGACTTGTAGGAGGAGATGAGAATGTCACCATTGGCAGTTATTTTGGGAAACATCATGACTTGTAGGAGGATATGAGAATGTCACCATTGGCAGTCATTTTGGGAAACATCATCACTTGTATAGGGATATGGGAATGTCACCATTGGCAGTTATTTTGGGAAATATTATGACTTGTAGGAGGAGATGAGAATGTCACCATTGGCAGTTATTTTGGGAAACATCATGACTTGTATAGGGATATGGGAATGTCACCATTGGCAGTTATTTTGGGAAACATCATGACTTGTAGGAGGAGATGAGAATGTCACCATTGGCAGTCATTTTGGGAAACATCATCACTTGTATAGGGATATGGGAATGTCACCATTGGCAGTTATTTTGGGAAATATTATGACTTGTAGGAGAAGATGAGAATGTCACCATTGGCAGTTATTTTGGGAAACATCATGACTTGTAGGAGGAGATGAGAATGTCACCATTGGCAGTAATTTTGGGAAACATCATGACTTGTATAGGGATATGGGAATGTCACCATTGGCAGTTATTTTGGGAAATATTATGACTTGTAGGAGGAGATGAGAATGTCACCATTGGCAGTTATTTTGGGAAACATCATGACTTGTAGGAGGAGATGAGAATGTCACCATTGGCAGTCATTTTGGGAAACATCATCACTTGTATAGGGATATGGGAATGTCACCATTGGCAGTTATTTTGGGAAATATTATGACTTGTAGGAGGAGATGAGAATGTCACCATTGGCAGTCATTTTGGGAAACATCATCACTTGTATAGGGATATGGGAATGTCACCATTGGCAGTTATTTTGGGAAATATTATGACTTGTAGGAGGAGATGAGAATGTCACCATTGGCAGTTATTTTGGGAAACATCATGACTTGTATAGGGATATGGGAATGTCACCATTGGCAGTTATTTTGGGAAATATTATGACTTGTAGGAGGAGATGAGAATGTCACCATTGGCAGTCATTTTGGGAAACATCATCACTTGTATAGGGATATGGGAATGTCACCATTGGCAGTTATTTTGGGAAATATTATGACTTGTAGGAGGAGATGAGAATGTCACCATTGGCAGTTATTTTGGGAAACATCATGACTTGTAGGAGGAGATGAGAATGTCACCATTGGCAGTCATTTTGGGAAACATCATCACTTGTATAGGGATATGGGAATGTCACCATTGGCAGTTATTTTGGGAAATATTATGACTTGTAGGAGGAGATGAGAATGTCACCATTGGCAGTTATTTTGGGAAACATCATGACTTGTATAGGGATATGGGAATGTCAGCATTGGCAGTTATTTTGGGAAACATGATTACTTGTAGGAGGAGATGAGAATGTCACCATTGGCATTTATTTTGGGAAACATCATGACTTGTAGGAGGAGATGAGAATGTCACCATTGGCAGTCATTTTGGGAAACATCATCACTTGTATAGGGATATGGGAATGTCACCATTGGCAGTTATTTTGGGAAATATTATGACTTGTAGGAGGAGATGAGAATGTCACCATTGGCAGTTATTTTGGGAAACATCATGACTTGTATAGGGATATGTGAATGTCAGCATTGGCAGTTATTTTGGGAAACATGATTACTTGTAGGAGGAGATGAGAATGTCACCATTGGCATTTATTTTGGGAAACATCATGACTTGTAGGAGGAGATGAGAATGTCACCATTAGCAGTTATTTTGGGAAACATCATGACTTGTATAGGGATATGGGAATGTCACCATTTGCAGTTATTTTGGGAAATATTATGACTTGTAGGAGGAGATGAGAATGTCACCATTGGCAGTTATTTTGGGAAACATCATGACTTGTAGGAGGAGATGAGAATGTCACCATTGGCAGTCATTTTGGGAAACATCATTACTTGTATAGGGATATGGGAATGTCACCATTGGCAGTTATTTTGGGAAATATTATGACTTGTAGGAGGAGATGAGAATGTCACCATTGGCAGTTATTTTGGGAAACATCATGACTTGTATAGGGATATGGGAATGTCACCATTGGCAGTTATTTTGGGAAATATTATGACTTGTAGGAGGAGATGAGAATGTCACCATTGGCAGTCATTTTGGGAAACATCATCACTTGTATAGGGATATGGGAATGTCACCATTGGCAGTTATTTTGGGAAATATTATGACTTGTAGGAGGAGATGAGAATGTCACCATTGGCAGTTATTTTGGGAAACATCATGACTTGTAGGAGGAGATGAGAATGTCACCATTGGCAGTCATTTTGGGAAACATCATCACTTGTATAGGGATATGGGAATGTCACCATTGGCAGTTATTTTGGGAAATATTATGACTTGTAGGAGGAGATGAAAATGTCACCATTGGCAGTTATTTTGGGAAACATCATGACTTGTATAGGGATATGTGGATGTCACCATTGGCAGTTATTTTGGGAAATATTATGACTTGTAGGAGGAGATGAGAATGTCACCATTGGCAGTCATTTTGGGAAACATCATGACTTGTATAGGGATATGGGAATGTCACCATTGGCAGTTATTTTGGGAAATATTATGACTTGTAGGAGGAGATGAGAATGTCACCATTGGCAGTTATTTTAAGAAACATCATGACTTGTAGGAGGAGATGAGAATGTCACCATTGGCAGTCATTTTGGGAAACATCATCACTTGTATAGGGATATGGGAATGTCACCATTGGCAGTTATTTTGGGAAATATTATGACTTGTAGGAGGAGATGAGAATGTCACTATTGGCAGTTATTTTGGGAAACATCATGACTTGTATAGGGATATGGGAATGTCAGCATTGGCAGTTATTTTGGGAAACATGATTACTTGTAGGAGGAGATGAGAATGTCACCATTGGCATTTATTTTGGGAAACATCATGACTTGTAGGAGGAGATGAGAATGTCACCATTGGCAGTTATTTTGGGAAACATCATGACTTGTAGGAAGGGGATAAGAATGTCAGCATTGACAGTTATTTTGGGAAACATCATGACTTGTAGGAGGATATGAGAATGTCACCATTAGCAGTCATTTTGGGAAACATGATGAGATGTAGGAGAAGATGAGAATGTCACCATTGGCAGTCATTTTGAGAAACATCATGACTTGTAGGAGGAGATGAGAATGTCACCATTGGCAGTTATTTTGGGAAACATCATGACTTGTATAGGGATATGGGAATGTCAGCATTGGCAGTTATTTTGGGAAACATGATTACTTGTAGGAGGAGATGAGAATGTCACCATTGGCATTTATTTTGGGAAACATCATGACTTGTAGGAGGAGATGAGAATGTCACCATTGGCAGTTATTTTAAGAAACATCATGACTTGTAGGAAGGGGATAAGAATGTCAGCATTGGCAGTTATTTTGGGAAACATCATGACTTGTAGGAGGATATGAGAATGTCACCATTAGCAGTCATTTTGGGAAACATGATGAGATGTAGGAGGAGATGAGAATGTCACCATTGGCAGTTATTCTGGGAAACATCATGACTTGTAGGAGGAGATGAGAATGTCACTATATACAGTTATTTAAAGAAACAGTATGACTTGTAGGAGGAGATGAGAATGTCAGCATTGGCAGTTATTCTGGGAAACATCATGACTTGTATAGGGATATGAGAATTTCACAATTGCCAGTTATTTTGGGAAACATGATGACTTGTAGGAGGAGATGAGAATGTCACAATTGGTAGTTATTCTGGGAAACATCATGACTTGTATAGGGATATAGGAATGTCACCATTGGCAGTCATTTTGGGAAACATCATGACTTGTAGGAGGAGATGAGAATGTCACCATTGGCAGTTATTTTGGGAAACATGATGACTTGTAGGAGGAGATGAGAATGTCACCATTGGCAGTTATTTTGGGAAACATGATGACTTGTAGGAGGAGATGAGAATGTCACCATTGGCAGTTATTTTGGGAAACATCATAACTTGTATAGGGATACAGGAATGTCACCATTGGCAGTTATTTTGGGAAACATGATGACTTGTAGGAGGAGATGAGAATGTCACCATTGGCAGTTATTTTGGGAAACATCATGACTTGTATAGGGATACAGGAATGTCACCATTGGCAGTCATTTTGGGAAACATGATGACTTGTAGGAGGAGATGAGAATGTCACCATTGGCAGTTATTTTGGGAAACACCATGACTTGTATAGGGATACAGGAATGTCACCATTGGCAGTCATTTTGGGAAACATGATGACTTGTAGGAGGAGATGAGAATGTCACCATTGGCAGTTATTTTGGGAAACATCATGACTTGTATAGGGATACAGGAATGTCACCATTGGCAGTTATTTTGGGAAACATGATGACTTGTAGGAGGAGATGAGAATGTCACCATTAGCAGTTATTTTGGGAAACATCATGACTTGTATAGGGATACAAGAATGTCACCATTTGCAGTCATTTGTGGAAACATGATGACTTGTAGGAGGAGATGAGAATGTCACCATTGGCAGTTATTCTGGGAAACATCATGACTTGTATAGGGATATAGGAATGTCACCATTGGCAGTCATTTTGGGAAACATCATGACTTGTATGAGGAGATGCGAATGTCACCATTGGCAGTTATTTTGGGAAACATCATGACTTGTAGGAGGAGATGCGAATGTCACCATTGGCAGTCATTTTGGGAAACATCATGACTTGTAGGAGGAGATGAGAATGTCACCATTGGCAGTCATTTTGGGAAACATCATGACTTGTAGGAGGAGATGAGAATGTCACCATTGGCAGTCATTTTGGGAAATATTATGACTTGTAAGAGGAGATGAGAATGTCACCATTGGCAGTTATTTTGGGAAACATCATGACTTGTATAGGGATATAGGAATGTCACCATTGGCAGTCATTTTGGAAAACATGATGACTTGTAGGAGGAGATGAGAATGTCACCATTGGCAGTTATTCTGGGAAACATCATGACTTGTAGGAGGAGATGAGAATGTCACCATTGGCAGTCATTTTGGGAAACATCATCACTTGTATAGGGATATGGGAATGTCACCATTGGCAGTTATTTTGGGAAATATTATGACTTGTAGGAGGAGATGAGAATGTCACCATTGGCAGTTATTTTGGGAAACATCATGACTTGTATAGGGATATGGGAATGTCAGCATTGGCAGTTATTTTGGGAAACATGATTACTTGTAGGAGGAGATGAGAATGTCACCATTGGCAGTCATTTTGGGAAACATCATGACTTGTAGGAGGAGATGAGAATGTCACCATTGGCAGTTATTTTGGGAAACATCATGACTTGTAGGAGGATATGAGAATGTCACCATTGGCAGTCATTTTGGGAAACATCATCACTTGTATAGGGATATGGGAATGTCACCATTGGCAGTTATTTTGGGAAATATTATGACTTGTAGGAGGAGATGAGAATGTCACCATTGGCAGTTATTTTGGGAAACATCATGACTTGTATAGGGATATGGGAATGTCACCATTGGCAGTTATTTTGGGAAACATCATGACTTGTAGGAGGAGATGAGAATGTCACCATTGGCAGTCATTTTGGGAAACATCATCACTTGTATAGGGATATGGGAATGTCACCATTGGCAGTTATTTTGGGAAATATTATGACTTGTAGGAGAAGATGAGAATGTCACCATTGGCAGTTATTTTGGGAAACATCATGACTTGTAGGAGGAGATGAGAATGTCACCATTGGCAGTAATTTTGGGAAACATCATGACTTGTATAGGGATATGGGAATGTCACCATTGGCAGTTATTTTGGGAAATATTATGACTTGTAGGAGGAGATGAGAATGTCACCATTGGCAGTCATTTTGGGAAACATCATGACTTGTAGGAGGAGATGAGAATGTCACCATTGGCAGTCATTTTGGGAAACATCATCACTTGTATAGGGATATGGGAATGTCACCATTGGCAGTTATTTTGGGAAATATTATGACTTGTAGGAGGAGATGAGAATGTCACCATTGGCAGTCATTTTGGGTAACATCATCACTTGTATAGGGATATGGGAATGTCACCATTGGCAGTTATTTTGGGAAATATTATGACTTGTAGGAGGAGATGAGAATGTCACCATTGGCAGTTATTTTGGGAAACATCATGACTTGTATAGGGATATGGGAATGTCACCATTGGCAGTTATTTTGGGAAATATTATGACTTGTAGGAGGAGATGAGAATGTCACCATTGGCAGTCATTTTGGGAAACATCATCACTTGTATAGGGATATGGGAATGTCACCATTGGCAGTTATTTTGGGAAATATTATGACTTGTAGGAGGAGATGAGAATGTCACTATTGGCAGTTATTTTGGGAAACATCATGACTTGTAGGAGGAGATGAGAATGTCACCATTGGCAGTCATTTTGGGAAACATCATCACTTGTATAGGGATATGGGAATGTCACCATTGGCAGTTATTTTGGGAAATATTATGACTTGTAGGAGGAGATGAGAATGTCACCATTGGCAGTTATTTTGGGAAACATCATGACTTGTATAGGGATATGGGAATGTCAGCATTGGCAGTTATTTTGGGAAACATGATTACTTGTAGGAGGAGATGAGAATGTCACCATTGGCATTTATTTTGGGAAACATCATGACTTGTAGGAGGAGATGAGAATGTCACCATTGGCAGTCATTTTGGGAAACATCATCACTTGTATAGGGATATGGGAATGTCACCATTGGCAGTTATTTTGGGAAATATTATGACTTGTAGGAGGAGATGAGAATGTCACCATTGGCAGTTATTTTGGGAAACATCATGACTTGTATAGGGATATGGGAATGTCAGCATTGGCAGTTATTTTGGGAAACATGATTACTTGTAGGAGGAGATGAGAATGTCACCATTGGCATTTATTTTGGGAAACATCATGACTTGTAGGAGGAGATGAGAATGTCACCATTAGCAGTTATTTTGGGAAACATCATGACTTGTATAGGGATATGGGAATGTCACCATTGGCAGTTATTTTGGGAAATATTATGACTTGTAGGAGGAGATGAGAATGTCACCATTGGCAGTTATTTTGGGAAACATCATGACTTGTAGGAGGAGATGAGAATGTCACCATTGGCAGTCATTTTGGGAAACATCATTACTTGTATAGGGATATGGGAATGTCACCATTGGCAGTTATTTTGGGAAATATTATGACTTGTAGGAGGAGATGAGAATGTCACCATTGGCAGTTATTTTGGGAAACATCATGACTTGTATAGGGATATGGGAATGTCACCATTGGCAGTTATTTTGGGAAATATTATGACTTGTAGGAGGAGATGAGAATGTCACCATTGGCAGTCATTTTGGGAAACATCATCACTTGTATAGGGATATGGGAATGTCACCATTGGCAGTTATTTTGGGAAATATTATGACTTGTAGGAGGAGATGAGAATGTCACCATTGGCAGTTATTTTGGGAAACATCATGACTTGTAGGAGGAGATGAGAATGTCACCATTGGCAGTCATTTTGGGAAACATCATCACTTGTATAGGGATATGGGAATGTCACCATTGGCAGTTATTTTGGGAAATATTATGACTTGTAGGAGGAGATGAGAATGTCACCATTGGCAGTTATTTTGGGAAACATCATGACTTATATAGGGATATGTGGATGTCACCATTGGCAGTTATTTTGGGAAATATTATGACTTGTAGGAGGAGATGAGAATGTCACCATTGGCAGTCATTTTGGGAAACATCATGACTTGTATAGGGATATGGGAATGTCACCATTGGCAGTTATTTTGGGAAATATTATGACTTGTAGGAGGAGATGAGAATGTCACCATTGGCAGTTATTTTGGGAAACATCATGACTTGTAGGAGGAGATGAGAATGTCACCATTGGCAGTCATTTTGGGAAACATCATCACTTGTATAGGGATATGGGAATGTTACCATTGGCAGTTATTTTGGGAAATATTATGACTTGTAGGAGGAGATGAGAATGTCACTATTGGCAGTTATTTTGGGAAACATCATGACTTGTATAGGGATATGGGAATGTCAGCATTGGCAGTTATTTTGGGAAACATGATTACTTGTAGGAGGAGATGAGAATGTCACCATTGGCATTTATTTTGGGAAACATCATGACTTGTAGGAGGAGATGAGAATGTCACCATTGGCAGTTATTTTGGGAAACATCATGACTTGTAGGAAGGGGATAAGAATGTCAGCATTGACAGTTATTTTGGGAAACATCATGACTTGTAGGAGGATATGAGAATGTCACCATTAGCAGTCATTTTGGGAAACATGATGAGATGTAGGAGAAGATGAGAATGTCACCATTGGCAGTCATTTTGAGAAACATCATGACTTGTAGGAGGAGATGAGAATGTCACCATTGGCAGTCATTTTGGGAAACATCATGACTTGTATAGGGATATGGGAATGTCAGCATTGGCAGTTATTTTGGGAAACATGATTACTTGTAGGAGGAGATGAGAATGTCACCATTGGCATTTATTTTGGGAAACATCATGACTTGTAGGAGGAGATGAGAATGTCACCATTGGCAGTTATTTTGGGAAACATCATGACTTGTAGGAAGGGGATAAGAATGTCAGCATTGGCAGTTATTTTGGGAAACATCATGACTTGTAGGAGGATATGAGAATGTCACCATTAGCAGTCATTTTGGGAAACATGATGAGATGTAGGAGGAGATGAGAATGTCACCATTGGCAGTTATTCTGGGAAACATCATGACTTGTAGGAGGAGATGAGAATGTCACTATATACAGTTATTTAAAGAAACAGTATGACTTGTAGGAGGAGATGAGAATGTCAGCATTGGCAGTTATTCTGGGAAACATCATGACTTGTATAGAGATATGAGAATTTCACAATTGCCAGTTATTTTGGGAAACATGATGACTTGTAGGAGGAGATGAGAATGTCACAATTGGTAGTTATTCTGGGAAACATCATGACTTGTATAGGGATATAGGAATGTCACCATTGGCAGTCATTTTGGGAAACATCATGACTTGTAGGAGGAGATGAGAATGTCACCATTGGCAGTTATTTTGGGAAACATGATGACTTGTAGGAGGAGATGAGAATGTCACCATTGGCAGTTATTTTGGGAAACATGATGACTTGTAGGAGGAGATGAGAATGTCACCATTGGCAGTTATTTTGGGAAACATCATAACTTGTATAGGGATACAGGAATGTCACCATTGGCAGTTATTTTGGGAAACATGATGACTTGTAGGAGGAGATGAGAATGTCACCATTGGCAGTTATTTTGGGAAACATCATGACTTGTATAGGGATACAGGAATGTCACCATTGGCAGTCATTTTGGGAAACATGATGACTTGTAGGAGGAGATGAGAATGTCACCATTGGCAGTTATTTTGGGAAACACCATGACTTGTATAGGGATACAGGAATGTCACCATTGGCAGTCATTTTGGGAAACATGATGACTTGTAGGAGGAGATGAGAATGTCACCATTGGCAGTTATTTTGGGAAACATCATGACTTGTATAGGGATACAAGAATGTCACCATTTGCAGTCATTTGTGGAAACATGATGACTTGTAGGAGGAGATGAGAATGTCACCATTAGCAGTTATTTTGGGAAACATCATGACTTGTATAGGGATACAAGAATGTCACCATTTGCAGTCATTTGTGGAAACATGATGACTTGTAGGAGGAGATGAGAATGTCACCATTGGCAGTTATTCTGGGAAACATCATGACTTGTATAGGGATATAGGAATGTCACCATTGGCAGTCATTTTGGGAAACATCATGACTTGTATGAGGAGATGCGAATGTCACCATTGGCAGTTATTTTGGGAAACATCATGACTTGTAGGAGGAGATGCGAATGTCACCATTGGCAGTCATTTTGGGAAACATCATGACTTGTAGGAGGAGATGAGAATGTCACCATTGGCAGTCATTTTGGGAAACATCATGACTTGTAGGAGGAGATGAGAATGTCACCATTGGCAGTCATTTTGGGAAATATTATGACTTGTAAGAGGAGATGAGAATGTCACCATTGGCAGTTATTTTGGGAAACATCATGACTTGTATAGGGATATAGGAATGTCACCATTGGCAGTCATTTTGGAAAACATGATGACTTGTAGGAGGAGATGAGAATGTCACCATTGGCAGTTATTCTGGGAAACATCATGACTTGTAGGAGGAGATGAGAATGTCACCATTGGCAGTCATTTTGGGAAACATCATCACTTGTATAGGGATATGGGAATGTCACCATTGGCAGTTATTTTGGGAAATATTATGACTTGTAGGAGGAGATGAGAATGTCACCATTGGCAGTTATTTTGGGAAACATCATGACTTGTATAGGGATATGGGAATGTCAGCATTGGCAGTTATTTTGGGAAACATGATTACTTGTAGGAGGAGATGAGAATGTCACCATTGGCAGTCATTTTGGGAAACATCATGACTTGTAGGAGGAGATGAGAATGTCACCATTGGCAGTTATTTTGGGAAACATCATGACTTGTAGGAGGATATGAGAATGTCACCATTGGCAGTCATTTTGGGAAACATCATCACTTGTATAGGGATATGGGAATGTCACCATTGGCAGTTATTTTGGGAAATATTATGACTTGTAGGAGGAGATGAGAATGTCACCATTGGCAGTTATTTTGGGAAACATCATGACTTGTATAGGGATATGGGAATGTCACCATTGGCAGTTATTTTGGGAAACATCATGACTTGTAGGAGGAGATGAGAATGTCACCATTGGCAGTCATTTTGGGAAACATCATCACTTGTATAGGGATATGGGAATGTCACCATTGGCAGTTATTTTGGGAAATATTATGACTTGTAGGAGAAGATGAGAATGTCACCATTGGCAGTTATTTTGGGAAACATCATGACTTGTAGGAGGAGATGAGAATGTCACCATTGGCAGTAATTTTGGGAAACATCATGACTTGTATAGGGATATGGGAATGTCACCATTGGCAGTTATTTTGGGAAATATTATGACTTGTAGGAGGAGATGAGAATGTCACCATTGGCAGTTATTTTGGGAAACATCATGACTTGTAGGAGGAGATGAGAATGTCACCATTGGCAGTCATTTTGGGAAACATCATCACTTGTATAGGGATATGGGAATGTCACCATTGGCAGTTATTTTGGGAAATATTATGACTTGTAGGAGGAGATGAGAATGTCACCATTGGCAGTCATTTTGGGTAACATCATCACTTGTATAGGGATATGGGAATGTCACCATTGGCAGTTATTTTGGGAAATATTATGACTTGTAGGAGGAGATGAGAATGTCACCATTGGCAGTTATTTTGGGAAACATCATGACTTGTATAGGGATATGGGAATGTCACCATTGGCAGTTATTTTGGGAAATATTATGACTTGTAGGAGGAGATGAGAATGTCACCATTGGCAGTCATTTTGGGAAACATCATCACTTGTATAGGGATATGGGAATGTCACCATTGGCAGTTATTTTGGGAAATATTATGACTTGTAGGAGGAGATGAGAATGTCACCATTGGCAGTTATTTTGGGAAACATCATGACTTGTAGGAGGAGATGAGAATGTCACCATTGGCAGTCATTTTGGGAAACATCATCACTTGTATAGGGATATGGGAATGTCACCATTGGCAGTTATTTTGGGAAATATTATGACTTGTAGGAGGAGATGAGAATGTCACCATTGGCAGTTATTTTGGGAAACATCATGACTTGTATAGGGATATGGGAATGTCAGCATTGGCAGTTATTTTGGGAAACATGATTACTTGTAGGAGGAGATGAGAATGTCACCATTGGCATTTATTTTGGGAAACATCATGACTTGTAGGAGGAGATGAGAATGTCACCATTGGCAGTCATTTTGGGAAACATCATCACTTGTATAGGGATATGGGAATGTCACCATTGGCAGTTATTTTGGGAAATATTATGACTTGTAGGAGGAGATGAGAATGTCACCATTGGCAGTTATTTTGGGAAACATCATGACTTGTATAGGGATATGGGAATGTCAGCATTGGCAGTTATTTTGGGAAACATGATTACTTGTAGGAGGAGATGAGAATGTCACCATTGGCATTTATTTTGGGAAACATCATGACTTGTAGGAGGAGATGAGAATGTCACCATTAGCAGTTATTTTGGGAAACATCATGACTTGTATAGGGATATGGGAATGTCACCATTGGCAGTTATTTTGGGAAATATTATGACTTGTAGGAGGAGATGAGAATGTCACCATTGGCAGTTATTTTGGGAAACATCATGACTTGTAGGAGGAGATGAGAATGTCACCATTGGCAGTCATTTTGGGAAACATCATTACTTGTATAGGGATATGGGAATGTCACCATTGGCAGTTATTTTGGGAAATATTATGACTTGTAGGAGGAGATGAGAATGTCACCATTGGCAGTTATTTTGGGAAACATCATGACTTGTATAGGGATATGGGAATGTCACCATTGGCAGTTATTTTGGGAAATATTATGACTTGTAGGAGGAGATGAGAATGTCACCATTGGCAGTCATTTTGGGAAACATCATCACTTGTATAGGGATATGGGAATGTCACCATTGGCAGTTATTTTGGGAAATATTATGACTTGTAGGAGGAGATGAGAATGTCACCATTGGCAGTTATTTTGGGAAACATCATGACTTGTAGGAGGAGATGAGAATGTCACCATTGGCAGTCATTTTGGGAAACATCATCACTTGTATAGGGATATGGGAATGTCACCATTGGCAGTTATTTTGGGAAATATTATGACTTGTAGGAGGAGATGAGAATGTCACCATTGGCAGTTATTTTGGGAAACATCATGACTTGTATAGGGATATGTGGATGTCACCATTGGCAGTTATTTTGGGAAATATTATGACTTGTAGGAGGAGATGAGAATGTCACCATTGGCAGTCATTTTGGGAAACATCATGACTTGTATAGGGATATGGGAATGTCACCATTGGCAGTTATTTTGGGAAATATTATGACTTGTAGGAGGAGATGAGAATGTCACCATTGGCAGTTATTTTGGGAAACATCATGACTTGTAGGAGGAGATGAGAATGTCACCATTGGCAGTCATTTTGGGAAACATCATCACTTGTATAGGGATATGGGAATGTTACCATTGGCAGTTATTTTGGGAAATATTATGACTTGTAGGAGGAGATGAGAATGTCACTATTGGCAGTTATTTTGGGAAACATCATGACTTGTATAGGGATATGGGAATGTCAGCATTGGCAGTTATTTTGGGAAACATGATTACTTGTAGGAGGAGATGAGAATGTCACCATTGGCATTTATTTTGGGAAACATCATGACTTGTAGGAGGAGATGAGAATGTCACCATTGGCAGTTATTTTGGGAAACATCATGACTTGTAGGAAGGGGATAAGAATGTCAGCATTGACAGTTATTTTGGGAAACATCATGACTTGTAGGAGGATATGAGAATGTCACCATTAGCAGTCATTTTGGGAAACATGATGAGATGTAGGAGAAGAGGAGAATGTCACCATTGGCAGTCATTTTGAGAAACATCATGACTTGTAGGAGGAGATGAGAATGTCACCATTGGCAGTCATTTTGGGAAACATCATGACTTGTATAGGGATATGGGAATGTCAGCATTGGCAGTTATTTTGGGAAACATGATTACTTGTAGGAGGAGATGAGAATGTCACCATTGGCATTTATTTTGGGAAACATCATGACTTGTAGGAGGAGATGAGAATGTCACCATTGGCAGTTATTTTGGGAAACATCATGACTTGTAGGAAGGGGATAAGAATGTCAGCATTGGCAGTTATTTTGGGAAACATCATGACTTGTAGGAGGATATGAGAATGTCACCATTAGCAGTCATTTTGGGAAACATGATGAGATGTAGGAGGAGATGAGAATGTCACCATTGGCAGTTATTCTGGGAAACATCATGACTTGTAGGAGGAGATGAGAATGTCACTATATACAGTTATTTAAAGAAACAGTATGACTTGTAGGAGGAGATGAGAATGTCAGCATTGGCAGTTATTCTGGGAAACATCATGACTTGTATAGAGATATGAGAATTTCACAATTGCCAGTTATTTTGGGAAACATGATGACTTGTAGGAGGAGATGAGAATGTCACAATTGGTAGTTATTCTGGGAAACATCATGACTTGTATAGGGATATAGGAATGTCACCATTGGCAGTCATTTTGGGAAACATCATGACTTGTAGGAGGAGATGAGAATGTCACCATTGGCAGTTATTTTGGGAAACATGATGACTTGTAGGAGGAGATGAGAATGTCACCATTGGCAGTTATTTTGGGAAACATGATGACTTGTAGGAGGAGATGAGAATGTCACCATTGGCAGTTATTTTGGGAAACATCATAACTTGTATAGGGATACAGGAATGTCACCATTGGCAGTTATTTTGGGAAACATGATGACTTGTAGGAGGAGATGAGAATGTCACCATTGGCAGTTATTTTGGGAAACATCATGACTTGTATAGGGATACAGGAATGTCACCATTGGCAGTCATTTTGGGAAACATGATGACTTGTAGGAGGAGATGAGAATGTCACCATTGGCAGTTATTTTGGGAAACACCATGACTTGTATAGGGATACAGGAATGTCACCATTGGCAGTCATTTTGGGAAACATGATGACTTGTAGGAGGAGATGAGAATGTCACCATTGGCAGTTATTTTGGGAAACATCATGACTTGTATAGGGATACAGGAATGTCACCATTGGCAGTTATTTTGGGAAACATGATGACTTGTAGGAGGAGATGAGAATGTCACCATTAGCAGTTATTTTGGGAAACATCATGACTTGTATAGGGATACAGGAATGTCACCATTTGCAGTCATTTGTGGAAACATGATGACTTGTAGGAGGAGATGAGAATGTCACCATTGGCAGTTATTCTGGGAAACATCATGACTTGTATAGGGATATAGGAATGTCACCATTGGCAGTCATTTTGGGAAACATCATGACTTGTATGAGGAGATGCGAATGTCACCATTGGCAGTTATTTTGGGAAACATCATGACTTGTAGGAGGAGATGCGAATGTCACCATTGGCAGTCATTTTGGGAAACATCATGACTTGTAGGAGGAGATGCGAATGTCACCATTGGCAGTTATTTTGGGAAACATCATGACTTGTAGGAGGAGATGCGAATGTCACCATTGGCAGTCATTTTGGGAAACATCATGACTTGTAGGAGGAGATGAGAATGTCACCATTGGCAGTCATTTTGGGAAACATCATGACTTGTAGGAGGAGATGAGAATGTCACCATTGGCAGTCATTTTGGGAAATATTATGACTTGTAAGAGGAGATGAGAATGTCACCATTGGCAGTTATTTTGGGAAACATCATGACTTGTATAGGGATATAGGAATGTCACCATTGGCAGTCATTTTGGAAAACATGATGACTTGTAGGAGGAGATGAGAATGTCACCATTGGCAGTTATTCTGGGAAACATCATGACTTGTATAGGGATATAGGAATGTCACCATTGGCAGTCATTTTGGGAAACATCATGACTTGTATGAGGAGATGCGAATGTCACCATTGGCAGTCATTTTGGGAAACATCATGACTTGTAGGAGGAGATGAGAATGTCACCATTGGCAGTCATTTTGGTAAACATGATGACTTGTAGGAGGAGATGAGAATGTCACCATTGGCAGTCATTTTGGGAAACATCATGACTTGTAGGAGGAGATGAGAATGTCACCATTGGCAGTCATTTTGGGAAATATTATGACTTGTAGGAGGAGATGAGAATGTCACCATTGGCAGTTATTTTGGGAAACATCATGACTTGTATAGGGGTATGGGAATGTCAGCATTGGCAGTTATTTTGGGAAACATGATGACTTGTAGGAGGATATGAGAATGTCACCATTAGCAGTTATTTTGGGAAATATTATGACTCTTAGGAGGAGATGAGAATGTCACCATTGGCAGTCATTTTGGGAAACATGATGACTTGTAGGAGGAGATGAGAATGTCACCATTGGTAAGGAGACGGCATGAAAACATGAGAAAACGATGTTATTATTAAAGTTTTTGATGGACAGATTGTGAGGTTAGTTTGTTAGGAAGAAAGTCAAGATTAAGACGGTAACTTTAAAGAGTTAGTTGTATCTGGCTGTATCTGACTGAAATAGAATATTCAACAAGAATAAAGGTTCGTCATCTTCTACAAATAAGATGACATCTGCACAATTAAATAGCTATCGACTTGTTCAGTAGGCTGGCTTTTGTCGGTAAACAAATGCTGTATCGTGGAGTTCTATTTTAGCCGGTCACTCGATCAAAACGGGAACTGATTTGAATGTATTTTTTTTGTGCAAAGATACGTTTATGCGTATTAACCTTGCTTTTGGAACAGATGTATCATAACACACACGCAGTAAACAGTCCAGACTCGAGTGTGTGAGCGCGAAGCCAAACCACGCCTCAATCTAACAGATGATACTGCGCGTACATTTAAACAAAATAAGTTCCTCATGTAACTGCTACAAGTACATGCCCATCCTTTAGGCCTCGTTTGGCAAGAAGAAAAAAAAGGGGTACCGTTTGCTTTCTTATAAGGACGAACTCTCGTTTACATTTTAAATCAATTTTATTTATACATAGTTTTACCAACAAACAACCAGAGACTAGGAAAGAGTTACGCAGCCAGAAATACAAAAGCAGGCTCCTGTTACGATACTGCCTTTCTTTCTCTCCCCGTTCTGTTCTTACTTTGTCCTTTCCTTTTTTCTCTTTATTTTCTTTTATTTTTGCGAGAAAAGCTGTCGTAATTTGATCATTTTCCAGATCAAACCAATGAACATATACCCAACAATAAATGAAAGATAAATAAAAGGGGAAAAGGGTAGAATTAACAACTGAAAAGATAAAAAGAGAGTTATTTACAAAAAATTCCCACTAGGGGAGCACAGTTAGGCATGCATATAATTCCCTATGCGGCCAACAAATATAAATGCGCCAGTTAACAAATACAATAAAAAAATAGGCAACTTCATACGAACAGATTCCTATGAAAATATTGTTTCAACCCACAATAAAAATATAATGCGAGAAAAAGTAAGTACTTCCACATGTTTTAGCAAATAAATAATCTATTATACAAAGCGCTAAATAACAAAGACCCACAAAGTTGGTATATTCTTGATCAGCGTTGCCCTGAATGAATAATATCTAAAATTTAGAAAATATTATTCATTCTTTGACCCTAAACTGGCACAGATTTGTTCAGACAGGGGGTATGTTTTCCAGTCACAAACTAAAGGGAAGTAACTCTGATTTTTTTACACAGGGTTAATTCCCTTATGCTGACTTATTCCTCGAGTTGTTAATTTGTATATATGTATATATCCAGAGAGAGGAGTGGGCTCTGCGGAGGAGAAATATGGGGGTAGAAAGAGGATATGAGAAAACGAGAGAGGGGGAAGAGAGAGAGAGAGAGAAAGAGAGAGAGAGAGAACATTTTAATAGAAATATGTTACTTTTGCTCCGGGAAACGCCGGGTAGCCCTGCTAGTACAATATAAATAGGCAAGTACTTACAATATTTCCCCCAGGGATGAAACTGTTTTACTGAAAGAATAGTCTCAAGCTTGCCAGTTTAAAGACTTTAGAGATCTCGCCAAAGTTCGTTTATCTTACAGAAGCAACACGTTGACTTTGATGATCCAGTATTTATTTACTCCTCTCCAGGAGTTAGGCACAGGGCCATTTTTATCTTACTCCCACAAGTAAGATGTGACCCAAGGTCGGATCGGGAATGTGGGGTTTGAAAAGCCAGCACCCGAGAGGTGAGCACTCTGGCCATTAAAAATTGCCTGGGCAGCCTTGTCAGCATTCCCCGGTAGGGGCGCCTCAGGCAGTAAGCAATAAACTTACTCCTTCCCAAAGAAGGGAGGCAAAGCCTGGGAAGGTGGACCTCCTAGAACTGCACAGGACAGACCCATAGACCGGCGTAAATCAAGCCCTGAAGGCCAAGACAGTACCAGTCTATGGGGTGCTGTATCCATCGGAACAGATACTACACTTTGAAAAATTTATTTGCAGAAAATATAAAAAATTTACATTCAAAACAAATTAGGCACAAGGCCATCAAAAGTGTGGGGGTGTTGGTCATCCTTTTTCTAAGGTAATAAAATTGTCTATCCTACTCTTAACTAGAATCATCGAATCATCTCAGTCACCACAATACCACATTTTCTCTAGGGGCCGTCCTACTTAAGCTATTATAAAATAAGTTGGCAATCTTAAAATTTTCGTTATAAATAAATAAATAAATATGGTTATATTTACAGAAATTCATTGGAGTATAATGGGGTAGGGGAGAAAAGCAAAACCCAGTTAGTAAGACCCTCCTAACCCTTTCTAAATATTAGACTGCCCACTGTTTTCCGGTTTGTTTCGCACCAATAACTAAATGAGTGTTGATGATCCAGTATTGAAGATGCTTACGCGAAGAAGTTTAATCTCGATACAAAATGGAAGAAATGGGGCACTCAAAAGTCGGAAGTCGGTCTCGCTTGATTCTTTTGAGAACTTTTTAACTCCGTTGCATAAAGGGCTTCTTCGGTATAAAATAAAAATACGAAACTCGGGATTAACTCGAAAAAAAAACAAAACACAAGAAACAACCCCCCCCCCCACAAATACACAAATAAAAATTATGTAAAAATATGCACGAAACAGGGAGTTACATATTTGTTAGAAATAAATTCCCAAAAAGAAGCGTGCGGTTAAGACAGTGGTAAAATACTGAACGATTAGACTAGTAACTAAGATCAAAATTCAAATGTATTGATTCCGATTTATGGACCAATCAGAAGGCACATAAATCCCAGAAATGAAGAGTGTTTTGGGAGCCGGTTACGTGATGAACACGTCCATATAAGCGGCATCGACCCACAGACACGTGGAGAGAAGGCTTTTATGAAGAAAGGATTGCGATCGATTTGTTAGAAGACATCACCACAATCATCTGGTCTTCAGAGCCAGCTCAACTGCCAAATTTAAATATGCAACGAAGTGAATAGCAAAAAGCCGCCCATACCAGCGACCAATCTAAGCTGCCCTGAAACAACACATTTTATAGAATTTCTCACAACGCATCTCTACAGAATTTCTTATCTGTAGTTTGCAGAATATTTAATAACGCAGCTTTACAAATTTCGAATACATACTCATCATCCTGTCTATGATGATGATGATGATGATGATGATGATGATGATGATGATGAGACAAAAGTAATATAAAAAAGGCTTACCTCCCCTTTTCCCCTAAAATAATTATCTCTCCTTGTCCATCATGACAAGAAAATACACCACTTCTATTCTGAAAACGCCATATCTGGCCGAAACAATTCTTATGCAACTGTAGCAGTTACCTCCTCCTTTCAAAACATAACTACACCGGTTTGCCGGTAGGTGTCGCTTTTTCACCGACAGGTGGCACTGTAAAGCGACACCAGAGTTATCTGCCCTTCTGACTATAAAAACCGTTGCAAACGGAAAATCCATCTCTTCTTCACCGACCAGCCTCGGCAGAACAACGCTGGCACCAGCGCTCCGTTTCACTCGCTTTTTGGCCTCGACAGAACGACGCTGACACTAGCGTTCCGTTTCACTTTTCTCTTCTGGTCGATTGGCCTCGGCAGAACGACGCTAATACACTAGCGTTTCGTCTCACGCTTTTCTCTTCAACTAGTCTCGGCAAAACAACAACCAACACACTTTTCTTCCGTCAACACGTGGTCAAACAACGGTAAGAGTTCTCAACTCATTTTCTTTGTGTACGGCTTTCAAAAACTTTCCACACGCCGGATTCATTTCTTCTTATACCTTTTTAAGAACTGTTTTTCCATCGACACACATGCATACATCACACACTTCATCATTCCACGTACACACACGTTCAATAAACGTTATTTGAACTACCTCATTTTGTTTATTAATTATTACTCTGTCTTTTGCATGCAACATGGCTTGATTTACTGAACACGTTTATAATCGGGGGAACACAACCCTCGATCCTAACACAACAGACACTTAATTTTGGCGGCTGAATACGAAAAGTCCCCATTCGTCCTCTTTTTGAATGTGATTGCAATCCAGCCAACACGTTTCCGACGTTAAAGAGACTATTTTATTTATAGTTTGACTTCTAACCAAGCCGCAAAATGCAATTAGTTTTGCAAAAGACGTTTCCTGTATTATTATTATTGAATTTAATAACATTAATACATATATTATCCTCCATCTCTGTCTTATGTGTCTTCGGTATGCTTTCTTTCAGTGTTTTTCCAACTTCGCCAAGCGACAACTAAATCCGTCTCTTGCTAGAATCATTTCAGTAATATATAAAAAAAACATCGAACAAATCATAAAATTGATAATTCCTAAACCCTAGTGTATTCGACTTATTTAAAACTGTAGAATAGTAAAACAAAGTCTCATTCTAACATTCAAAACAACTTTATATCGGCCATCTTCGTTGTGGTGTAATTAAAAGGGAATGAAAGAGAAGGGTGTTAGTAAATTAATAAGACTATGAGTATGGACGAATACAAAAGGTTAGAGAGTCCATGTTGGGTTAAATAAATGTCCCGTTTGTAGGGAAGAGAGAAGAGTTCATATGATGAGAAAGTTAGTACGTACGCAGCTGTTAAAGTCAGGCCGTGTCCATGTGTACATGTAGGTATGTGTGTGTGTGTGTGTTACATTAAGTCAACATGTGTGCGGATGTCGCCATGTTGGATTATTGGGTTTTCATTGTCGAACCAAGGGCAAGACGGCCTGGGGGTGGGGGGGGAGAGAAATTTTGTGGTTGGTCCGATCAACGTGGAAGAGTTTATAGAAGTGTCGTCTCTTGATGAAAAAGAGTAAGAAGGTGTCAAGCGCCGTCTTTTATAACCACTAGAACCCATCTCAGTTCGTATGAGAGATGGCCCCTGTGTGGGCAAAGTCGAAACAAAGTTAAATGCTTGCACCAATCAGGGCCCATCTTAGAAATCAAGCACAGTTTCAAAATATCGCTAACCACAGCTTGTCGCTTCTCATGCTGTTGTTGTTGTTGTCGCTTCTCATGCTGTTGTTGTTGTTGTCGCTTGTAGTACCGCTGTTACAAAACCCCATGAATAATTTCAACCAATCCCCAAACGAAAGTTTTACTTACGCGTCCTTAGGGATCTAAATTTGATCATTAATAAACATCGCTCTTTGATATGAGCGTTTGGGAAAACGCATTCCAAATATTATCTCACTCATTGTGTTTCCCCACCTCCAAACTCTGTTAGTCGACCGAATTTTAAACGGCCGTGACCTTCTTTTTCTGAAAGAAAAACAAAATAAAAAAACACTCATGTTCTGAATTGCTACAACATAAATCATGTCAGAAGATTATAAGGAAATTTATTTAAACAATCGATAACTCCGAAAGAATGAGAGATTTGGGAGAATCTGTGACGCCGACTGTTGCTCGAAGAAGAGAAAAAACGGGAAGACTGGGAAGAAGTTGTCTTGCCAAAATAGTGCTGTTTCTTCTGCCCGCCACACACACACACACACACACACACACACACACACACACACACACACACACACACACACACACACACATATATATATATATATATATATATATATATATATATATATATGAGAGAAATAGAGAGAGAGGGAGAGAGAGAGGGAGAGAGAGAGGGGGATAAAGAGAGAAGTAGAGAGAGAAGGAAAGAAAGAAATGGGGAAAAGCTGTCTTGCAAAAAAAGGAAAAAGTGAGAGTTAAAGAGAAACCGACAACTAGGGGATTCTCGTAGAGGATTGGCGTCGTAAACAGACTCTAAGAGGATGACTCAAACTCCCTCGAATTCGAAAGACGTAAGACAAATGTGTAGAGCGAAAGACATTATCAAAATAAAAATAAAATAAGACAAAGTCCATTCATACAAAATAATTAATTTTTATTGACAACATAAAACAACGAAATATAAAGAATTTGTAAAGAAATGAGAGTTCAAAGTGCCCGAGAACGTTCTAGTGAAAAAAATGTGTTTATCTGTAAAGAGAAATTGAGTACACATGTTCTTTTCGGCTGGCGTCGTGTGTGTTTATTTGTGTATAAATTGAAAAAGAATGCAAAATGTGTGCGTATATTAGCGTGCCCGTTTTATTAGTGAGAGAGTGTATGTACGAACTGTATATATGCGCCCGGTGAGCAGCGTGCGTGTACTTCGTTGGGCGAACAGAAGTTTGTGAATGTCTCTCACCATCTGTGTTTTATATAATGGAAATCGCCTAAGGCAAGGCATGAAACCACTTGATGTCAGAAGCTAACAAGAACAAAAGATGATTATCGCAAATACAAGAGATGCCTATTGGCCCTAGTCTTGAAAAGACCAAGGCTATAGGTAGGATGAAAACAGTCAGAACGAAGAGTTCCACAAGCCTGCAGTTCTTGGAAAGAAGCTACTGGATCAGGAAACGAATTGATGGAGACCACTAGACCAACGAGTCAAACGAGTTGAAACAAAGGAAGCAAAGCATTGATCATAGAGTTCTGAAGAATACATACCATAATAGTATTTATAGAAAAGACTGGGACTAGCAACATCACGTCTGCGTGAGAGAGAGAGAGCGCAGAGAAGAAGGGTAGAGCCAATTAAATTACATATATGTTTCTGAAGAATGTTGTAGTTCGCTTGGAGCATTGTGTATAGAGTAAGAATATTATTTTTTGAAGGCGATAACAATGCGTTGTTAAAGTGACACATACGACACGTGGTATCGTAAAAACAAAACAAAGTGACAATATTAAAAAGTCAATAATTTTCAAAAATTTTTTAATTTTTATTTACCAGTGTATCGTGACCGTGGTGTTGGGTTGGAGTGTGTCCTTTTCTTTTTTTTTTAATTTTCGAGGGTATCCCTCATCCTCAGAATAAAATAAATACTACCACTCGTTGGAGTGTGTTTTTTTTTTGCCAAAAGCCGGGGCCGGAAATGTTGGTTTGTTTTTAGTAGTAGGTCCGCAGAAGTTTGTTATTTATTTTTTTATAAATTATTATTTGCTATTTTAACCGTTGCTGTTTATTTTGTTAGTAAATATACTGAGTAATTTATTTTTTATTTAAAAAAAATTTTTTTTTTATATAACGTTGTTTGTTTTGTTAATAATATACTGAATAATCGTTATCTCGGTGGTAGAGGCTGATAACTCGTGTGAGTCAAGCTTTGTTTGTGGGAGTTATGTCCCTTTAGAGTTTTAATAATTTCGTTCTATAAATTTGTTTACCGTGTGTGTGTAGTAGCAGATGTGATTGGGTGGGTGAGGAATCCTGGGTATGGAGGTGGGGCGTCGTTAATAGAGCCTTTGGTATATATATGTGTGTGTGTGTGCGTGTGTGTGTTGGTGTATGTATATATGTGTATATATATACGTATATGTAAAATACATACATGCATACATATTTATTTTATTTATTTATTAATTTCTTTATTTTATTTCTTTATTTCTTTATTTTTTTTAATTTTTTTAATTTTTTTCTTTATTTTTATTTCTTTCTTTATTTTTTTTTTACACCACTAAAATAGACTATAATTTATAATTTCAAACTTACACCACTAAAATAGACTATAATTTATAATTTCAAACTTACACCACTAAAATAGACTATAATTTATAATTTCAAACTTACACCACTAAAATAGACTATAATTTATAATTTCAAACTTACACCACTAAAATAGACTATAATTTATAATTTCAAACTTACACCACTAAAATAGACTATAATTTATAATTTCAAACTTACACCACTAAAATAGACTATAATTTATAATTTCAAACTTACACCACTAAAATAGACTATAATTTATAATTTCAAACTTACACCACTAAAATAGACTATAATTTATAATTTAAAACTTACACCACTAAAATAGACTATAATTTATAATTTAAAACTTACACCACTAAAATAGACTATAATTTATAATTTCAAACTTACACCACTAAAACAGACTATAATTTATAATTTCAAACTTACACCACTAAAATAGACTATAATTTATAATTTCAAACTTACACCACTAAAATAGACTATAATTTATAATTTCAAACTTACACCACTAAAATAGACCTATATTTATAATTTCAAACTTACACCACTAAAATAGACTATAATTTATAATTTCAAACTTACACCACTAAAATAGACTATAATTTATAATTTCAAACTTACACCACTAAAATAGACTATAATTTATAATTTCAAACTTACACCACTAAAATAGACTATAATTTATAATTTCAAACTTACACCACTAAAATAGACTATAATTTATAATTTCAAACTTACACCACTAAAATAGACTATAATTTATAATTTCAAACTTACACCACTAAAATAGACTATAATTTATAATTTCAAACTTACACCACTAAAATAGACTATAATTTATAATTTCAAACTTACACCACTAAAATAGACTATAATTTATAATTTCAAACTTACACCACTAAAATAGACTATAATTTATAATTTCAAACTTACACCACTAAAATAGACTATAATTTATAATTTCAAACTTACACCACTAAAATAGACTATAATTTATAATTTCAAACTTACACCACTAAAATAGACTATAATTTATAATTTCAAACTTACACCACTAAAATAGACTATAATTTATAATTTCAAACTTACACCACTAAAATAGACTATAATTTATAATTTAAAACTTACACCACTAAAATAGACTATAATTTATAATTTCAAACTTACACCACTAAAATAGACTATAATTTATAATTTCAAACTTACACCACTAAAATAGACTATAATTTATAATTTCAAACTTACACCACTAAAATAGACTATAATTTATAATTTCAAACTTACACCACTAAAATAGACTATAATTTATAATTTCAAACTTACACCACTAAAATAGACTATAATTTATAATTTCAAACTTACACCACTAAAATAGACTATAATTTATAATTTCAAACTCGCACCACTAAAATAGACTATAATTTATAATTTCAAACTTACACCACTAAAATAGACTATAATTTATAATTTCAAACTTACACCACTAAAATAGACTATAATTTATAATTTCAAACTTACACCACTAAAATAGACTATAATTTATAATTTCAAACTTACACCACTAAAATAGACTATAATTTATAATTTCAAACTTACACCACTAAAATAGACTATAATTTATAATTTCAAACTTACACCACTAAAATAGACTATAATTTATAATTTCAAACTTACACCACTAAAATAGACTATAATTTATAATTTCAAACTTACACCACTAAAATAGACTATAATTTATAATTTCAAACTCGCACCACTAAAATAGACTATAATTTATAATTTCAAACTTACACCACTAAAATAGACTATAATTTATAATTTCAAACTTACACCACTAAAATAGACTATAATTTATAATTTCAAACTTACACCACTAAAATAGACTATAATTTATAATTTACAAACTCGCACCACTAAAATAGACTATAATTTATAATTTCAAACTTACACCACTAAAATAGACTATAATTTATAATTTCAAACTTACACCACTAAAATAGACTATAATTTATAATTTCAAACTTACACCACTAAAATAGACTATAATTTATAATTTCAAACTTACACCACTAAAATAGACTATAATTTATAATTTCAAACTTACACCACTAAAATAGACTAGAATTTATAATTTCAAACTTACACCACTAAAATAGACTATAATTTATAATTTCAAACTTACACCACTAAAATAGACTATAATTTATAATTTCAAACTCGCACCACTAAAATAGACTATAATTTATAATTTCAAACTTACACCACTAAAATAGACTATAATTTATAATTTCAAACTTACACCACTAAAATAGTCTATAATTTATAATTTCAAACTTACACCACTAAAATAGACTATAATTTATAATTTCAAACTCGCACCACTAAAATAGACTATAATTTATAATTTCAAACTTACACCACTAAAATAGACTATAATTTATAATTTCAAACTTACACCACTAAAATAGACTATAATTTATAATTTCAAACTCGCACCACTAAAATAGACTATAATTTATAATTTCAAACTTACACCACTAAAATAGACTATAATTTATAATTTCAAACTTACACCACTAAAATAGACTATAATTTATAATTTCAAACTTACACCACTAAAATAGACTATAATTTATAATTTCAAACTCGCACCACTAAAATAGACTATAATTTATAATTTCAAACTTACACCACTAAAATAGACTATAATTTATAATTTCAAACTTACACCACTAAAATAGACTATAATTTATAATTTCAAACTTACACCACTAAAATAGACTATAATTTATAATTTCAAACTTACACCACTAAAATAGACTATAATTTATAATTTCAAACTTACACCACTAAAATAGACTATGATTTATAATTTCAAACTTACACCACTAAAATAGACTATAATTTATAATTTCAAACTTACACCACTAAAATAGACTATAATTTATAATTTCAAACTCGCACCACTAAAATAGACTATAATTTATAATTTCAAACTTACACCACTAAAATAGACTATAATTTATAATTTCAAACTTACACCACTAAAATAGACTATAATTTATAATTTCAAACTCGCACCACTAAAATAGACTATAATTTATAATTTCAAACTTACACCACTAAAATAGACTATAATTTATAATTTCAAACTTACACCACTAAAATAGACTATAATTTATAATTTCAAACTTACACCACTAAAATAGACTATAATTTATAATTTAAAACTCGCACCACTAAAATAGACTATAATTTATAATTTCAAACTTACACCACTAAAATAGACTATAATTTATAATTTCAAACTTACACCACTAAAATAGACTATAATTTATAATTTCAAACTTACACCACTAAAATAGACTATAATTTATAATTTCAAACTTACACCACTAAAATAGACTATAATTTATAATTTCAAACTTACACCACTAAAATAGACTATAATTTATAATTTCAAACTTACACCACTAAAATAGACTATAATTTATAATTTCAAACTTACACCACTAAAATAGACTATAATTTATAATTTCAAACTCGCACCACTAAAATAGACTATAATTTATAATTTCAAACTTACACCACTAAAATAGACTATAATTAATAATTTCAAACTTACACCACTAAAATAGACTATAATTTATAATTTCAAACTCGCACCACTAAAATAGACTATAATTTATAATTTCAAACTTACACCACTAAAATAGACTATAATTTATAATTTCAAACTTACACCACTAAAATAGACTATAATTTATAATTTCAAACTCGCACCACTAAAATAGACTATAATTTATAATTTCAAACTTACACCACTAAAATAGACTATAATTTATAATTTCAAACTTACACCACTAAAATAGACTATAATTTATAATTTCAAACTTACACCACTAAAATAGACTATAATTTATAATTTCAAACTCGCACCACTAAAATAGACTATAATTTATAATTTCAAACTTACACCACTAAAATAGACTATAATTTATAATTTCAAACTTACACCACTAAAATAGACTATAATTTATAATTTCAAACTTACACCACTAAAATAGACTATAATTTATAATTTCAAACTCGCACCACTAAAATAGACTATAATTTATAATTTCAAACTTACACCACTAAAATAGACTATAATTTATAATTTCAAACTCGCACCACTAAAATAGACTATAATTTATAATTTCAAACTTACACCACTAAAATAGACTATAATTTATAATTTCAAACTTACACCACTAAAATAGACTATAATTTATAATTTCAAACTTACACCACTAAAATAGACTGACAGCGTGGTTACAGTAAAAGATTCGGGAGAACTTTTTAAAATGAACGCCACAATGGGCGACTAAATTAATTATGGAGACCCCTAAAAAGAAAGATAACTTGGCGAAATCCATTATAAATTCAGTAGACAACGTTCTAATTAAAAGAAACTGGCTTACTGGTGGAAAAAAAGAAGAAAAAACATGTAAGACCAACTTATTCTCTTAATTTAAGAAAGTCAGTAATTTTTGTTTTAATTGCTATTCTGACACTGTTGTAATATTTAACAATAAGGGAATATATGTTTTTTTCTCTCCCCAAAAGAGAAAGTTACTTCTGCTGAAAGAAAGAAAAATTGAAACCGTATTTTAATTTTTTTTACTCTGACAACAGTGCCGACCGCAAATTCTACGGCTGCACACCACGCGTAAAAGCGTACTAAAAAAAGAAAGAAAAAAGCGATTTTTTTATCGCGGAACAAAGGATGTTTTATACTCTTTTACAGCTAAGATTACGTCTAGCAAGCATAATATTAAGAAAATAACTTTTTTTACCAAGCCGTACTCGAAAGTAAACATTTACTTTCTAACGAAAAACGGACGCACTTTAAAATATGGAAGAATTTAAAACGACGGTTGAGGAATTAGTAAAATTTCAAATACAACAGCAACTCGAACATAATAAAAAGGCAGGCGAGAGACTACAGCAAACCGAAGAAAGATTTCAAAAGCTTCTATAAGAACAAAATGAAAAGCTTATAGTCATGGCCATCCCTACTACAGGCCAGGCAATCGTGCAACTGTGGTCTTTACTGGGGGCCATCTGAATTTTCTTAAATATTCGACATAGAAGTTGCAAACAAAGGTAAAATTCCTCTGTGAGATTAGTTTGATGTTTTTATGTGTTTTACATACCAAATAATAAGAACCACAATGAGCTAATTGATAAATTTTACAATTATTGACAAATTCCTATAAATGAAGAGACAGGTAATTTTGAATAAACAAAGGCAAATGCATATTTCAATGAAGAATTTGTATTTCAATGTTGGATTTTTTTAGAGAATTTGTACTTATGTCAAAAGATCATTACTTGTATATTGTGGTTAAAAAGAAAAAAAGGATCTGCACCAGTTGATGATATCAAACAGAGAAACAGTTTGTTCAAATGTGATATGTGTCACACGAAAAGATTGTCTTACAGAGGAGGAAATATTCAATGATACTGCTTTTTATTATCATAAGTATGGAAGTTTTTTGAAAGAAATAGATCGTGGTGATTTAAAAGTTCCACTGGATACCACTGTTCAGTGGGTGTTTTTCTGTTTCATAATGTTCAATGCTGTCAAATCTAAGGTTTGCAGAAATTCTTTAACAAAAATTTTCATGTTGGTGCCTGAAATGTATCATTTCAATACAAAGAGAGTGCATGGAATTATATTATCAAATATATTTTTCAAGAATTATTGTTTGTTTCAGTCTCCCAAGTCAAGTAAAGAACCAGCACTAAAGGTTTTGAAATTATCTTAAAATTTTAGCAGTCTGATCAATTATAAATAATTATTGATCTGTAAGAACAAAGGAACTAATTATTTCTGCAAGAGCCTGGTGTAAAATAGGATAGCCAGTACAGTGACCGGTAAAAGAATTAAATTTGAGGGTGAGATAATTACTAATGTGACCCTAATGGGAAATACCAAAAAGTTTCAAATGCTCGTGTTAAAAAACACTAATGACCTTTTTGGCACTGATAGGATGCAAGCGTTCAATTTATGGGAGTTACAAATAAATAAATTGTGCCAAAAAATGGATAATCGGACAACGGAATCAGAAAAACTAAAACTGGATTTGAAAGAATCTTTTCCCCAAGTTTTTTTCTGCTGGCCTTGGTCGATGCACAAAGATGGCGGCCAAATTTCAACTGAACGAAAATGTTCAGCCTGTATTTAAGAAAAAAAAAGGAATGTGCCTTTTGCCTCGGTAGACAAAATAAATGAGGAATTGGACCGACTAGTGACGACCTGTATCTTATCCAAAGTGGAATAGTCAGTGGGCAGTACCCACGGTCTATTTGAAAAAGAAATCAAAAGATATTCGCGTGTGTGCAGATTTTTCAACGGGAGTAAATGCAGCACTAAAAGATCATCATTAGCCACTGCATAGTCCGACAAAATGAATGTTATGAATGAAGTTGTTATGAATGAAAGCGATAACATGGTTATAGAACTAAACATATTTGTATTAGTGTTGGGATGATTAATCGGAATTTAACTGAGCGGATCTGTCGGTTTATGAATAATTCAGGAAAGGGAAGAGCTATTGCACTTGATATTTCCAAGGCGTTTAACAGAATGTGGCATTCTGGTCTCATACATAATTGGTGGTGAGGTTCTTGACATCATTAGGTCTTTTCTTTCTGATCGAAGCTTGCAAGTAACTTTGGTGTCTCTTCATTCTCTTTCCTTATCAATGCTGGTGTGACTCAGAGCTCTATTCTAGGCCCAACACAGTTTCTTCTCTATAAAAATGATCTTCCAGAGAATATCGTTCAGAAAATTAACATCTATGCTGATGATATTACTCTTTATTCTGGTGTTGCTTCTCGCCCATCTCCCTCGGATCAGTCGAAAAATGCAGCTGATCTACAAGTTGACCTGGGTTCAGTTGTGGATTAAGGTACGAAATAGCTTGTTTCATTAAATCCAGTTAAGACTCAGCTCGTGTCTTTCAATCGTAGGCGTGTCCCTTTTCTTCCTGAAATTCTCATGGATGGTTCTGCTCTTGAGGAGAAATCGACTCTGAAACTTCTTGGTCTTTCTCTTTCATTAAATCTTTCTTGGAGTTCATTCATTAGATCTATTGCTCTTTCTGCTTCTCGTAAAGTCGGTTCTCTCTATAGCTCTAAACACTTTCTCACACCTGAGGCTATTCTCTATCTCTACAAATCTACAATCAAACCATGTATGGGGTACTGTTGTCATATTTGGGCTGGTGAATCTCTCTCCCATTTGAGGGTTCTTGATAAGGCGCAGAAACGTATCTGTAATTTGATTGGCCCCCATCCTTTCTTTTTCTCTGCACCCTCTCTCTCACAGATGTGATGTTGCTAGTCTTTTTTTTCTATAAATACTATTATGGCATGTGTTCTTCAGAATCATGTGATCTATTCCCTGCTTCTTTTGTTCCAGCTCGTTTGACTCGTTGGTCTAGTGGTCTTCATCAAGCTTCTTAGTCCAGTAGCTTCTTTTCAAGAACCGCAGGCTTGTGGAACTCTCTTCCTGCTGACTGTTTTCCTCCTACCTATAATCTTAGTCTTTTCAAGACTAAGGTCAATAGGCATCTCCTGTCTTTGTGATAATCATATTTGTTCTTGTTAGCTCCTTACAGCAAGTGGCTTCATGTCTTGTCTTGAGCGATTTCCATTAAAAGAAAATCGGAAAAATGTATGCCTATTTTCCGATGCCAAAAACGATACTTTTAATTGTCTGTTTTTGTTTAAAACTTGATTTTCCATTTCTGGTCCTAATGATAAAATGATAAATATTTATTGATTTTTAACTACCAGTAAAACTAAAATCTATAAATCACCCCATCCCCACAAGTGTAGTTTTTACGTTTGCAAAAATATAGGCACATATTACATGAGTTTTTATAGTAATCTGAAAATAAAAAAATAAAATACAAAAATTCTAAATATACCTTACAGCAAGTGGCTTCATGTCTTGTCTTGAGCGATTTCCATTAAAAGAAAATCGGAAAAATGTATGCCTATTTTCCGATGCCAAAAACGATACTTTTAATTGTCTGTTTTTGTTTAAAACTTGATTTTCCATTTCTGGTCCTAATGATAAAATGATAAATATTTATTGATTTTTAACTACCAGTAAAACTAAAATCTATAAATCACCCCATCCCCACAAGTGTAGTTTTTACGTTTGCAAAAATATAGGCACATATTACATGAGTTTTTATAGTAATCTGAAAATAAAAAAATAAAATACAAAAATTCTAAATATACCTTTATATTTAGAGATTTAAAAAGAATCGGAATCGGTCATTGTATCGGAATCGGGAATTTAGAACAGAATCGGTTATTGTATCGGAATCGGGAAAACTATTGGAATCGTCCCATCATTAATTGATATATTTACAAATTTACAATGTTATTAAAGATATTTTGTGTGAGAAAATTGCTTGTGTCTGCGTTTGAACTGTTAAGTGTTCTCGTTTGTAGAATGTTTGCAGTGAGAAGATTGACTTGGTCTGTTTAACAACTGTGTATATATGTTTGCTTTGCGTCAGTTTTTTTTTTATTTTTTCAATTTTCTTATCGTTTTTTTGTTGTTGTTGATGGAGTATTCTACCGGATGTCACACATTCACCGGTTATTTCAGAGACTTCAACCGAGATATTTTTTTAAAGATTCTAACAGTCCCTTTAACCGCAATTGTTTCGATCTCTCTTGCACTTGGTTCACAGGGTATAATCGCCATGTAGTTTAAAAAATTCTTTTTTGTGAGCCCGGGTGCTCCTATAATCACTGGAATGATGGAGATTTTCCTAAGATTCCAGTACATAAGACATTGGTATTTAGTTATCTTCTCTCTCTCAGCTTTGTTTAAGCCAGCATCATTAGATACACTGACTTCAACTAGGGTTGCTACTTTCTCCCTCTTGTCCCATATCAATATATCAGGTTTAACAGCTCTGTTTTCTCGGTATGTAACTGTAGGAATTGCATAGTCATAGTAGATGGTGTATGACTTATTTCTCACAGTAGGTTTGGTCATCTGATTCTAACCTATGTTTTCTAGTCAGGGGGGGGGGAGGGTGCCCGTGCATATGTTTGTCAGAGTCTACACTGGATATTCAACTTTTTACAGATGGTCCCGTGGAGATACTTGCACACTCCATTGTGTCGCATTGTATAGTATCCCCCCCCCCCCTCAGCAGAACCTTAGAACTATATGTCAGGTGGCTCATATTTTCATTCTTTTTTTTTTTTTTTAATTTTCTTATTTCTGCGTTCGTTAGCATAGGGACGAGGCATTCTTCCAAATGCCAGACCATCACATCCTATTTAGAGGCTCCAACCGAGTGCTCTTTTAAGGATTTTGGCCGTTCCCTTAAGTGCAATTATTTGGATTTCTTTTGCACTTGGTTTTCCGGGAATACTTTCCAGATACTTTTTGAAATTTTTCTTCATGAGGCCTTTAGCTCCTATTATAACTGGGATAATGTTGATGTTTTTGAGGTTCCAGTTTCTCTTCATATCATACATTAGGCCTTGGTATTTTGTCATCTTCTCCCTCTCTGCTCTGTTTAAGCCACTGTCATTTGGAACACTCACCTCAATCAGTGTTGCCTCTCTTTCTGCCTTATTTAATATGACTATGTCCGGTTTGACTGCTGCATTTTCCAGGTAGGTAGATGTAGGCACCACATAATCATAATGTATAGTATACTTATCGTTTCTCACAGTCCTCTCCGGTAGATGTTCCCAGGACTTAGTGCTACATTGGATGTTTAGATTTTACAGATGTTCCAGTGTATGTATTTGCATACACCATCATGGCGCGTTGTGTAGCTTCCATCTGCTAACATAATTTTGCAGCTGGATATCAAGTGATTCACACTCTTTCATGTGTATGCGTGTTTCTGTGTTCAGTAGGCCTTGTAGATAATGTGTGTATATGAGCTTGCCTTTATTTCAGTTAGTGTAAGAGTATGTGCGTGAGTTTAGTAAGCAGTGTAGACGTAATGTGTATGCTGCCTTTGTCAGTGTGTGAATATATGTGTGGGTAAGTTGCGAGTAGTCAATGTGTTCTCCTCTTCCCTCTATGACAAGCAGCGCGTAATGGCGTGTTGGCTTTCTGTCACCGTGCCATCTCTTCTATCTCTCCTCCGGTGAATGTTGTAATTCTATTTTCTTTTTGTTGTACTAGGCAACTGAATCAAGCGATTTTTTTCCATGCGGACGTAGTAAGCAGCGTTTCACGTGACTGTTATTTTCGCTTTTTGGTGCATGTAGTTAGAAATACACAGGCGAAATATGACAGTTCAACATAAATTAACAACAGAACCATTTTATATACTTACGTATCAGGCAAAAAGTGGTATCTACACCAAAAATTACGGAAGATTATCGTGTTGAATTTTAATTAAAAATATAAATCAGTTTTATCGTATATGTCCGATTTTTCATTGGCATGAACGCATTTAACAACTTATCTCCCGTGTTCTTCTCTTTAAAGACGTAAAATGCATTCGTGTCAATGGAGAATTTGAAATATACGATAAAACTGATTTATATTTTTATTAAAATTCTACTTGATAATTTTCCGTAATTTTTTGCCTGATACATAAGTATATCAAATAATTTTCTTGTTAATTAATTTTTAACTGTCCTATTTCACCTGTGTATTTCTATCTATAAGCACCTGCTGTTTTATAAAATTCTTGCCTGGATCCGGTTTTTGCATGAAAAATGTAATAGCCTTTTTAGAGTTTTTTTTTGGGGGGGGGGGCGTGGCTTGTGTATTTTCACCCACTCAGTTTGTTAGTAAATATATAGGATTGGAAAATATGTCAAACCTGATAGCTTTATTATTATTTTCATTTTTTTAAAATTGGCACGATTATTCAAATAATCATAAACTTTTAGAGACTCTGTGCATTTCCATAACGAAAATGTATTATTTAAATAGGCATTCAAGTAGTATAGTTAACAGTCTAAAAATAGAGAACAAACAAAATATACAATAAATAACTGTCACCGAACGCAAGAAAATGTATTTTTTACCGACCGGCATAGATTTAAAGTTGTTAAACTGCTTTAAAGTTTTTTTTTAATTTCAATATAATATTTCGTCGATACCTGCCACTTTAACGTTTGCCTTAAGCTTCTTTGTATTATAGTTAACAACTGATAAATCAATAATTAAAAGAATTATAACTTATAACCGTCACCAAACGCATTAAAGTTTAATTTTAGACCGATCTATATATTTTTAACTTACTAAAACTGTTTTAAAGTCTTCCCTTATGTCAAAACAAGTTACAGTATCTTGAAGTTTATGGCCGCATGTGTTCGGCCATTTGTTAAAAAATAAAATAAAAACAAACTTTAAAACAGTTTCAGAACTTTAAATCTATACAGGTCGGCAGAAAATTAAATTTTATTGCGTTTGGTAAAAGTTATTTGCTGTATATTTTCTTTGTTTTAGATTTCTTGGCTGTTTACTATATTGCATGATTGTAAAAACATCAATTGATTATTTTTCTTACTCCATAACATTACGGGTTTCAGAGTAGTACACAAAAAGTGGCTATTTTAACATTTAAGTCCTTTGTAAATCTAATTTTCGAGGCATCCTTAATCTTATATATAAGGTTATATAGTCGGATTTTAAAATTTAGATCTAAATGGCATCGCATCTGGCACATGGATATTTGTTTCTGTCGAGTAAATGTATCTTTTTCTTCCTTTCAGCATGTTATTTAGTATACCAACATATTTCTCGGTTCAGTTTGTTTGAAAATAAATTATTCCGGTTAGAAAGATTGTTATGATGACGACAATTATGAATTATGACTTAAATAATGTAAGGGAGATAAATATTTGCAGCTTAAAATATAACTTACCTGAATGACTGTCTCCTTGATGACACCCCCTGCTTTGATAACCTTACAGGACAGACTTCATTTCAGGCTTGAAATAGAACACTTACATCAAATTTGTTGCTAAGGTCGCTCGTTCCATCAACCATGACCGGGTAGAAGTATTTGTATTCTTAGTATCGCCCGCACCGAGCATTGAACCATAAACCCCCAGAAGACTGTCACTAATGCAAATTATCAATCATCATCTCAAAAAAACTTGTTTTCTTGGCCTTTTGTCTAGGAACAAAGTGTAGTATCCGTTCTAATGCTACACTTAGTCTATTCTGTCCTCGCTCAGTGAAGGAGAACTCCTTCTATGCTGAGGCAATTTTTATTTTCGTACTATCCAGAATGCCCTTTTTTGGGGAGCTGGATTTTTCTCTATATTAAAAACCTACCTCGTGTCTAACTTTGCTCTCGTGAGGAGGCAAGTAAATAAGAACTACTTCTTTTCTTTTCTCTAAAACTTGAACTATTAACTTCCTAAACAATAACAAGTCGGCCTAACATCAAATTAGAATCGTATTTGCTTTAGTTACCGTATGGTGGTGAGTGCGTCTTCACACGGCCGTCTTCAGCATAATGACAGAGCAATGATATGCAATCAAAACCGGCACATCAGCTCTGATACCTTTTTGGTGAAGCTGAATATACCAACACTTGATGAACTCCAGACAGGCAGTCGTTACGCTTGTTTGGTCACGTTAAGGGGAACAGTGATCTTGAGATGGAAGGCCGGAGGAAAGTCAGACGACTCAAGAAAACTTAGATGCAAACCAACAACAAGGATCTCCGACAATGGAATTTGAACGGAATCAATCTCCAAGACCGCCAAGTTTGGAGACTGGGATTACAGACTGCCATAAAAAATAAGACTCCTGACTGAGGGAAATCAGACAATAAAATGGATATGCATGTATGTGTGAGGATGTAGAGATGCGATGCAAACGAACGTACGTAGTTACGAGCTTGTATAAGCCACTCTATTTCTTTCTCACCTTTTTCCTATTCATTTCTCTCTTTCTGTATGGAGTGGAAATGGGGTGCAGTCAAATCATAGCGTTATAAAGAAAAAACATAAATTCACATAAAGGTGCTAACTCGACATTTTTTAACCAATGAAAATGATTCCCGCTCATCCAAAACTATTTATTTAGCGAACCTGTGTGAAATACCAATTTCTAATAAATGCAGCAACTTGACAACCAAACCCCCCGAGAGAGAGAGAGAGAGAGAGAGAGGGGGGGGGGGAGAGAGAGAGAGAAAAAAAGTTGAGCCAGAAACAAGACAGTCCGTTAACACAACAATATACCTAGCCCCACTGCCGTTCGAGGCAGGGGAAACACAAATGACTACTCTACTCACACACGCAGACGTTCACACATATTCACACACTGACAAAGGCCGCATACGCACAATGTCTGCTGAACTCACACACGCATATTTACATTGACAAAACAAACAAACATATAGACATACACGCTTCTAACACTCGTGTCTTCTTCCACACTGCAACCATTTCACAAACACGAGAACATTTAACTTTTCTAACGAACAATTTAACGACTCAAAATATCTTTCACATCTAAACTGTAAATTTCTAAACATATAAATATTTTTTGTTCGTTAACAATGATTTTATCTCTTTTATTCACAGAAGGACCCTTTTTAGGGTTCTCCTTTTATGGATAGAAGTTTACATAGATAGGTAAACTAAGAACGCTAGTTCATAGTTTGAGGGTCCTTGTAGAACAAGGGGATTCATTAGCTGAGATGTTGAGGAAGTCTGAATCGATAATTTAAGGGCCGTTAATTATCCACGGGTCTGAAAAATCGTAATCAAAACTTTCCTGCTCAATTACAAAATTTACATTTGATTGAAAGTTATTAATAAGAGTCAATGTTCATTTGTTTTCATTGTGTAAAGTTCAGTGATAAATGTTAGGAGTATTAACATGAATCAGTTTATACATTTGTTCTCATTGTATAAAGTTCAGTGATAAATGTTAGGAGTATTAACATGAATCAGTTTATACATTTGTTTTCATTGTATAAAGTTCAGTGATAAATGTTAGGAGTATTAAAATGAATCAGTTTATACATTTGTTTTCATTGTATAAAGTTCAGTGATAAATGTTAGGAGTATTAAAATGAATCAGTTTATACATTTGTTTTCATTGTGTAAAGTTCAGTGATAAATGTTAGGAGTATTAAAATGAATCAGTTTATACATTTGTTTTCATTGTATAAAGTTCAGTGATAAATGTTAGGAGTATTAAAATGAATCAGTTTATACATTTGTTTTCATTGTATAAAGTTCAGTGATAAATGTTAGGAGTATTAAAATGAATCAGTTTATACATTTGTTTTCATTGTGTAAAGTTCAGTGATAAATGTTAGGAGTATTAAAATGAATCAGTTTATACATTTGTTTTCATTGTATAAAGTTCAGTGATAAATGTTAGGAGTATTAAAATGAATCAGTTTATACATTTGTTTTCATTGTATAAAGTTCAGTGATAAATGTTAGGAGTATTAAAATGAATCAGTTTATACATTTGTTTTCATTGTGTAAAGTTCAGTGATAAATGTTAGGAGTATTAAAATGAATCAGTTTATACATTTGTTTTCATTGTATAAAGTTCAGTGATAAATGTTAGGAGTATTAAAATGAATCAGTTTATACATTTGTTTTCATTGTGTAAAGTTCAGTGATAAATGTTAGGAGTATTAAAATGAATCAGTTTATACATTTGTTTTCATTGTATAAAGTTCAGTGATAAATGTTAGGAGTATTAAAATGAATCAGTTTATACATTTGTTTTCATTGTATAAAGTTCAGTGATAAATGTTAGGAGTATTAAAATGAATCAGTTTATACATTTGTTTTCATTGTGTAAAGTTCAGTGATAAATGTTAGGAGTATTAAAATGAATCAATTTATACATTTGTTTTCATTGTATAAAGTTCAGTGATAAATGTTAGGAGTATTAAAATGAATCAGTTTATACATTTGTTTTCATTGTGTAAAGTTCAGTGATAAATGTTAGGAGTATTAAAATGAATCAGTTTATACATTTGTTTTCATTGTGTAAAGTTCAGTGATAAATGTTAGGAGTATTAAAATGAATCAGTTTATACATTTGTTTTCATTGTGTAAAGTTCAGTGATAAATGTTAGGAGTATTAAAATGAATCAGTTTATACATTTGTTTTCGATAAGCAGACGACAGTGTGAAAGAGTTAATGTGTTGTGAGTATGTGTGTGTGTGTTCGTGTCAGAGTGTGTATGTGTGTGCGTGAGTTGAGAAATGTATTATTAGCTTTCCCAACGCCTGACAAAAAGGCGAGGGAAGCTGGCGAAATATCGATGTTAGATCTGTCGTAGATTTGGGTTCAACATGTTTTATTGAAGGAAAAATCTGTCCTTTTATGCACTCAAGGTGGATCAAAAAGCAATTTTTGACAAATTTCAGAGAAATGTATTTGATTGGCTCACAATTATTGTTTTGTTTTTATTCATTCAGACGAGTGTATGCGCAGAGATATGTGGGCAGAAACGATTTCGCCGCTACATCCGTATGATGAAGTTGGCAAAGGAAAATGGTGATTCTTTCATTCACAACAATCATTTTTGTCCATTTTTTCCCATTCGCCACTTTATAACCTTTTTAATTATCGGCGTGGATCTGGGTACTGTCGTCTGTACCCTATCAAAAACAGAATCAACGCTACGTATGTTATATAATGAGGACCGTGTTTGAATGGAAAAGTTTGAGTTTTGCACTTCTAAATACTTTTCAGCCACTGTGACGAGGACACCATGTTCCATTCCGACGCCAGCCAACACCATGCGTTCTGGGGTATGGTAGTAGTGCCAGTAGGCGTGAAGAAAACGTTTCTCTACGACGGAGACATTCCCGGGGAGACATATCTTGGCCAAACCAAGCGTGTTGTCTCTAAAAGCGGGCTACAAAAGAAAATGGAATTTTTAAGAATTACACTCGGAAAGACGAACGAGAAAGGGTCAGAGGTAACTTCCTTTGGTTTACAATTGAGTCACCGCTTATCAAGGTCCACAGGCCACTCGAGGATAAGGGTTATTGAGTTTGACAGTTTAAACACTGAAGGAATTGGTAACGATGGTTGAAACTGATCTGAAAGTGACTATTTAAGAGGACGACTCAACAAGAATTTTTTTACATTGGACTTGAAAACGGCAATGTTATAGTCAGCCGGGAAGCAGCTCCGTGGTATTGTATTCCACATACGGGCGGTTCTAGGAAAGGAACTTTGTGCATTGAAGTTCCGCTTAGTTCTAGGTACATACAGGGAGAAAGCGTCTTGACGGAGTTCGTGAAACTACGTGATTTTCAGGGGGAGATTTTCTACTCTTGGCTGGCGAGATTTCAAGCAGGAAAGACGTGTTTAGAGTGCTGTCCCAAATGGGTGTGTATATGGGGTGGGGGGGAGTGACGCGCACAGTGTGGATGGATGTAGCGAGGCGAGCTATCCGTCTATCTATCCGTCTATCTATCCGTCTATCTATCCGCCTTTCTCTCTGCCACGCATACGAAAGTAACTCGTCTCTCTGATCTTTCCTGTGACTGTTCTTCTCTTTGCAATAAACCTTTACTAAAGTGATTGTATCCACAGACAAGCAAGAATCTGATTTCTACGACGACGACGACGACAGCACAGGTGTGTATAAATGTTTCATACACGCATCGGTAAATGCAAATATAATCATTGTAGATACAAATTCTTGGTGGAACCGTTTTCTTTTGGTCATTACTAAATTTTGTTCCTATTGGTATTTTTTGTTTATTTCTTTACAGGTGCTTGGATGTGTGATGGTCGCCATGAGTATGGTGACCCGACTCCAGCGGGAGGAAATCAGTCTTTTTGACGCCATCGACATGGACCCGGTCTACATCGTTCTAAGAATGGGCGTTCTGGTGGTTTTCATTAGTCTTATTGGCTGCCTGGGTGCACTTAGAGAGAGTATATGGACGCTGCATCTGGTAAGGCTGTTTTTCTTTATCACTAATTTGCAAACTGAAAAGATATGAGTCCTTTTGTTGCATTACCTCCCCTTCAAGGGGAGGAATAACGCGTTGTATGCCACGATAAATTAAATGTCTGTTATCGAATGCAAATCAGCAAATCAGCAAATCAGCAAATCAGCAAATTATAGACACAGTTAAATCATACTTCGTGTCTTCAACGCTCAAAAACAGCGGCTCTCAATCCAATATCGTCTATGTAGTCTCTAGCCATCCACCGGTGAATGCCTCCCCGGAGGCGGGTATATTCTCCCTCTCGAATCAAAATCGGCAGAACAACACAAAGAAAAGAAGTAGATGTAAAATTTGGAGATTTTTTATTAAGCTGTCGGTGTTGTCTTCATCTTGAATACCTCCATCTCTTAGACCGGAACTTTTAACCACTTCTCATTCTCTGGATTGCCCTCTACTCTTCACCCTACATTTGCTTCATATTTCTCGAACCTCGAATATGCTTACACGGACATTCTATGCTCCTTCAATGAAGATGATTTTCTTTGCATATTTCAAAATGTTGTAAAATATATTTTAATATTTTTATATCTTTCATATTTTTATTTTTTCAAATGTTTGCATAACAGTAATATAAACTTTACGGATTTATCCGTCTGATTTTCTCCTGATGATAAGAGCATATTTTTGAAAATCCATGGATTAAGGAAAGAAAAAAGTTTTATATAGTCCTTGTTTGAATTAATTGATGATTTAATAAATATTATATTTTATCCAATTTTTATTCTCATCATTTATCTTCTCGGCTAGAATTAGCAGAAAATGACTAGGTTTATCAACCCTGAGTTACCTCCCTTGACGCATTGTTTTCCATGGGGTCTTTTAATTGAGATGTACATCTCGTTGTATTTTCATTTTCCAACCAGTTTTGCGCATGCGTCATGATCATATTTCTCCTGGAGATGGTAACAGCCGTGTTTGCAGTCACCCTGATGTCGAACATCCGGGTGCACTTGACCCACACAATCGGCAAGGCGATCAAGCAATACGGAACAAATCCCAGCAAAAACGCCATCCTTGATGACTTGCAGCAAAAAGTAAGTGCAAAAAACAAGAAGTGTGTGTATGTGTGTGTTAGAATTAGTGTTGGGACGATTAATCGGAATCGGGAATCTGAAAACTCGGAACTGTTTGGAGTATCGGAATCGGAAAAATTTATTTATTTCCGATTCCAAAAACGATTCTTTTCTTGACAATAAAAATGGAACAAACACAATTTATTTATTTATTAGAAAATTGTTTATTTACAACATAAGACTAAGGGCCACAGGGCCGCAGGGCCGCAGGGCCGCAGGTTAGGAATCCCATTCTTAGATTTAGCATTGACTCTCCAAGTCTAATTTATTTTATTATTATTGGTAAATCATGGTAAATAAAGTAAATATTCTAGTTCAATAGTTACACCTATTCCTTTATTAAACTTTTTGAAATGTTCAAATTTGTTTTCGCACCTATTTGCTAAATGTCTATATGAGTTCGCAGATATTTATTAGTTTTTTTTTTACTAACGAGTCACCGCTCATCCAGGCCCAAAAGCGACTCGAGGACAAGTGTTAATGGTTTGTTTCAGATGGATGGCAAGAGACAACACCTTGAGGATTGCAGATCATGGTTGGTTCTGGGCTGAATTTGATTACTTAATGGGATGGCTGAACAAAAATTGTTAACATTGGACTTGAAAACGATCATGCTGTAGTCAACTGAAAAGCAGACCCGTGGTATTGTGTTCCACAGACGGACAGTTCTTATAAAGAACCTTTGCTCATGGAAGTTCCATTTAGTTTTAGATACGAAGAGGAAGAAAGGGCAATTATTTACAGTGGTTGTAGAAAGACGAGTTTTTGCTGTGAATGTTTTACTGGGTGGAACCAGAGATTGGAGCTCAGCCGAGCATTCTCAATACTAAAAAACTTCCCCCCCCCCAAAAAAAAGTTAATTCACTTACTGATATGAAGAAAGTGATAAAACCCATTCTTAACATGGATGGGGGGGGGGGGGGGTGGAGGGGGTAATTGACCCTAACCTTAATTAAACACTTAAAAGCATTACCTTCTTCTTGGAAAAAATCTTTTATTAAATAAATTATTTGCAAAACAAAACAACAACAAAACAGTTTGTTCTTTGTTCGTCGAACTTTTACGTCAATACTCGGGCTGACTCCTTTCGTAAGTACTGAACCCTAACTCTGGATACTCATTTATTAAAAAGTATCAGGAATTTGATTCGTCTCTCTTGACAGCAACTCTTTTAAACTCTCTCTCCCTCTTTCTCCTTTTCTCTGTACCTCTGTCTCTCTCAAACTATTCCTGATTTAAGATAAGCTGAGACTAAAAGTGACCGCAACGATTACGAACGATAATTGAGGACAATTATAGAAAAAGATCCCATGAATATCTAACGAGTGTGATTTTAATAATGAGAATGAAATTGATGGAAGAAAATGATCGTTGGGCAAAAGGCAAGATATGATCGCCAGATCATTATCGTATTATTTTGGTTTGCATACAGACATGCACTATATATATATATATATATATATATATATATATATATATATATATATAGAGAGAGAGAGAGAGAGAGGCAGACAGACAGACAGATAGACCGACAGAGAGAGAAAGAAAGAGAGAGAGAGAGAGAGTATGAGTAAAAAATAAATAAATTGACAACATTATTTATTACAGTTCCAAGAATTCAAGATCATCAACGGTTAGACGTACGATCGTTTCCTAGACGTATAGGAATTGTTTTTATTTATTTATTTTTATACATAAATTCCAATATGTGTCTACTTCAGCGCCTTATACGAACGGTCATAAATAAAGGCTCAGTGGTGACATCATTCTTTGAACATGTGTTATTTATACATAGAAGGAAAAAGCATTTTTTGATCAGTTCCACTCTTTACATTTAGAATAATAATAATAATAATAATAATAATAATAATGATGATGATGATGATGATGATGATGATGATAATAATAATAATAATAATGATAATAATAATAATGATAATAATGATAATAATAATAATGATAATAATAATAATGATAATAATAATAATGATAATAATAATAATAATAATAATGTTAATAATAATAATAATAATGATAATAATAATAATGATAATAATAATAATAATAATAATAATGTTAATAATAATAATAATAATAATAATAATAATAATAATAATATCAACAATTGCAACAGTGACAATATCAATAATGGTAATCACAATTGCAATAAATGTAATAACAGTGATAATCAAAGTGTACCTCACACCCTGACAAGATGACGTCACCAATTTGACCGTTCCTGAGTTCGGTTGGTCACCTGGAATTACTTGGGAAAAGTAGCTGTACTGATGAAGGCCCAGATGTTGAAAGGTCCTTGTCCAGCAATCACCGCTCTCCCACATTGTGATTAAAAGATCAGAGGGCAACTGTCCAGCACTGGTCAGCAACTTGGTACCACTGAGGAGCAAATGGTCATTTCAAAGCAGAACAATGAAAGAAAAGTAATTAGCAAATAATTATTTGGGTAGAAAAGTCGTTCAGTTACAAGCAGTCTTCTATCTTTTATTTCTGTGTGTCGAACCGGCAAATCTTAACAAGTTTCTGCCGAGTTTGGTGTGGCAATATCAACCCTAAGTCCTGGGTCTGTCTCTCAACGACGTAGGTTCAGTCGTCGAGAAAAAGTAAGTCTCTGAAGCTTCGACTTATATTGAGAAAATATATTTTGAGACTGGGCGTGACTCCACCCAATAGAATTAATTCAATAACACAAAAAAAATTCTGATTATTATTTCTTGCTATATTTGTAATTTTCAATCGCAGGGATCCACCCTCTAGGCTCTGAGTAGTCAATGGATTCTACCTCGCCGTATTCTTTCCTTCTTCTTTATCTGTTTCTATCTCCCACTGTTACCTCAGTGGGGTGGAGATCCCTCTTCCCTCGAAACTTATTCATAGAAAAAAATGTATTTCCATTAATTACATTTACGATAAAGACAGGGTAGTGTCATTCAGCAGACACTCCACCTTCCCATCGGCCCACACGGCCACATCAAGCCCAGCGATGTATGGGATCCTAGTAAAAATAATTTAATTATCATTTCTTGCAAACGTTTGATTTCATATCACTCATTTTTTACCCTGGCCTTTCCATATCTCAAATCTCAAGGTTAAGAAAACAACCTTTCCTTCTCTAATCAATTTTCACTGGTCTCTTCTCGTGCCAAAACGCTTTTTAAATTTCTTTTTTAATTTTCATAACTTAAGAAAAATAAGACCATCTCACTTTAATCTTTTTCAATTCGGCAATATTGTAATAATCGCCATTATCTTCGCAAACAAACTATTGTCTCTGCGACATACAAAAGCCAGGTGGCCAATGATGAATGTCATTGCTTCATTTTAGGATTTACTATCTCCCAAAATATTGAGAAAAGAAAACAACTCTTTCTTTCTCTTATCTTTGTTGCAAAATAAACGGAAAGCCTTCTTAGGAAATAACAGGGTCTGGTTTCGAATCAACCCTTTTGCGTTTGATAATATTGTCACAAAGAGAGAATCAGTCACTATAAAATTAATAATAATAATGATAATAATAATAATAATAGTAGTAATAATAGTAGTAATAATAATAATAATGATAGTAGTAGTAATAATAATAATAATAATAATAATAATAATAGTAGTAATAATAATAATAATAATAATAGTATATACATTTTATGACTCCAAATCGTCTCTTCATATATAGATATATTTTTATATATATGACATACCCTCCGTTCAGTCTAGAGAGACTATGGACACCCCTGTAAGGAGCTGGCTGCGCGTGTAATTAAGCAAGGGTTGCGCAATCTCTAACAACACCTCTCCTGAGTCGGCACTGCTTCATTCCAATGGCAAGCAATTCAAGACGACTGGAAACAATGCCGAGATAAGCAGAGAGCACATACAGCACCTGGTATTCCCAAATGGTCACCCATTTAGTACTGGCCAAGCTCGACGCCGCTTAACTTCGGTGAACTAACGGGAACCGGTGTGTCAGCGTGATTGTGCCGTGTATGTGTATATATATATATATATATATATATATATATATATATATATATATATATATATATATATATACACAGACACACTCCTTTAAACACACACACAAACACACACACACACACGCACACACATACACACACACACACACATATATATATATATATACGAAAAATTACGATGCATGAGGGCGAAGTGGGCGGAGGGGGGAGCAAAGGGGAGGAAGTTAAGCACGAGGTGTGCATTTAACTAAAACTAAAAACTAAAAAATATATATTTATATCTATTTATATGAATTTAGGTATGTGTATATGTTTATATATTTGTATGTACAAGATTTACTTCTAAACTAATTAACCGATCATTATGAATTTTGGAACACAGCTACAAGGCGTAAAGGGTCCAAATATGGGCTATATTTAGTTTGATTTAGTTATATGCAAAGGGGGTAAAGGGACTAAAGGGTGGGTAAAACTACTTCGTGAAGATTCAGGTACCTCCGATTTTTGTGAAAATTTATCAATAAATATTATCAAATATTTCTCAAATTTCAATTACTTTGGAGCATAATATGGGAACAACTTTTCATTTGAAAATTCAAATATTTCAGATTTACATTGAATTTGATCAATAGTCATTAGAAAAATTCCTTGAATTTCAATTTCTTCTTAAGATCGCTTAAGCTGATTTTTAAAATTTTTAATTCACCCCAAACAAGGCATATTGCCACTGGTGCATAAGCCGCTACCGTGATAGGGGCCAGATTTATAAAGAGGCAACCTGGGTGGGGAATTGGTCAGCAAGAAGTTTGTTCAAATTGCTTTTAAATTTCTGCATATTGGTACAAACCGAGTAACTGAGCAGTAAGGGAATTCCAAAGGCAAGCGAACTAAGGAAAGAAACTATCAGAGTAGAAAATCTTCTGTCATCTAGGGACCTCTGCATTGAAGGGGCGGGATTTTGCTACTAGTCGGGTGGATCGGAAGCATTGTTATCGTTTTTGCCATGTCGACTTCTTGACATGACGTAATTTCCTGAACACGTTAGTTTAATTTTTTAACTTTAACTTATAGTGGAAAATTCCTCATTACTTAACCTAACTTCCCTTGGAAAATTTCGTTTCTATTTTATTTTAACGCACCAAGGTTCAAATATTGCGACCCCTCGTTTAGAGGAGTTCCAATAAGGAGTACATTGTTCTTTTAAAAGAGAAAAGGGAAAATATTTAACAGTATGAGAAAGGTCTGGTATGAAATAGGCTTTATTCAATTTAGTATAATATATATCTTCAGATTTGTAAAAACATAAAAAAACATGAAAATGTAGACATTACAAATGAATGCAGCAGGCCTCCGTCGATCAGGGGCGACCATGGGTGATACATCATTAGCCTAGTTATCCTGGTTGTCTGGAGTGTCCTTTTCATGTTGTAGACATGTTAGTTTAGTTCGTTGAGTGTTGTTGGATGCTAGCCTGGCCGGTGTGATATGGAAGAAAGTCTGTTGCCCATGTAGCACTTCCCCTTCTCCGCGTCGCTGATGGATCCAAAGGAACAGCTAGGCTGTTACAGTTTGGAACTCATGCAGTCGCAGGAGCTGCCAAAACAAAGTTGTAGGCAACATCGAACTGCCTTAGCAGCTCCACTTCTGATTTTTCCTTAAGCTTTACTCCTGAATCCTATCCCAAAGGTGGGTATGCCACAAGGCAGGGGAAATTTGAAATGAAGGTTTTACCTTCCTCAAGATGGATTGCCATCCAAGGCTGACGAACTCCACCTAACCCTAACCCTAACCTTAACTCGAACTCCACCTAACACTAACTCCATCTAACCCTAACTCCACCTAACCATAACCCCAACCCTAACTGCACCTAACCCTAACTCCACCTAACCATAATCCTAGCCCTTACTCCACCTAACCATAACTCAACCTAACCCTAACCCTAACTCCACCTAACCTTAACTCCACCTAACCATAACCCTAACTCCACCTAACCCTAACTCCACCTAACCATAACCCCACCTTACCCGTACCCTAACTCCACCTAACCCTGACTCCACCTAACCATAACCCTAACCCTAACTCCACCTAACCATAACCCTAACCCTAACTCCACCTAACCGTAACTCCACCTAACCATAACCCTAACCGTAACTCCACCTAACCCTAACCTTAACTCCATCTAACCCTAACTCCACCTAACCATAACCCTAACCCTAACTCCACCTAACCATAACCCTAACCCTAACTCCACCTAACCATAACCCTAACCCTAACTCCACCTAACCCTAGCCCTAACCCTTACTCTACCTAAGCCTAACCCTAACCCTTACTCCACCTAAGCCTAACCCTAACCCTTACTCCACCTAAGCCTAACCCTAACCCTAATCCACCTACCCGATACAAATGAATAAGATATTGAACAAGAGACAAAAAAAAAGGCAAAAACAAATGATAATTCATGGACAAATTCAAATTTCAAACAATTGAAAGAAATGTCTGACTCTTTTGCTCATTCCAATATTTTTTTTTCCTTTTTTAACTTTTTCTATAAATCTTCATAACTTATTTGCAATGTCGTTTCTGATTTAATTTTTTTCAGTTGGCTTTTACCTAAATGAAGGAATAAGCGCCATATAAACTGAATAAATGAAGGAATAAGCGCCATATGAACTGAATAAATGAAGGAATAAGCGCCATATGAACTGAATAAATGAATGAATAAACGCCATATGAACTGAATAAATGAAGGAATAAGCGCCATATGAACTGAATAAATGAAGGAATAAGCGCCATATGAACTGAATAAATGAAGGAATAAGCGCCATATGAACTGAATAAATGAAGGAATAAACGCCATATGAACTGAATAAATGAAGGAATAAACGCCATATGAACTGAATAAATGAAGGAATAAACGCCATATGAACTGAATAAATGAAGGAATAAACGCCATATGAACTGAATAAATGAAGGAATAAACGCCATATGAACTGAATAAATGAAGGAATAAGCGCCATATGAACTGAATAAATGAAGGAATAAGCGCCATATGAACTGAATAAATGAAGGAATAAACGTCATATGAACTGAATAAATGAAGGAATAAGCGCCATATGAACTGAATAAATGAAGGAATAAGCGCCATATGAACTGAATAAATGAAGGATTAAACGCTATATGAACTGAATAAATGAAGGAATAAGCGCCATATGAACTGAATAAATGAAGGAATAAGCGCCATATGAACTGAATAAATGAAGGAATAAACGCCATATGAACTGAATAAATGAAGGAATAAGCGCCATATGAACTGAATAAATGAATGAATAAACGCCATATGAACTGAATAAATGAAGGAATAAGCGCCATATGAACTGAATAAATGAAGGAATAAGCGCCATATGAACTGAATAAATGAAGGATTAAACGCTATATGAACTGAATAAATGAAGGAATAAGCGCCATATGAACTGAATAAATGAAGGAATAAGCGCCATATGAACTGAATAACATCCATGTAGAGGAGTTCCAGTAATAGCTCTTCTACACACCGGCCTTTTCTTTTGGATTATTCGGACTACTGTTCTCATCTTACATGTTATTCTCACAACGTTTCGGCCGATGTAACTGCTGATCTTCTTCAGATACGTCTTATCGAACACGGGAATCTATACAGAATTTCAAACGGAACCCTTTATCTAATTTACTAGCGGGAGCTTGTTCTCGTTCCGTCAGCCATGACTGGGTAAACAATCTTAAGTAATTCGTAATTGTATGCATAGTATCGCCCTTACTAAGGATTGAACCGTCAACCTTGAGACGACTGTCACTTAGAACTGATTAAACTTAGAACTTATATTCGTTTGCGCCATGGGTATGACAAGATGCACCTGAAAAAGGTTGGAGGTTACATCAGTGGAACGTTTTGAGAATAACATCCAGAAAGAGAATAGTAGTCCAAATAATCCGAATAATCCAAATAATCTATTAATAATTGAGTTTATGTATCTGTCTCTCTGTCTGTCTGTCTGAAGCCGAAACTCCATCAGAGTAACATGCTATTTACTAAGTCCGCCAGCTTCATTATATACTATTAAAAAAACCGCAATAAACACTATGCACATTTCTCAATTTACATAATTAATTGCTTTTCAACTTCTAATAAATTAATATTCACAAATATACACTCATGATTGTTTTCTTCAGATTTCCACATGTATTTACGCTATTTTGCATGCTAATAATCTTACTTATAAATTAGAATTTAGGCAGACATACATACAGGAAATGCGTTACGTAGTTAATATAACTATGACGAATGGATTAACGCTGGCTGTTTAATCAGTTGTTCCCATCCCTCCCTCTGTTAATTCAATATGGCGCAACTGATTAAACAGCCAGCGTTAATACGGCGCGTTATTTAAAATGTAAACAACAACGCTGGCATTCACCGTGATAATTTTCCTCTTATTTTTTTTTTTAAACCGTTCTAAGTTTGTTTATTTTCTTAATCTTATTAGCCATTAAATTCACTGAATCAAATTGCTTAATTAAAATGATAATTGATTTAAAAATTACTATTTAAAAACACACACACACACCTTATAACAAATTTAGTTTTCACTTTAGGACCCGCGCTAACTTTGACCCCATCGTTAGGGTTAGGGTCGGTATTTTGTTTTTTTAATTGTTGATTTTAATTTACGTACACCTTTTTTCCGCTTTGAAAGACATAAAATATTACTTATTATATTCTGACCTGGATTGGAAATGCGTTCAGACGATACCTTGGTGGGGGGGGGGGACCCCTTTTACTGGGCAAGTAAATAACTTTTTTTAGAATCGTATATAAGGTAACAATTATTTCTTCCTTTCCTTCTCTTATTAACTTTCATTCGTTACTACTACACTATAATAATTACTACATTCAATTTGTATTTAAAATTTTTATTTTCTTTACATTTATGTTTAATGCAAAAACTGTTTACGGTTGCTACAAACCAAAATAATGCAAACTCCGAATAATCCAAATGATCTAAATAATCCAAATTATCTAAATAATCCAAATAATCCAAATAATCCAAATTATCTAAATAATCCAAATAATCCAAATTATCCAAATTATCTAAATAATCCAAATAATCCAAATTATCCAAATTATCTAAATAATCCGAATAATCCGAATAATCCAAATAATCCAAATAATCCAAATAATCTAAATAATCCAAATAATCCAAATAATCCAAATTATCTAAATAATCCAAATAATCCAAATTATCAATCCTCATCTAAAAATTTCCGAAACTTTTTCGTTTTGTCCTTCACGTAATTTATTTCCTTGTCTTTTGTTTTCTTTGCAGTATGCCTGTTGTGGTGCAAATTCGGCAACTGATTGGGGCACAAACCCCTTTTTTAACTGCAGCACGTACGGTCGTCTCAGGTGTAGTGTACCCGTTTCATGTTGCCATCATCCAGTCAGTACCCATTGCGGCCTTCACGGCAGAAAAATTATCTATGGAGTAAGTATACAAAATAATAATCACAAAAAGAATCCATTCTCTGCAAGAAGATTTTATTTATAAAAGTCATTCGTATTTTTAGTTATGGAAGGCCACAATAACCATCATTTTGTGCGTTTCTCCAGCTCTTCTTTGTTCCCTTTTTTTTAGTTGTGATTACGTAGTGTTATCTTATCATGGAAATTCAACAGTTGTATTTTTGTTTATGAAAATCGCTCTAGACAAGGCATGAAACCACAAATATGGACACCCGGCAGTACAAAGATGGACATTGATTGACCACACTCTTGATAGAGAATGACCCACAAATAAAAGGGAAGAAGTAAACCAAGAAAACCCTGAAGTCGTTGGGTGGGGTTAGGGTTAGGGTTAGGGTTAGATACCAAAAGAACTGACATTACATGGTGGCGGTTGGAGAAACTTGCCCGGAACTAGGAACCTTGATTTGCAGCCTATGTCCAAAGTTGGGCGATAAAGTCGCGACTCATAGAAGAATTTCCTAGTGTTCAGGACGGAGACACACAATTATACGGCATAATCACGTTGATACACCGGTTCTCGGTAGATCACCAAAGTTAAGCGACGTTGAGCCTGGCCAGTACAAGATGGGTGATTATTTGGAAGTACTAGGTGCTGTATATCACCCCCCCCTCTCTAACCGGGATATACATGCTTACTAGGAAGTGCATGTGAATTTGTATTCCCCATAAACTGCCTCTCTTAGTGGAAGGCGGAATGCCTGACACTGGGCGAATACTACAAAAAATTATATTACCGGTAATTCATGAATAAAATATAAAATAATAATGCATAAGTCACGTATAAGCGAGAAACACACATACACATAAATACGTGAAATGGTATGAATATAGAGGAGAGATGTACAAATATTCATAACGCCCTAGCAGGAAGACCCGACGTTGCTCGGGATGTTATAAGGAATACTATGTCCCTTTTTCACTCTGCTCATAACACCACATTACTTCTCTTTTCTTTTTTTACTGACCCCGTTTCGACCCTTAATATAATCGGAAGAAACTGACATTTTGTGAAAACTCTCCGAAGTAGTGTCTTAAACATATGGTTTCAATTTCATTAAAATCTGCTATACGTATTTGAAGTTTTAAGGGGTCTGTCCCCATAGCTCCCTTATAGTAGGCACAGAGAGATTCGGCACATCGAAGGCCATGTAGAGATTCGGGACCAATTCTATTGTCTTCACTGGAACTTTTTACATATAAATACACTTTTAGTTTTTTATATAGATAACACACACACATACACACCCACAAAGATTAATTATTAGCGTGCGTCTATTCAAAAGACGCGGCCATCGTCTACATCTCGTCCAAGCCAGGATCCACGCTACAAGGTGCGTTGTTTTTTTTATAGCAGTGAGATCGTAAAGAAGCATGAAACGATTTATTGACGAAAAATATCTATACATTTGATCGAAGCAGTAGCAGTGAATGTTGTTTTTATGTATCGACTTTTCATTGGACAAAAGCTCACATCAGCAGTTTCCTTTAACCAATTACAGCACACAAATTATTCAGTTCCAAAAATCTGTGCATATTATAAAAACTCAAACACATGTTTCGCCCACTAATATATTCAGAAGAAAGTGAAATTTTGTGAAAACTCTAGTTTCTGATACATGTAGTTTGAAGCTTTAAGAGGGCTCTACCCCCATAGTTCCCTAAGAGGCCCCCCTGTTAGGGAACTATGGGGGTAGATTCGACACATTGAGAGGCATGTAGAGATTCGGAGACGACTTCCATTGTCTCCCATGGAGAATTTTATACATATGATTAAAATTTCATTAAAATAGGATATATTTGAAGCTTTAAGGAAGGTTCTTCCACCATAGCTTCCTTAGGGGTCACTTAGAGATTCAAGACTACTTCTCATTGTCTTCCCCGGAAAATTTTTATTCATATTTGAATTTTATCAAAATGGGATATATGACAATATATCCCATTTACATCTAAATACACTTTAAGTTTTTATGTAGATTCTCTAACCTTTCTTTCTATAGGGAACACACACAGACAATTGCATTTCTATATATATATATATATATATATATAAATAAATATACAGAGAGAGAGAGAGAGAGAGAAAGAGAGAGAGAGAGAGAGATTTGGGTCATTGATACCTATGAATAGTTTCACGTTCACACCAATCCTCTCATAGTAGTGCTCATCCAGCTGACAACTTCAGTAATCTTTATCCTCGAGTAGCCTTTGGCCTTGGTAAGCTGTGATTCATTAGTGTATAAAAAGTTTTATCCAGTTCAAATATATAAATATATATTTATATATTGAGATATTTTTTGACAAAAAACAAGACCTTATAAAAAGCAAAATTGACTTTTATCTAAAAAACGTACAGCTGTTTCCTCATTGTTAGACAGACGAGGCATTTATAAAAACAAAGCCTGAGTTTTATCAACGAATGAATCTTCAGATTTAAAGAAAAAACCGGACTTACTGCAAACATTGTTTACGAAAAAAAACATCCATTTTTTCCCCGTTATTCTTTTCTTTTTACATGATACATGCAGTGAACAAAGAACTAGATTTTCGTCGTTTTTTCTTTTATATATATATATATATATATATATATATATATATATATATATATATATATATATATATATATATCTTAATTATTATAGACTGTTTAAAAAGTAGTTATGCAAATTAGGCATTCATATATATGTCTATGGGTCTTTCCTCTGTACTATATATAGAGTATTTTAAAATATTGTGCTGTATTATTGATTTAAATAACAGTAACCCGTTTTGATGGTAATAGAGGAGTGGTAAATGAAAAAAACTTTCGCATTTATTTATTTTGTCTCAGTGGTCAATGTGCCTTGTTTGGGTGTAATAAAGTTTGGTAATTAAATAAAATAAATAAAGTTCGATAATTAAATAAAATAAATAAAGTTCGATAATTAAATAAAATAAATAAAGTTCGATAATTAAATAAATAAATAAACATGGGATCGAAGGTACTGATTCGAAATCTGCGGTAAGTTTTGCTCTTAAATCAACTGTTTAACTGTGATGCTGCGACACACATACACACATACACACATACACACATACACACAAACACACATACACACATACAAACAGACACACATACACACATACACACATACACACAAACACACAAACACACATACACACATACACACATACACACAAACACACATACACACATACACACATACACACAAACACACATACACACATACACACATACACACATACACACAGACACACATACACACAAACACACAAACACACATACACACATACACACATACACACATACACACAAACACACATACACACATACACACAAACACACAGACACACAGACACACATACACACATACACACAAACACACAAACACACATACACACATACACACAAACACACATACACACATACACACATACACACAAACACACATACACACATACACACAGACACACATACACACATACACACAAACACACAAACACACATACACACATACACACATACACACAAACACACATACACACATACACACATACACACATACACACATGCACACATGCACACAGACACACATACACACATGCACACATACACACATACACACATGCACACATACACACATACACACATACACACATACACACATACACACATGCACACATACACACATACACACATACACACATGCACACATACACACATACACACAGACACACATACACACATACACACATGCACACATACACACATACACACATACACACATACACACATACACACATACACACAACTCCAACGTTGCCGGAGACTTCATCTAGTACATATATAGAGTTGACATCTGCTATTCGTGGGATCACAAATTCGCGGATTTTCAGCATAAGCATTGCCTTACCTTTTTCTGCATAAATTCGGTAGAACTTACAAATATGATAATCATTTAAGTCCAATTAAGTCCAATGTGACAAAAAGACGCAATTAAAAACACTAATTATTCTGTAGAAATCATATTAAATGCGGCTCATACAAAAGCTCTGGTATTCCAAATTTTCGTGAATTTTATACGAAACTGAAATATAAAAAAATAAAATCAACCAATTTGCAAGCAGAAAGGGTTAATCTACATTAATTTGTTGGTTTCCATGCAAAAGACAGACGCGAATTTACAAAAACCTAATTTTGAACTTTTGAACTTTGAGGTATCAAAATCTATTCGCGGATGTTCGCTATTCGCGGATGTTCACTATTCCCGGATGTTCGCTATTCGCGGGTGTTCGCTATTAGCGGGTGTTCGCTATTCGCGGATGTTCGCTATTCGTGGGTGTTCGCTATTCGCGGGTGTTCGCTATTCGCGGATGTTCGCTATTCGCGGGTGTTCGCTATTCGCGGATGTTCGCTATTTGCAGGTGTTTGCTATTCGTGGGTGTTCGCTATTCGCGGGTGTGTCTGAAACCTAATTCCTACAAATAGCAGGGGCCTACTGTATATAAATTTATATTTCTACAATATTTCATATATCTGTAATTTGATTGGCCCTACCCTTACTTCTTCTCTACACCCTCTCTCTCACAGACGTGATGTTGCTAGTCTCAGTCTTTTCTATAAATACTATTATTGCACGTGTTCTTCAGAATTATGTAATCTATTCCCCGCTTGTTTTTTTCCAGTTCGTTTGACTCGTTGGTCTAGTGGTCTCCATCAATTCGCTGTTTTGATACGTCATTGTAATACAGCTTCCTATGCCAGTAGCTTATTTCCAAGAACTGCAGGCTTGTGGAACTCTCTTTCTGCTGACTGTTTTCTTCCTACCTATAATCTTGGTCGTTTAAAGACTAAGGTCAATAGGCACTTCCTGTCTTTGCGATAATCATATTTGTTCTTGTTAGCTCCTTACATCAAGTGGCTTCATGCCTTGTCTTGATCGATTTCCATAAAAAAAAAATATATATATGTATATATTTCTACTTTTCTTTTCTCTTTCTCTCCTAGATCCATGCTCAGAGCAGACCAATCTTTAAGAAGGGATGTGTAACGGTTCTGTTGAACATTTTCAAAATGAACACCATCATCATTGGTCTCTCCATGATGGTCATCGGAATTCTTGAGGTAATTATGTTTTCTTTTTCCGGCAGACATGTTTTCATATAGCCCTACGGTGCACCAGTTCTTCAATCCTATTAAACATCGTCCTGTAGCAGTGATTAACGATTTTCCTTGGGCGGAATTATAATTATGCAGATGTGATTTGGTTGTGTGTCAGCCAATCAGACCTCACGGCATTCTAATACATGTTTATGGACTTAGTTTTACAGCAGAATACAGACTTGATTCCGGCAGAAAGTCGACAACAGAAAGCAGCCAGATAAGTCAACATCACTACGCTCTGCCTTCCTCGTCCAGAGGAAATGAATAATTCTTCATAAACAAACTTTTATATCTGTTGTGAATACTTAAATGTGAGAAGACTTCGAACTGTGTTTCACTCCTTCTTTGTAAGGTGCAGAGGTACATCACATGGACACTTTAAAGATACCCAGTGATTGAACGCCATCCCACCATCTCTCTTTTTCTTTATCTGGGAAACTTGTGGACACTTGCTTGTCACTTAGTTTCACACGACTAGTCTGGACCACTTTTGTTTTGATAGGTTGAGGGTACAGGTTTGACAGTTTGTCTGGCTGCTGTTTCCGACTGGTAGTACAGGATCCGTAACTCTTGAGTAATGCTAAGAGTGGCTGCTCTATAAACAGTTGTATAATATCGGAGTAACTGTAGTGTCATGTCGCGCATGAAAACGAACTCTGCAGTTATATCTGATGGGCTTTCCTGAGGCCACAACCACATAGATAACAACTCCGCTAATAGTCTACTTGTGAACTTGTTTTCTGATATCCAACAAACACACACTTAGTCCAACCCACTCTATCAAAAATATTAATGACAATGAGAACAAACAGTGAAACTATCAAACCTGACACTCCTAAAAGGCAACCAAATCACTTTTTCCCTTGAGGCTCTCCTTTACAAATAGATGCGGGCTTAGAACTTACAAAACTTCCTACTCTAATAACTTTATTCCTCGGACCACTTGCCTTTGGAATTCCCTCCCTGCTCCTTGTTTCCCTGAATGTACCTACATGCAAAAATTAAGATGTAATATGAACAAACATCTTGCTGCACAACTCCCCATTTAGGATGCCCCCTATAAATCTGGCCCCTCAAATCATGTTTGGGTTGAATAAAAGCAAAGAATAAATTAAATAAAAGGTATCACTTACTTATCAAGGATTATGTTATTTTATCTCGTTTTATATTCGTTCTGAAGCCACAGCTTTACTAACGCCTTCACTGGCTTCTAATCAACATCATGCTTTTACTCCAGACCTGAAACGGAAGACTTACATCAAATCTGTTGCTAACGCTGCTGGTAGAATGATTGGATCATTCTACCGCTTCATCAAGTACCTGACTCCTGACGCACTCCTCTACTTGTATAAAAATCAGATATTTCCTAAGATGGAATACTGTTGCCATATCTGGGGTTGCAGCTGATCGCACTCTTTCTTCCCTTGACAGAGAACAAAATGGACTTTATAAAATATCGTGGGGTGGGGGATGATGTCTTTTCTTCCCTACAATTCTTTTTCTCACAGACCAGAAACTGCTAGTCTTTCTCTACTCTATCATTAGTTTCATGATAGGTGCTTAACTACGTTTCAATCTCTGCTTCTTTCTTGTAAAACATTCACAGCAAGAACTCGTCTAGCTACAACCACTCTCCTTTCTTGGTCTTTCCATTCTTCAGTTTGTGTGATACTAGCCAAGGTTGGTGCTACCATGTGTGTGTGTGTGTGTGTGTGTGTGTGTGTGTGATTCTTATTCTTCTTTTTATCATTATTATTATTTAGTTATTATTAATTAGTTAGGTAACATATGACATTTTATTTATTAAAGTTACCACTGTAAACCAAGGGGAGAGTCTATCAGGCATGTGTACGCAGTGTGATAATGTATGGAAGTGAAACCGGGCCAGTGAGGGTTGAGGATATGCGTTGCATGGAGAGAAATGATATGAGAATTATACGATGGATGCGCAATGTGATTCTTAAAAACAGGCTTAGATCTGATGACCTCAGAGGAAGACAGTATAGGGAGACGTGTGCAGAACAGGAGACTGTTGGTTTGGTTATGTTGCAAGAATGTAGGAGAGTGCTTGGTCCAGTAGATGTAGAACAGTTAAGGTAGCAGGTCAAGTTCAGGCCAAGGAAAACATGGGAGGAAGTGATAAGGATGGACTAATGATAAAGACGGATAAATAAAGACCTGGGCGGAGATAAGTTAGTTTGGAAGTAAATTTCATAAATGCCAGCATGTAAAACGGACGTTAAAACGATGATGATGATGATGATGATGATGATGATGATGACGACGACGACGCTGCTGCTGCTGCTGCTGCGGCTGATGATGATGATGATGATGATGATGATGATGACGACGACGACGACGATGACGATGACGACGACGCAGCTACTGCTGCGGCTGATGATGATGATGATGATGATGATGATGATGACGACGACGACGACGACGACGATGACGACGACGCAGCTGCTGCTGCTGCTGCTGATGATGATGATGATTTCTAAAGGCATTCTGAGGAGGGTTTTTAAAATTTTTTTTTAACGTAGTTCACCCCAAACAAGGCAGGACGCCACTGTAGACGTAAAGGGCTACTGAGAAGAAAGAAAAGGGAAGAAGGTTTTGGGAGGGGGGGGGGTGTCAACCTAAACTGGGATCTGCGCAGCGAGATGTCTGTTTACATTAGTTTTAAATTTCTGCATGTCAGTACTGACGGGGAAACAGGGGGCAGGGAGGGAGTTCCAGAGGCCAGCAGCACGAGGAAAGAAGCTATTTGAGTAGAAAGCTCTCCGGCATCTGGGGACCTCCACAGTGAATGGATGGGATTTAGTTGATTGTCGAGTTGGTCTAGTGAATTTACGTCGAGGGGGCACCAGAGTAACCAATTCATCGGAGCACAATCCATTGAAGTATTTGTAAAACAAGCACAAGGATGCTACATTGCGGCGATGGGACAGGGACTGGAGCTTGGTTGACAGTGAGGGACCTATTAAGTTTGCGACTCTTTTTTGGACCTTGTCAAGGAGGAAGAGAGTAGTAGATGATGCACCAGCCCAGATGTGGCAACAATACTCCATGCATGGGCGGATGGTGGCTTTGTATAGATACAGGATAATGTCAGGTGTCAGGAGTTTACTAGCACGGTAGAGGGAGCCAAGCTTCTTTGCGGCAGCCTTGGCAATGTCTTCGATGTATTTGTTCTAATTCATGTTACTTGTGAAGGTTAGGCCGAGGAGTTTGAATGATGAACTCTCAGGTAGGGTGTTATTTGCCATGACAATCGGTGGTTGGAGAGGTTTCTTGTAGTTATTGAAGGAAAGGAGCTTTAGCTTTGCGGCATTAAAAGTTACCAACCATTTATGACCCCAATCCACTACAGCCTGGAGGTCATTTTCTTATGGGATTGCTCACCAAAATAAGACGATTCTTTTTTGCTTTTACGTTGCAGATTGTATCCGTGGTTCTGGCCTACCTGACAATTAAGGGAATCTACGAAAAAAATTCCGAGCGAGTCTACATTTCCACAACTTGAAGGGTGAACAGTAGTGAAATCCCACCTTCTTCGCTAAATCAATCGGACGTTTCAAGCCACACAAGAGGGATATCGGTGCCACGTGAATTTCTTCGAAGACTTATTTATGGACTTTTTCATCTTGTAATCAATATATTTATTTTGTTGGTAAATATATATATATATATATATATATATATATATATATATATATATATATAAGAGAGAATATCCAATATTTATATATATGTACATATATATATTAGAGAATGTCAAATATTTATATATAAATAAGAGAGTGTCAAATATTTAAATATATATATGCACATATATATATATATATATACATATACACATCTATATACAAATAAGAGAATTTCAAATAGTTATATATATATATATATATATATATATATATACATATATATATACATATATAGATATATATATATAAGAGAATGTCAAATATATATATTTATATACATATATATATATATATATAAGAGAATGTCAAAAATGTATGTATATATATATATATATATATATATATATATGTATATGTACATATATCTAAAAGAATGTGAAATATTTATATATATATATGTGTGTGTATGTGTTATTTAAAATCAATTAGAAGAACTCTTTGTGAGTTATCTAAATAGATTATTCATCAACTTGCAAAAACCATTCAAAGCTCGATATTTTATATGGCAAAATAGAGGCTAATATATATTTTCAAACTTAAATTATCTTTAAATCATAATTCAAAATAAAGACTCCTAATACTATTTACCATGATTACAGCCGTTTCCAGATGTCTTTATTTTCAGTTATACAAAAATATACTTAAATGATGAAAGGCGTTGTTGTTTTTTGTATAACTGAAAATAAAGACATCTGGAAACGGATGTAAGCATGGGAAACAGTATACAGACTCTTTATTTTTTATGATAATTTATAGATAATTTTTAAGTTTAATATATATATATATTATAATATAATAATATATAATTATGCAGTGAAAATTCAATATTAAAATAATTAACATTTTAACAGCATTTAAAGTTGTTGCTATATTTCATTACATATATATATATATATATATATATATATATATATATATATATATATATATATATAATGGTAATAATCCAGGTTAAAACATCCACAGGGTAGTAATCCAAAGAATTTCAACCGGGTTTATAAAAAGTGGTCAATATCAAATAGAGCTTTATATATGATTATTTTTATTTACACAGACATGTACAAAATCTGCAACACTGGCATGTCGATGTTATCGATCAACAGTCATTATAAACTGAGATCTCATCAGGCAGAGTTAGAATCCGATCTTAACCTCAGATCATATTTCTCTCCAAATATGATCTGAGGTTAAGATCGGATTCTAACTCTGCCTGATGAGATCTCAGTTTATAATGCCTGTTGATCGATAACATCGACATGCCAGTGTCGCAGATTTTGTACATGTCTGTGTAAATAAAAATAATCATATATATATATATATATACAGTGTGAGCTAAAAGTAGGTGGAGAGTAAAACACATTTATTTAGAGATCACTTATACGTACAATACCATGTAATAAAACAATTATATTACTGAAAATTAAATGCTATTTATTAACGCAAGTTTTCAAACTGTTTTCCTTCTTGATTTAAACAGCTTTGGAGACTGCCTCTTACGCTTCGATAAACATTTTCTAAATAAATGTTTTTTACTGTCCACCTACTTTTGGCTCACCCTGTATATATACTTAAATGTATAATGCTACTTTATGGTGGACGCATGTGTTTGCGTAGATAATGCCGTTATTAAATGAAACCGTTTATACTTATCTACGGGGCTGATAACATAGAAAGTCCCTGAAGAGAAAAAAAATGAGGTCCACACAGGATTCGAACCGGTTCCTACGAAGAAGGACCATCTTAAGCCGGTGTCAGTTTAACCGCTTCCCTATCGAGCCGCCGGTGAATTGAAAGTTAAATTTGAACAGATAACTCAAATTTCTCGCTTTGTGGTCAATATATGTTTATTTATTATGGAAGTCAGCAAAATATTGTGAGCTTGTATTAAGTAAACAATGGAGTATATTTTTGACGATGCGTTATTATAGAGAGACGAGTGGAAAAAGCGGATAGACCAAAAAATGCAATCAAATTAATTCATACGGTGAGATAAAAAAAAAATATTGCGTCATTATTATCAAAAGACTTGTTCAGAAATGAGTGGAAAAATTATTTTTGACTTTTTACAAAAAAAAAAAAATGACAGACATGAGAGATAAAGAAAGTTTGAAAACATAAGAGAAAAGAGCAACAGAATAAGAAGAAGAAGAAAAAGGGGGATTTCATGTTATTTTCAAATATACAAGGTGATGTGGACGATGAAAAATAGAAGTAAAAGGTAGTGAGAAAAAGAAATGATGAAAAAATACAAAAGATTAAAGATGAAATAAAACTCTCACCAAAAAAAGTTACAAACGATGTCGACTACTCTAACTCTCTCTCTCTGTCAGCTTCTGTCTCACTTTCCCTCCGTAAAATTGTTTAACTCTATTCCTCCTTCGCCCCTCTCTTTCTACATTGACGAAATGAAACAGCGAGGAAAGAGGTTTTGGTCTATCTGCTTTTTCCACTAACCTCTACATTTTGTCAGATTTTATCAAAACCTTTTCAGATATGTATATGCAGAAACATGGAAGAAAATATTAATAAAAATGATTAAAAAAAACCCTGTTTGTGTGAAAATGGAGGATCGATTTGATCCACATGACATTTCGGTAAAATGCAGAACTTTTTTTCGATATGTACAACCAATAGAAATAGTGCTCGTTAATTCGAGAAGAGGATCACGAATAAATAAGATGAAATCAATCAGAGCAGAAGAAAAAATAGAAAACAGAATCTGGTGGTAATGGAAGTGTGTGTATGTGTGTGTATGTGTGTGCGCATTGTGTGTGTGTGTGTGTGTGTACGTATGTGTTTATGTGTGTGTAGGTATGTGTGTCTGCGTATGTGTGTGTCTGCGTATATGTGTGTGCGCCTATATGTGTATGTGTGTGTGTCTGCCAATGTGTGTGTGTATGTGTGTGCGCAATTGTGTATGTGTGTGTGCGTATGTGTGTATGTGTTTATGTGTGTGTATGTATGTGTATCTGCGTATGTGTGTGTGCCTGCGTATATGTGTGTGCGCCAATGTGTGTATGTGTGTGTGGGTGCGCGTATGAGTGTATGTGTGTGTATGTGTGTGCGCATGTGTGTGTGCATATGTGTGTATGTGTGTGTGCGTATGTGTGCATGTGTTTATGTGTGTATGCATATGTGTCTGCGTGTGTATGTGTGTATGTGTGTGTGGGTGCGCGTATGTGTGTATGAGTGCATGTGTGTGCATGTGTGTGCATTAATTGTAACTAGTTGAACCCATGGAAATTCCACAGTTGTAGCCTTCATCTTTTGTGTATAGCTGGCGTGCTTAAAAATATTTCGATTCTAAGGACGTCCGGCACCAACGCTGACCCCACCATATTATTGCACCCCCCCCCCCTTTGTTCAAACTGAAACATACTCATCGAAGTACTCTGCTTACTGTAGTTTCAGGATATGTTTGGTTATGGGGGGTCTATCTCCATAGCCATTGTAGGAGTCTGTAACATATTTCCATTCTATGGACGTCCGGCGTGAACGCAAACCCCACCATATTATTGTACTATCTTTGAACAGAACAGATACTACACTTTGAATTATTTATTTGCAGAAAATATATATAAGAAAATTTACATTCAAAACAAATTAGGCACAAGGCCATCAAAAGTGTGGAGAAAATGGGTGTCGTTGGTATTCCTAGGTCAGAAATGATCAATAATGTTTATCCTATCCTTAACTAGAATCATCTCAGTCACCACAATACCACATTTACACTAGGGTCCGTCCTACTTAAGATATTCCAAAACCAATTGGACATTTTTATTGTTCATACATATACTACACTTTGATCCTAGCTTTAGTTTGAGTTTCATGTTCAACACAATAGCAACATCAGATGACATTTTTAAAAAGTCTTTTTTTTTATTGCATTTTCTGTGATTGCGCGATCCCATCTTTTAAAAAAGTGATTGAAGGTGATAACGTACGTACAAACATGAAATTGTCTTAGCATATTACTATATAGATAAGCCATCAGGCGAGAAAGGGCTGAGTGAGGGCCCAGCATTCACTGCCATCAAATATAATGCTCCTAACACAGCTACTATAAAACCTACACCCGGGGTAAGTTGTATAAGAGTCATGTTAGAAGTGTCATATTATATGGCAGCGAATTCTGGACTCTTACCAAAGCTTCTCTGTTGCCGACTGCAACACAATAACAGATCCATGGTTAGATGGATCCGCAATGTGTAATCTGACCCTAAACCCAACACATTAGGGCGGAGGATTTGCTGAAAGCACTACATATTGACTGTGTGCATGTGTGTGCGCATGTGTGTGCGCATGTGTGTACGTATGTGTGTATGTGTTTATGTGTGTATGTATGTGTGTCTGCGTATACATAGCATAGACGTTTTC
>OY744542.1:14630918-14633418 GCA_963556195.1 Sepiola atlantica | reverse complement strand
CCTAACCCTAACCCGAACCCTAACCCGAACCCTAACCCGAACATCTCCTCGTTTTAGTTTTTAAATGTACTGAGTGCACTTGGGGTTAACTTGGTGGTGCTTTACTCGAGTGTGACTGCGCTTTGGCCAACTCCTGTGAGATCTTTCATAATTCCCATTTGTATTTGTCTGATTGGGAGGTGATGGAGATGGCAGTTCAAATGTGTCCATTAACAGATCGAACGGAATTTTTGTTCTGTTGTCAAAACTAAGTTGTCTCCAGTGTATCTGGGACGTAACTGGTTTTTGTGCCGTGCCCAGAATTGACTCCCGACTTGAAAATCATACAGGAATTGTCCATTTATTTTGCAGATGATGCCCGGTACCCAGTTTGGCTTGCCAGGTTTGTAATTCCCAGCAAACACCGGTGTGCCAACTGAAAATGCTTTTGTTTTTGTTAGGGCTTGGTTGTTGCTTTTGACGCTGGGGCTGTAAAGCGTCCAGTGTGGTACGGAGTTTTCGTCACATGAGTGCTTCTGCTGATGATAGACCATTCTTCACATCACTATTTGGTGTTATTCGATATGAAAGGAGGAAAGCATGTAGTATCTCCTCTGTTGTTCCCCCCCCCCTTGCTTTGAGTAGTGCCCGTCTGAATGTGTCTACAAACCTTTCGGCTGTCCATTGGATTGACGATGATAGGGTGGCGACCGGACGTGTGTTATACAACACGATTTGCAGAATTGTTGGAATGACTCAGACGTGAATTGTTATCCGTTGTCTGAGACTAAAGTCTCGGGTAAGCCGTGTTGACTAAATAGTCACCTGAGTACTGTTACCGTAGACTGAGTGTCAGTCTGTTGCATTGGAAAAACTTCTGGCCATTTGGAATGGGCATCCACAACCACCAGAAAACTAAGGCCATTGATATGACCAGCAAAGTCTATGTGTATTCTGGACCATGATCGCTCTGGGTATGTCCAGCAAGAATCAACAATCCGAGGTGGATTCTTCGGCGCTTACACACACTGGATACAACGTTTGACAGTACGCTGAATGTCTGTGTCTATGTTAGGCCAATAGACCACACTGCGGGCTAGTAATTTCATTCGATTAATGCCTGGATGCCCCGAATGTAGCTGTTTAAGGAATGCTTGTCTGAGCTTAGCGGGAACAAACATCAAACAACCATCTATGACAGAAAGAGAGCCACTGTGGCGTTTGAACTGTTGGAGGTCTCCCGTGAGGTTAGGAGGCCATGAATGTTGGAGAAATCTGCAGACTTTTTGTATTATTGGATCTTGTAGTGTTTCACGCTTTATATCAATCCTTGTCACTGGAATTGTTCGGATACAATCTGTGAGCGTGCGTTGAAAATCGTCCTCGATGCTGATGGCAGCGATGACATTGTCGTCATCTGGAACTGATTGTGCACTGATGAGTCGTGACAAGACATCAGCTTGGCCAAATTCTGTTGCCCGCCGATACTGTATAGCGAAATCGTACTCCAGTAGAATGATTGCCCACCGTTGTAATCAGCTGGCTGAATATACTGGAATACCCTTTTTTGGGCCAAATATTGAAAGTAGTGGCTTGTGGTCTGTCAGAAGTGTAAAGTGACGCCTGAACAACATCTTATGTAATTTCTTCACAGCAAAATATCAGTGCCAGTGTTTCTTTTTCCACTTGACTATAATTGCATTTAGCAGGTGCCAGGGATCTGGCTGCATGCATGATAGCTTTCTCAGTTCCATCTGTGAATATATGCAAGATAACTGCTCCCACGCAATGATTTGATGCATCCGCTGCCACGACTATTTTCTTATTGGGATCAAAATGTGTGAGCAGTAGGTCAGAGTTAATGAGTGCTTTGATTTTGTCACATGATTTTTGACAGTCCACGAGCCAGGACCATTTTGTGTCTTTTATCAACAGTTTGTTGAGTGGTGATTTGATGGAGTGAAGGCAAAAAACTATCGTAGTAACTCACCATTCCCAGAAATACGTGTGGACCGCTAACGTCCGATGGGGATGGCATGTGTTGAATGGCTGCCACATTAGCAAGATCTGGACGACGACCTTGACGATCAAAAATAAATCCCAAGTATTTTAGGGAAAGTAAATAAAAATGGCGCTTTTCAGGCCGGAGCTGGAAACCAAAGTCTTGGATGTGGGTTAGGACCTTGCTGATCCGTTTTGTCAACTCCTGGTTGGATTGAACGACAATGATGTCATCTACGTATGCAGCTGCACTTCGTCCATGATCTGCTGAAATATTGCAGAGGCTGTTTTTACCCCAAAAGACAAACGAGTTAATTGGAATAATCCACGGTGTGTGTTTATAGTAAGCAGCTCCCTGGAGGTTTCTGCCACTTCGACAAATAAGCCTCTGTGAGGTCCAATTTTGCAAAGCAGGTGCCACCATTAAGTATGGTGAAGAGATCATGATTATTGGTGATCCTCTAGTGCTGCATTGAGACCTGTTGAAAAATCAGCACACAACCGAATTGAACCATCGGCT
>OY744542.1:14538418-14620918 GCA_963556195.1 Sepiola atlantica | reverse complement strand
TCCTTGGGTTGGTGTGACGTTATCCGTTGAGTTGTAATACACGGTTTTGAGAAGAGCAGAAATGCCAGGGCATGCCGGTAGTTTAATTATTTTAGATATTGTTCATTCTTTTTTTTTTATAAGCATTGACTGAAAAGTAATATAAATGACGATAAAAATCCCTTTTTACAATGCGAGACAAATTTATTTCTTTTTTCTTTTTTTCCAATTAATTTCGGAGGAATCCTCCATCATCAGAGATATATTATCTCTTCTTTTTAAATAAAATAAACAAGCTTTCACTTTTGTTTATAGGTAAGACGTCCTTGGGTTGGTGTGACGTCCTTGGGTTGTAATACGCGGTTTTGAGAAGAACGGAAATGCCAGGCCATGCCGGTAGTTTAATTATTTTAGATATTGTTCGTTCTTTTTTTTATAAGCATTGACTGAAAGAACGAACAATATCTAAAATAATAACCATAAATCTTAGTGAAAAATGAAAAAAGAAAGCGGAAACGGTGTACGCGCAATTGGCTTAATTAAATTGGCCATTAGAAGTCAATTTCATCCAAAATTATTCTGGTCGGTCCTGTCGACACTACATAACATGATGAGAGCCCGTTAGGCGTCATGCAACAACCCCATTCCCCCCCCCAAAAGGAAGCAATGCCTGGGAGGATGGTCTACTGTTACCTTTGGACATTGTGATGAATTCTAAGTAACACTAAACTTCCGTATTTATTTGTATCCTATGGAGACCTACAGCTGACTATGATATCGCACAGGATCAGTGGTAGATCTGTAGTATTATGCAGAGCTTAATAAAAATGACAACACATGTATCTTATGAAAATATAAGATGTATATTTATTTGTTGGTGACGATGAGGGTGGTGGTTGGAGAGGGTTTGTGCACATGGAATCAGACGGTTGATTCTTCTCTGAGACTCGATCGTCAACTAACTTTCGGTTGTTATTATATAACAATTTCGTGGCCACCTCGACGACCTCATCAATGTTGCACTTGGTAACGGCTTGAATTTATTTGAAAATTCAACAAATCTATCTATCTTTTCTTGGCATGATACAATTGCACCGGGTAAAATGACCTTTAACCCTCCGACATAGCTCTTTCTTTTGACATTGGGTTCTTACCGTTTAAGTGATTCAACTGCAGGTGCATATCTTTTTGTCAACATGATTTTACATTATGACAATTGATCAGTGTATGTCGCTTCTTCCGCTGCAGGTGTTTGATGTTTTGGTACAGTGTTTCTTATCAAAACTGACCTTCATGTCATCCGATAGTTGCCTCTTCCTGTGCAGGTGTTTGTCTGGTTGTGAGTTTTATTTTATTTTCAAATAACTTTTTGGTCATCGGATAATTATCTTATCTTTTGACAATCGCCAGGTGCATCTGTTTTATGAACAACTTTTCCGTACACCGACTCGGATATGTAACAGATGTAACAGATGTAAACATATCAAAGGTCTTTGATATGTTTTAACACAAAGGTTTGCTTCACAAGCTTGTTAACTATGGAATATCTGGAAATGTCCTTTCATTTATGAAATCCTTTCTCTTTGACAGGTCTATTAAAGTCTGGATCACATAGCATCAATGCTGGTGTGCCTCATGGATCCATTCTGGCCCCAACCCTCTTTCTGATATTCATAAAGGATCTTCCAAATCATATTCTGATATCATTTGTTGACATCTATGCAGGTGACACAACTGCCAATGGCAACGCTTTGAAGAGCATTGATAATCAAGATCTTTCTGACCCTCTCCTCCGACTTGGAGCACATGGTGCAATTGGGGAAACATTCTAATACCAAGCTGCTCTCCTTTCACCGGCAATGCTCATATCCTTACTTCTTCCCAGTTGAAATGAATGGCTCTTTCCTTGAGGAAGTCCCCGTTCTTTGATAAGCTCCTATGACTGACTTTCACTCCAGACCTGAAATGGAAGACTTACATAATATCTGTTACTAAGGTTGTCTTGACAGAGTACAAACTCGACTTCACAATCTAGTGGAGGATCATCTCTTCTCTTCCCTTTTACACAGAAGATATCTACTCTATTGTTATATTCATGGTAGGTGCTCGACTGAGCTCGAATCCCTGCCCCACCCTGCAAGAACTCGTCTAGCTACACCCACAGCAAAAAATCGTCTAGCTGCAACCACAGCAAATAACTTCTCTTCTCTCCCTCTCTCTCTTGCGCTCTCTCTCTCTCTCTCTCTGTACCACAGCAAAGAACTCGTCTAGCTGCAACCACAGCAAAGAACTTTTCTCTCTCTCTCTCTTGCTCTCTGTATCACAGCAAATAACTTTTCTTTTCTCTCTCTCTCTCTCTCTCTCTCTCTCTCTCTCTCTCTCTCTCTCTGTACCACAGCAAATAACTTTTTTTTTCTCTCTCTCTTGCCCCCCCTCTCTCTCTCTCTCTCTCTCTGTACCACAGCAAAGAACTCGTCTAGCTGCAACCACAGCAAAGAACTTTTCTTTTCTCTCTCTCTTTCTCTCTCTGTATCACAGCAAAGAACTCGTCTAGCTACAACCGCAGCAAATAACTCGTCTAGCTACAACCGCAGCAAAGAACTCGTCTAGCTACAACCACAGCAAAGAACTCGTCTAGCTACAACCACAGCAAAGAACTCGTCTAGCTACAACCACAGCAAACACCTTTCCCTTCTCTCTCTCTGTACCAAAAAACAAATGGAACTTCCCTGAACAAAGTTTCGTTTTTAAAACATTCCAGCAGTGGAACAAAATACCACGAGTCTTCTTCCCAACCGACTACAGCATGGTCTTCTTCAAGTCTAATGCAAACAAACACTTGTTGAGCCGTTCTCTTGGATAATCAATTCATCTTAAGTAATTTTCTTCCCATACGAGCCATTGTTTCCAATCCTCTTGTGGTGACGTTCATCGTCAAACTGAAAATCTCTTTAACCCATATCCTCGAGTGGCTCTCGGGCCTTGATAAGCGGGGATCCATTAGTAAAAAAACTTACCTTAAGTCCGGGTGGCAGTATTAAAAAAGGTCAAAAACAGTGTGCTGACAACAGGCATGAAACTCACATCTTCTCTGAATGCAATGCAGGTAGTAATGCTTTGGAGGATGACTTGTAAATTTTTGGTAACCTATGAAAACAAAATTCTGGTGAAGTGCATGGCAGTAGAAGTATATGTAAGTATGAGAGTGAAAATACCTCCGACCTTCTGTATAGCTGACTATGCTAGAAGAATCAAAATGAATGTGTCCTATGTCGCACCATGTTTATTTGTATCATAACAGTAACCACAAGTTCGGGTGTCAATATCAGGAAAAGAAGAAAAAAAGAAGTCTGAAACATGTCGCACATAGTGGTTGCACCGGGACAGTGAATCAGCAATTTATAGTCAAAATAACTAGTAAAAGTAAATTTTGACCAAATATGTCTTGCTCGGACCCGTCGACACTCTCTTCACAGCTTAGACTATACACAATAAGCCTTTTACCCCCTCGAAAGAAGGTAATAATGCCTGGTAGTCAGGTCTACCTTGAGCATTGCTTCTAATTTAAAGTACAAACATTTAGTTAAAGAAGGGATTAATCGAAGTGTTTACGTCTGAAAATGAAATACAATGTAAAAAAGGAAAGAAAGAAAGGTAAAAAAGAAAAAAGAACTAGAACGTCTCAATATGTAAAATACAAAAGAAGAAAAAGAAAGAGATAAAACGTCTGAATCTGTAAAAAAAGAAAAAAAAGAAAGTAAACACCACAATTTAAAATATTTAAAAAAAGAAAGAAAAAAAACGTTTCAAGCCGGAAAAATAAAACATGAAACTAAACTAAGATAAATAAAAAAGAAAGTAAAAAAAAACGTCTCAATCTATAAAGAAAAAGAAAAAGAAAAAAGAAAAAAACGTGTCAATCGATGTGTTCGTAGCTGCAATATCTTTTTGTAATCATGACAACACAGAGTGAAACTGGTAAGGAGTAGGCAGAAAAGAAAGTAGTCTGATGCTGTTCGAGTTACATTATTATTATGTAATTCCGTTAAAGTTAATATGTAAGCAGAAGTTGTGTGTTTGTGATTTTAAATTGTTATGCAGTCCTTGTGACTTTGCGGAAAAGTGACAGGTGTTCACCAGGGAGATAAAGTCTGTGATTATGTGAAAGATATGAATTAGAATGTTAAAAAAAGAAGGAAGAAAATAAGATCATGTTGTAAGAATAATAAACTATCGAGTAGCCATTTTGTAAATTTTCAGAAAATGCTATTTTGTCGATCTGATAATTCTGATACTATGTGTCACCGCATAGAGAACTGAAAACTTACTTAGACTTAGGTATTCCCATGTTTTGAGAGATATGAGGCAGTCAAAGTTATCCATCGCATTCATCAAAATTTGAATTTGGCATACTTTTGACTGTTATCGTAGAAAGAATGTTTTACAGGGACAGGTCGCTAGCCTGAAGAAAAACCACTAACATTTATAAAGAAGACTGTAAGTGGAGACGTCTCCGGTAGATATTTACTTCCTTGTTTTCAAAGGAGAGCAAAACTTTCAAACACGTCTCCACGCCATTGCTGTTGTTATTGTTATTTGTTTTTTGTTTTAAAAAAAACGTCATGAAACCAACGACTTTTGGCTGTCCAGAGCCACGAAAAGATCCACTTCCTGTCTTTAGAGAAGTTTTTAAAAAATCTAAAGAGGGAAAATAAAACTCCAAATAAATAGCTTAATGTAACCTGAGTGACCCGGGAATCAATTGTTTGTTGTGACATAAATCGTATGATGTAAAAAATGTGAAAGGAAATTAAATAGAAAAAAAATAATAATTAAAAGTATGAACAATGTAAGTGACTATTGTCATATTGGCTCCGAAAACCGGTCTGTGTTATTTGAATGACAATCTGTCATTCGTTTATTCTATCAATCGGTATGTGAAAGAAAGTATTTAGAATAGCCAATCAAAACGCCTGAAAAAAAGAAACTGTAGTTGAGGGGAGCATCCCATATTTAGTTTGAAAACGTAGAGTAGGCAACAGACAATAGTAAAAGCGAAAAAATGAAATACTACCGGTGCGCCATCAAAATAATGAACCTATAAAAGAGAGTGTTATAATCACAACGTTTCGGCTGCTGTAACCTCCGGCCTTCTTTCAGGTGTATCTCTTCGAACTCGGAATATTTCTGTCTGGACGGAATTTTAAGCGGAACCCTTTATTTAATCCACGGGAGTAGCATGCTCTTGTTTTGTCAGCCATGACTGGGAGAAACATTATCGATAGAGAACAGTGGAGAGTAAGACGACTCAAAGAAGCAGCGCGTATGTTGGGCGAATATGACTTACTAAGCAGACCAAGTATAGCATTTAATACAATATGGAAACCATTAATTATAAATAATAGATAAGGTTATAATATATATATTGTGTGTATTTAGGCAGCATATTTTCATTTAGGCAAACATTATTAAATAACACGGAGTGGTTTTGTTTGATGCGACTTTTTTTTATTTTTTCAATTTTCCGAATTGTCCATCTAATGTTTCGGTCAAATAGATCCATGGCTTGCAAAAAAGAAAAAAGAATGGAACAAGAAAGCCATGGATCATATTTACATCTATTTGACCGAAACATTAGATGGACAATTCGGAAAATTGAAAAAAAAAAAAAAAGTCGCATCAAACAAAACCACTCCGTGTTATTTAATAATGTTTGCCTAAATATATATATATATATATATATATATATATATATATATATATATATATACACACAGTGATATGTTGTAATAAAAGTACTGATATATAGTGATAAGTAATAAGACTACACATAGAAAAGAACAAGAATAGGTTTAAGGCTCTCAAAATTCATAATCTAACTCTCAGCGGATATAGTACAAAGTTAAATTCGGTTCTAAGTGATAGTCATCTGAAGGTTGAAGGTTCAATCCTCGGTGCGAGCGATACAGATAATTTCTAAAGCTCTGATGATGCTCGTTTTATCGAGTGAAATATTAGTAAAAAAAAAGTCAAAATGAAAATATTTCTTTTTTGATTTTAATAAAATAATATACGCATCTAACAAATGGTTTCTGAAGGCATTTTGCCTCTTTCTTTACGTTTTAAATTCTAAGATGCTTAAAAAATGAACTTTCCCAAATATATATATATATATATATATATATATATATATATATAAAAGATTCTTAACGTAATGCGATTTTGTTCTGTGATATCATCCAGCGCCGCTGAATTTAAATCCTTAACGACTTTCCTGGAACAATGCGAAAAACGTTCTCGGTGCGTTTCTCCGCAGTCTTTTTAAAAATTCTCTTCTTTCTCCAGCTTTTTTGTTCATTTGCTTTTGACACCTGAGGATGATTCGACGAAGAATCGAAAACGTCCGTGAAAGCTATAGAACATTTATTATTTTTTTAATTTTTATTTTAATACAAAAAAGACCATCAGAAAAATTGAAAAAATAAAACAAGGTATAATTAAACAGACGAATTCTGTTAATTTTAACAATGTTTGCATATATATATATATATATATATATATATATATATTTGTTGAAAAAAACCATAACAATGTGTAGTGTTAAAATAAATAAATTTTAAAATAAATTTTATTTATTTTAACACTTATAGTTTAAAAAAAATACTATTACGAAACAATGGTTTAAAAAAATATGTTTAAATACCCTTTCTAGTATGACAAATAAAAGAATAAAATTATATATATATGCAACGTTAAAAAGTCTGATATTGGACATTTTTGGCGCTACTCCAGATGGGCCTGCAAATGTGAGGAAAATAACTCGATTTTATTTTTTTAACAAAATCTGACAAAGGTAAATGAGATAAGAGGAATTTTTTTTTAGGAAAGGAGAAAACATTTTTTTCCCTTTTTTTTTATGTAAACGAAAAAAAGAAAACATCACCATTTTTATTGGGTGCGTAAAGATTTAACCACATTTCATTGGCTATTGGAATTTAATATTTTTGCCAATTCATTAATCAAAAGGCAATGCAAAATTCATGACGTCATCAAAGAATATATTGTCGACCACAGAAAATCCGGAAATTGTTGGGGACACAAGAAGGAATGTTCCACCGCTATCAAATGGAATTTTATTTTCTCACATTCTAATCTGTATCAGAGAAGAATGGTTTTTGAATTTTGTTTGTTTGTTAATTAACATTCCTTATTTAAATTCTCAGTTTGTTGTTCTAGAGTTTTTACACACACACACACACACACACACACACATATATATATATATATATATATATATATATATATATATATATATATATATATATATACATATGTTAGTTGAATAATGTTTGCCTCTCTCTCTCTCTCTCTCTCTCTCTCTCTCTCTCTCTCTCTCTATATATATATATATATATATATATATATATAGTAACTTATGAAAATATATTTATGGCAAATAAGCTACAGAGAGGCTTCCGCGTTTCATCCCTGTAGGGAATCGTCAGGCTAAAATGCATGGAGTTTGTGTCGCCGGGTGTTTATATGGTGGTGTTTAGTCTAGCTCTTAACTAATCAGATTCTTTGTTATTCTCTTAGCCAATCGTTGGGCTTCTCACAAACAAATCGTTGGAAAATTCATACAGAAAAGATTATATCTCGTTATAACATTTCATGTCGATACATAAAATAATAATAATAATAATAATAATAATAATAATAATAATAATAATAATAATAATATATATATATATATATATATATATATATATATATATATATATGTGTGTGTGTATTTTTAAAATTTATATTTAGAATTTTTTCTATTCAAATATAAATTTTGTAACATAAAGTAATTATAATAGCTCAATAGTGTAAGGCCAGAGCTCTGCTATATTCAATATTTCTTATGCAATTTTATACCATTTAAATATTATAAAGGACAGATTCACGTCATTTTATAAAACTTATTTTTTATTCAGCATACAATTGTTTCGGCAAACACCAATATGTTTCATCCTTCCGGAATCATCAGTGCAGAGATAATTATTCAATCCGGTCGCAGGATTCGAAACCGCGGAACACGAGTCAAGTTTTTAACTCAAATTCTGATGCCTTAGCCTACGCGGTCACAGTAAACAACCACATAAATCGGTGAGAGTTGTTAAACCTATAACGCCGAGCTGGCGCGATAGGCATCGACATCAACAGTGTTCAACTAATGAAAGAACATGCATTAAAGCTATGATTTTGACAGCTGTTTTAATACTACTCACTACAGTGCCCAGCTTGAATTAAGGGTGGCAAATAATTATAAATATTTGTTTATTTTACATACGTATACGTTTCGAGTCATAAGTGTAGAGATAATTAAATTATATAAAAAAAAAAATGTCTCATCAAGCAAAAACACTTCGGGAAATATGTCGGCGTTGAGAAGTAAGACAAAGCAAGTGATTTTAGTTATATATTTTTCAAAAACTTTTTTAATAATTTTTTTCTCTCCCTTTTTTTCCCTTTCTTCTTTCTTTTCTTCTTTCTTTTTTTCTTTCTTTTTTTTCCCTTTTTTCTCCACTTGTTTTGTCTTCTCAACGCCGACATATTTCCATTTCTTGCATTGTGATAGCCTTCTAATACTCCTCTATATACGTATTACCCACAATGTTTCAAGCAAACTATCTTTCCTTATATATATATATATATATATATATATATATATATATATATATATATATATATATATATATACCATCCTTGCTTTTGAATTTATGATGTTTTTATAAATATTGTATTTGTACAACTTTTATTCCCATCACTCATTTTCTGAATTTATTGCTCTATTCAATATATTGAGCTTTCTATAATCACACTAGATTATTATTTAAGGATACATCATTTCTCTTTAAATTCTTATTCAACGTTATATATATATATATATATATATATATATATATATATATATATATATATATATATATATATAAAGCCTGTAAAAACCTATTTGTTCATTTTAAATCTGCCCTGCCCCTTAAAGCCAAACTAGACTATGCCCGTAATGAAATTACCCGCATACAAAATAAATGCTCATCTACTGCCAATAAAATTAAACACACCAAAGACTTCCATCAAACCCTAATTACCAACGGCTACCCCACTTCCACAATAACCCACCTCAGCAAGACCAGATCACGCAGACACAACACACTCTCCAACACATGCTTCCTAAAACTACCTTTCTTTAATGACAGAATCACTAATGCCATCCGCAGTGCAATACATAAAGAAAAACTAGACATTCAACTCACCCACACCGGCACCACCTTACGTCAACACCTTTCCAAAAAACGCACTACACGCACCCAAGAACCATGCTCCCTAGCCAATTGTCCCATTCCTACAACTGGACTATGCCACCGCACTAACTGTGTATACAATATATTATGCACTATTTGTAACCACTCATATATTGGATATACTACAAGACAATTACACCAACGTATAAAAGAACACATGAATACAAATATATCTTCCTTCTTCAAACATACTTCCTCATGCAATACTACACAACAAGACATAAACGTTTCCATTTTAGCCTCGACCAGGAACCTAGGCGACCTAAGACTGATGGAAGCTATTCTCATTTCCAAACATAGTCCAGTTTTGAACCAAAGACACGAATTAAATTCTACCTTCATCATATAACCTACCCCCCCGAACCCATCCCCAGATAATACCCCCCCCATAATAAACACTATTTGCACAAATCATATCCGTTATACTAAGAATTGACCATTACTTTAGTTAAATAAATTCAACATACAAAGCCAATTAACAGAATTCCCTTTATAAATTAATACCAAAAATAAGAGATTTGTCTCCCCTTAACCAGCAAACCGGCCAGTTTCCATACCTAAAACAGTAGACACTTAAGAGATAAATTAAAACCAATAAATAAGGATTAAACTTAACCAGACATAACTAAATTTTAATATACTGCACCGACAACAAATAATTAGCTATCTACAACATATTTAAAATCTAATGCCGGAATCAGCCTGTTGACAAACATATATACTATAAGTAAAATCTACGTTTTATATACGAACCCCCCCCAAAAAAAAACAACAAAAAACAAAAAAAAAACAAATAACAATAATAGTAAATATATAAATAAAAATAAAAATTAAATAAATAGAAACAACAGACAATTACATATATATATGGGTGTATATATATATATATATATATATATATATATATATATATATATATATATATATATATATATATTAAAAAAAAAAAATAAAAATAAAAAAGAATCTATTTAATTTTCCTCTGAATACTTTACTCTGAACACTTCCGGTTTAACCCCCCAGCGCTCCTGGCATTTTCTCGGTATCCGGGATTTTTCTTTTATTTATTTTTGACAAGGAGAGGAAGAAAAAAAAAAAAATCTCTCGAAATATATCAAATTGATTCTTGATAATCCGGACATTACAAACTAACACCCTTGCTGTCTAGAAAAATAAACAAACCTTTCGATCTATATCCGACTTATTTCGGTTTTGTTTTGTTTTTGTTCTTCACAGCTTCCAGCAACCCGGATCTTCGCATTGCCTTCAACCTTTTTAAAAACTTTTATTATATATATATATATATATATATATATATATATATATATATATATATATATATATATATATATATATATGTATATATATATATAGCTTACCCGAATCCGATTGGCCCTCGGTTTCACTAAAGCCTGAAATTCGCGACTAAACCTCGCCAAAATTGTCGGCAAGCTAGCTTGCCTAAGTAAAAATGATAATTAATGCGTAGATAATAAATCCTACAATCAGTAAAAACACATGAAAATTATATAGGTAAATAGAAAAGTAAAATGTTTTCTTGCGTTTGGTAACAGTTATTTGTTGTCCATTTGTTTTTTCTCACCCCCTTATTTCTTGTTAGCTATATTGCACAATCGCCAAATTGTGCACATTTAAATGATCTTATCTTCTTTAGTTTTGTCAGGTTTTGTTAAAATCGAGTTATCTCCCTCACATTTGCAGCCCCAGCTGGAGGAGCGCCAGTGATTTTCAATCATTTAAATTGGTGATTTAATACAAAGTAATTTTAAGCTTCAATTAAAGTTTAAAGACATTTATTGTTTAATTTTTGCTCATAAACAAAGGAAAATAAACTTTAGAACGCGCCGCTGTTATATAAAAGATCAGAAAAAAATATTTTCAACGTAAAAATCAATAATAATAAAAATAAATAAACAGTTTCAAAAATATCAAAACGTATATTTAATTAGGTTTTAATCAAATGTAAGGGAGATAATACAGTACAAATGTGTGCGTTCGATATTATCTCCCTTTACGTTTTTTCAAAATTTTACTGCAATACTGAAGAATGAATCGGTGTTGTAAGAAAAAAACAAAAACAAGAAAAACAAAACAAAAAACAACAACGAAAAACAAAAGTGGTGTGTAGGGAGGGGGAGGGCAAGACTAGTTAAATATTGACCGATTTCGTGATTATGGTAAAAAGAATGGATGGTATGAACACTATTGGGAGCTTTTAGACGCGATATTTAAAAAAGAATCGGAACTTACTGGAACTTATACCGATGTAGTAGTAGTAGTAGTAGTAGTGATAATAATAATACTAATAATACTAATAATAATAATAATAATAATAATAATAATAATAATAATAATAATAATAATAATAGAAAGAAAGAATACAAGAACAGACACGACTGCGTGGGGAAAGCAGTACACTGGGAACTGTGCAAACGATTGAATTTCGAACACACAGACAAATGGTACAAATGTTACATTACACATGAAAATTAAAAGTCTCTTACGACCACGCTTCTCGAAAAAAAAAAGAGTTTCTCCCTTCAGCTGAAATACAAGTCTCTCGAAGGTCTGTTATAGATTCTCGGGCAATTGCCCGTTTTCTTTTTATTTCTTTTATTTAACTTCGTAACAGTTCCTTTTTTTTTAAATTTATCTATCCAACATAAAAATACGAAGTACTCACTGTTCGTTGACGTCACTCTCTCTCTCCACGTTGATCCCTCTCTGTCTTCGTTTGTCTTTGGCCCCAAAGTTTTCGCCGTAGCACTCCGGTTCGCACGCCCCGATGTGGGAGGCACTGGTCACGGCAACCAAAAGGGATATGTTACATTACACATGAAAGTTAAAAGTTTCTTACGACCACGCTTCTCGAAACCGAAACCCTAGAAGCGTTTTCAAAACTTCCAACATTCAGATTTTTAACATTAATTTTTAAGCTTTTAAACTTTCGACATGAAACAATTAAACTGTCCCTTCTTTTATATAGACTTTTACTCGCTTGTCGTTACCGCGTGGGCCGATGTGATCGGGTAGGAGGTCTCTTTTAACCGGGACTTTTTTTGAGTGTACATTTATGCGATGAAAAAAGTTATTACAAACATCTTAACTCCTTTTTTTAACAATTTCCTCAAACTCTTAATTTTATATTTTACCTTATTTCGTCTGGCCGTAATTTCACTCTTCGTCGTCTAGTGGTATACTGGTTGAACGTTGTGCCGTGGGTTTTCTCTGTTCAATCCTTCGTCTGGTTGGGTTTTCATATTCTGAAAATCAACACTCTTTGGTTCGACAAAAAATGGGTTTGAAGACATTTCGAGAGGATCAGGAGGTGGTTTTTTTTTTTACTTTAAGTAACGCCTGAGAGAGAGTCGCTGTCTTCGATTGCTGTTACTTTTTGGTTACCTTACCAAACTGCTAACTAGATGGGGGGGGGGGAGATAGGTGGGTTTTTGTCTCATCTTAAAGACTCAGTCCTAAACTTTTCTGACCATCATTTTTTTGGACAAACCGTCCGCTTTTCTTTCACGACGAATCGTTCTCGAGGACCATTCGCCTCAGCTTCCATAACGGGACTGTCGATTGTCGCTCCGATAACAACAAGTGACGTCACAGTCCTTTGTGTTGTCATGAACGAAACTCTCTACACTCTGCCTGACATTTAATGACCTCAAATCTTTTGAAGTAAGCCAGGTCCTGTCAACCTATTATGATTTACAAAACGAATCATTCGTGAGAACTGAGTTAATCATCCAAAATAGATGTCAGTTCAAACTGCACTCAATCCAACAAATTCACTCCGGTCACAATTAATACTAGTTGACCTACACTCTTTTTAGAAATGCAGGGCCCATAATCTAACACAAACATAAACCAGAGACAGTACTGGAAAACGAAAAACACAAAATCCTCTGGGATATGGAGGTGTAAACAGATAAACTCATACAAGCAAGGAGACCGGATGTCATAATAATCGACAAGAAGGAGAGATCCTACTAAATCGTAGACTTCGCGATTCCAGCAGTCCACAAAGTGAAGATCAAAGAGACGGAAAAACGAAGAAAATACACGGAACTTGCCAGAGAACTGAAAGGAATATGGAGCATGAAGAAAGTCAATATAATACCAATAATCGTAGGATCACTAGGAACAGTCTAAAAAAACCTGGAGAAAAGACTGGGAGAAATTGGAATCAAAAGGATCACTGAGACCATACAAAGGACGGCGATGATCAAAATAGCTGCAATCTTAAGAAAAATCCCTGAATGCGGAAACCAACCCGCATAAGCTATGAATGGTACCTAGTCATATGGAAGTTACAACAGGAAGAAAACAAAACCACAGGAAGAACACCACCGCATGAACAAAAGAACAGAAACTGCAAGAAATATATGCTGCCCCCCCCCCCTAAAATGGCACCGGTCTTGGCCGATACCACACAAACTAGCCGTATTTTTGTAAATAAAAATCAATCGTTGAAAAAAAACCTTTATTAAAATAAATTATTGAAAAATAAAATTGAAAAATAAGTTTTTCCATCGAACTGCTAGCCTTTGGAATTCCCTCCCTGTTCCTTGTTTCCCTGACTGTACTAACATGCAGAAATTGAAATGTAATGTGAACAAACATCTCGCTTCTAAACTCCCTACTTAGGATGTCCCTGCAGGCATGGTCCTTAATTTACAGTATCGTCTTACGTTTCAGTGACAATATGCATTGTTGGGGGGGGGGGGTAAAATATAAAAAAAGAAGTTATCTCCCTTACTTTGCCACCCTTAAGTAAAAAAGAGCCCACATTTTTTTTCTTTTTAATATTTGTTATTAAGGGCATTTTATGCATTCAAATTGTATCTGAAAAAAAAATGATTGCACATTTATTGAAGAGTACACTCGATTATTAAGCATGTAAAATGTTTGTTTAAAACACTGTCAAAATAGGGACTTAAATCAACTTTTGAAAAGTGAGTAAAAAAAAAGTCGGCCAGTCAAATGTAGCATATTTAGTTATGGTTTAATTAAATATAAGGGAGATAATGCAGTAAAAATTCGTTCGTTATAAATCACGCCCGAGTAATCTCCCTTTGGTTATAATTTGTCGAAACGCGTTGCACAGAGAGTACAACAGCACAACGCGTTCATTTTATTGACGTAATTCCAGTGTTCCGTGAATCCAGTTTTCGATACTTCGATGAAATTATTTTCGGAAATTATCTAAATTTTGAAATCACGTAACATCGAAACTCATCATAAAAAGTACATGGTTATATTGAAAAGGTTAGCTTCCAAAATGGCGGCAAATTTTATCGACTAGTTTTATCCGCTTTTGCAAGCGGTGATAGGACAAATTAATCAACCGTATTAATTTGTTATCTGAGTTTTGTGGATTTCTTCTTTTTATTTATTTATTTATTTGTATATATTTTTTAAAATATTAATTTGTTTTTGCTTTTTCGATTAGTCCACCATGCAAATAATTCCTCATATTTAAAAAAATTCTTCGTCAATATGCTATCTTGAATACACCGTTATTATGACGTTTAATTTGAAATATATTTCAACTTTATTTTAAATTTTATTATTTGTTTTTCACAAATCAAAACATACATTACCTTAAGCCTAACACTAACCCTAATTCCGAGTGGTGACCCCCCTCAAAAAACAAACAAAAAAAAACAAACTTAGGATTAGTGGTAGGATTAAGGGAAGTTGATTTAAAGTTGCTTAAAAAACGCTAATCTTTAAACACAATTCAGGATATTTGCAAAATAAAAATGAAATAAAAAGAAATCCGCAAAAATCAGAAAAGAAATTATTTGCAAAATAATCCGCAAAAATACTATTTATTTATAAAAATCAGAAAAATTATTATTTGCAAAATAATCCACAAAAATACTATTTAATTTATAAAAATCAGAAAAATTATTATTTGCAAAATAATCCACAAAAATCCAAAAACAAATTAGTATTTGTAAAATAAAGAAAGAAATCCGCAAAAATCAGACAACAAATTAATCCGGTGAATTAATTTGCCCTGCCACCATTTTGAAAATCAGACAAAACTAGTCGATTAAATTTGGCAGGCATTTTGGGAGCTAACCGCTGCAATATAACCAAATTGTAAACTTGTGACTTCTGGAAAATCTATAATAGTGTGGTCTAACAATGGGCAATCAACAATTCTCCACTATCCAACCACCATTATGTGACTTGCAGGATAATGTTTAAGGCTGAACTACTTGCGCAGCGATTTGCCTTAAACTCCACCTTGGACTCCACAAAACAATCCCTCCCTAATTTCCTACTATGGATGGAAACCAAACTACATGATCTGATCATAACACCTTCCCATGTCGTGGATAGCAGAAAAACCTTGAAACCTCTAAAGCATGTGGACCAGATGTTATCTCTGCTATAGTAATAAAGAAATGCTCTGCTGAGCTAGCCCCTGTCATCTTGCTTCCCTGATAGCTGGAAAATTTCTTCTGTGGTATCAGTTTTCAAGAATTCTAGTGAAAGAACTGTCCCGCAAAATTAGTTCAAAATTAGTTCTTCTGCTAAAATCTTTGAATCATTAATCCATATAGCGATAGTCCACCACCGCGAAAATGCTAAACTTCTCATCAACAGTATGCATTTAGGCTATCCGGTTCTATTATAGATATTATAACAGTCATCTGTGAATGCATATACCATACGTTGTATAAGGCAGGTGAAGTCAGGGCCGTAAGGCTTGATATATCCAAGCCCTTTGACAAGGTCTGGCATGAAGGTTTTCTCATGAAAATTAATTCATACCATATTACCAGACGAATATTTAATATAATCAAATCTTTCTTAGCTAAAAGAAAGATCCAGGTCGTTTTCGATAACGGTACACCTAAATAACATCACATTAATGCCGGTCTGCTCCAGGGGTCTATACTTGAATCTTTATTATTCCTGATCTTCATAAGTGACCCCCCCCCCCCCCCCCCTGATACAATCGCTATTCTCGGCATGCGAGCAAATCAAACACACACATATCAAAGGTCATTCTTAGAAAATGACCTCCAGTTTGTAGTAAAATGGGGACAAACATGGATGGTTACATTTAATGCTACCAAAACAAAGCCTTTTCCTTTAACAATTATAAGTAATCTCGACAACCACCAAATGCCATGGCTGATAATACTCTTCCCGAGAGTTCAACGTTCAAACTTCCCGGCCTAACATTCACAAGCAACATGAATTGGAACAAATACATAGAACATATTGCCAAGTCTGTTGCAGAGAAGATGGACTCACTCTAGTAAACTTCTAACACTTGCCAGCATCCTATATCTCTATAAAGCCAGCATTCCCCGTGCATGGAATACTGTTGCCTCATCTGGGCTGGTGCACCAACTTCTAGTCTCTTGCTCTTGGACAGAGTGCAAAAAAGATTATCTGCACTGTCTACCAAGCTCCAGCCTCTGTCCTATCACTGCAGAGTTGGATCCCTGTGTTTGTTTTACAAGTACTTCCACAGAATGTGCTCCGGTGAATTTACTGCACTTATGCCCCCTAAACGTAAATACCCCCGGTTGGTTACTTGTGGGAACAGCTAGTGACAGGAATCGGTTGACATTGGATTTGAAGACGACCATATTGTGATCTGCAGGGAAGCAATTCTACGGCAATTTGTTTGACTAACAGCATAATTCAACGTAGAGGTCCCCAGATGCTGAAAAACTTTCTACACTAAAAGCGTCTTTCCTTGGATCGTTTTTCATTGGGATTCTCCTTGCTCCGTGTTTCCCCGACTGTACCAACATGTAGAAATTAAAATGTAATGTGAACAAACATCTTACTGCACAACTCCCAACTTAAGATGGCTGCTATAAATCTGGGATCAATATGCCTTGTTCGGGGTGAATAAAAATAAAACACATAAAAATAAAATAATAATAAAAATAAAAAACAACTTATATTAACTTTTTTAGTTGATTTTTATGAAAAAAATTTTTATGATTTATATTTTCACATAAATTATAAGGCTGTCTTCTATAAAAATCTATAAAAATCTATAAAAATCTGTAAAAATCTATAAAAATCTACAAAAATCTGTAAAAATCTCTAAAAATCCATAAAAATCTACAAAAATCTGTAAAAATCTATAAAAATCTATAAAAATCTGTAAAAATAAATAAAAATCTATAAAAATCCATAAAAATCTGTAAAAATCTAGAAAAATCTATAAAAATCTGTAAAGAATCTCTAGAAATCTATAAAAATCTGTAAAAATCTATAAAAATCTATAAAAATCTGTAAAAATCTGTAAAAATCTATAAAAATCTATAAAAATCTGTAAAAAACTGTAAAAATCTATAAAAATCTATAAAATCTGTAAAAATCTATAAAAATCTGTAAAAATCTATAAAAATCTATAAAAATCTGTAAAAATTTATAAAAATCTATAAAAATCTGTAAAAATCTATAAAAATCTATAAAAATCTGTAAAAATCTGTAAGAATCTATAAAAATCTATAAAAATCTGTAAAAATAAGATTAGGATTAGGGTAAGGGTTAATCTGTAAAAATAGGGGTTGGTAAATAAAATAAAATAAGACCCTTCTATAATAAACAGCATTTTATATGCATTTATTTATGTAACATACACAGTTGAGTGTATATGCTGCCTTAGGGCCGGGTTTAGCCGTCAGGCAGCTAGCATTAACTCCTTTCGAAAAACAAGACTCTGAGCCATAGCATATTTGAATCGCAGGTTTTATTGTCCATCGAAAGGTAAAAACTGAAAAGAAATAAAAAATATTGTCTCAGAAATGTAAATACAAAGAATGACGACGAAACAGGAAACGAGGAGTCTACTAAAATCTAAAAAACTGTGGTAAGCAGAATAGGAAGTATTTTTGGGGGTGAAGGATGCTACGAGGTATGAGGTACACACGTCACGAGCGATCGACAAGGAGATACGCACATGGGATGAGAAGGGAGAATAAAGTTCATTTAAATGAGAGAAATGTTCAAAGGAAATAACGGGCACGATTTTCAGTTCTATTTGAGGAAGGAGAAGAGATAATGTCTCTTACCGAAGATGGCTAAAATATTGGAATCTGTAGGGAGATTGAAATTCCACCATGCGGTTTCGTTCGTGACATAGCAGCAGCGAGAATCCAAAAGCAGAGCACCGGCAAGCTGCTTGCCGGCCGGTGACAGGGATAAAAAAGTCCCTAACAAATGTGGGGGGGCGGGAAAGGCAGATCAATCTACAGGGTCTACATCTATACTAGACAGAACAGTGTAGTTTGCCAGAAGTTTGAAAGGAATTAAAGTTAATAAGTGTCGGCTGCCAGAAGTCCTTTCTTGGAGCAATATATTTTTGAAGCGAAGATAGCCGTGCTCAGAGTGTCTTGTAGACTGGTGGCAGGAGAGAGTGTCTATGTCTTTCTTCGTGGCTGCCTGGAAGCTCTTTGGACCCATAAAGGCCTCCGGATTGAGTCCTTACATAGTTTGGTCGAAATTACTACACCCTAGAGTCTGATTGGTCATCGTGTGATGAAAAAACCTCACTAGGGCTGCTCTCCGCCAGAGCAAACAAATGTCAATGTTGATGACTGCGACAATATCAACTCAAATCCTGTACTTGCATCCGCTTAAGAAGATGTAGCATTACCTATGCTTCTCAAACACAATTACACAAACTCATCAGCAGAGCGTTTTCAGGTCAGAATTATCTGCCCTTTAGAAATGCTAGGTGCTTATAAAAAGCACTGCATGGCAAATCCACTTTCTTTCTTCCATCCAGCCTAGCCTCGATAGAACACACCACAGACTCTCTCTCTCTCTCTCTCTCTCTCTTATTCTTTGTTCATCTGGACAGCAGCTGACAACATCAGCGACCAGACCATCTCTCTCATTTCCTTCAGGCAGACTGTTATAAAAACATCTCGTCACCATGTGGACGTTCCACACAAACACACTCTACCAGTACGTAAGACTTTCTTTCTCAAATTATTTACACACGCATCATTGTACTCAGACTTTGTTATACACATTCTCGTGGACATAATTTCATAGCGAACTCAGTCGGATTCACGACCAAGACTTTCTTCTCAACCTCCACATTCACACATCATTTACAGAGTCTCATTTTGTACACATTCTCAAGGACACAACTTCACAGCGGCCCCAGTCGAAATTACTACACCCAAGAGTCTGATTGGTCATTGTGTGACCAAATAACCTCACTAGGGATGCTCTCCACCAGAGGAAACAGATCCCAATGTTTATGACCGCTACATATTTTCTTTCTCAAATTTTTTTCAATAACGAAATGATTGTAAAGAAGTATCAATAATTTAAAACAACCTTTTGCGTAATGAAATGACAGCGTCTCCCCTTCTATTTATTTCACCTCTTTTGTACTAATGGGTCACCGCTTATCAAGGCCCAAAAGCCATTCGAGGATAAGGGTGAATGAGATGGAATGATAGCTTGTTGAAAGATGAAGAATATTATGAGAGGATTGAGGACGATTAAGGGAATTAATTAAGTTTGGTTACTTGTGGCGATGGTATATTATATGAATCTGTATTTGATTTGAAGACGACTAAGTTGTGATCAACAAGGAAGCAATTCTACGGCAATGTGTTCGACAGACGACTATATTGTAGTCCTCAAAGAACCAATCCCATGGTAACGTGTTCCACAGATGGGAAGTTCCTGTATAGAAACTCTGTTCATGGAAATCCTGTTTGATGTTAGACATATGAAGGAAGAAAGAAAGGTTCATTGCAATGGTGGTAAGAAGACGAGTTCTTGGTGTAAATGTCAAATGTTATTGCCCTATTTTCCTATATATATGCAATAGTTTCGTCGATATTAACAGTAGTTACTTAAAGTGATTTAATAAAAAAATGAATAACTTTATAAAAACGTTTCTTAAACTAACATCGCTCGCTAGAATTCTTACTGACAGGCATAAAAGAGAAGAGAAAGGGGGCGGGAAGGTATATGACTAGCTGGCTGTTTTGCTCACTTTCTCTTCCTTTCTCTATCTCCCCCTCCCTTCCTCTTTCCCGTTTCAGGTTTATCTATTTATTTATTTATTTATTTATTTATTTATCTATCTATCTATTTATTTATTTATTTATTTATATGAATAAATGCGAAAGTTTTAGTCTTGTATTTGCAAGAAACTTATTAAAATTTTGGTTTCAAGTATTTCAGTAGCGAAATTTGTGAAGCGCTAGTGAGCTGGCAAAGGCAGCAAGTCTGTTTATATATTTGTATGTACAGGATTCTTTCCTAAACTAATTAACCGATCATTATTAATTTCTGTCATTCCTTCCCCCAGATACAAAAGGACTGGCGTACACTTTTGAAATATTTAATATATACGCAAATAACATTTTCCTGACAATTAGTGGCTCATATGATCATAGATTGATTGTGCCAACACGATACATTTGCCCGGATGTATATTGTACCCGCACATACTCTATTAAATCTGCTCGGATCCTCACTTTGCCCACGTCGAAATGGATGGTGCCTCCCTATAAGATGCCTTCGTTTTGAAAAGCTCCTAGGACTAGCTTTCACTCCAGACCTGAAGTGGAAAACTTAAATCAAATCTGTTGCAAAGATCACTGGAAAAATGGTTGGATCATTCTACCGCTCCAGAAAGTACCTAACTCCTGACGCAATTTTCTACCTGTATAAGAGCCAGATACGTCCTAAGATGGAGTGCTGTTGCCACGTCTGGGGAGGTGCTGACCAGAGCACTCTCTCCTGCCTTGACAGAGTACAAAATCGGTTTCCATATCTAATGGGAGATTTCTTCTTCTCGTCCCTACAGCCTTTTTCTCACAAAAGAAACGTTGCTAGTCTCTTTCTACTATAGCGTTATTTTCATGATAAGTGCTCGACTGACCTCCAGACTTGCCCCCCCCCCCCCCTGTAAAACATTCACAGCAGAAACTCGTCTAATTACAACAACTGTAAATAAATTTCCTTTCTTCGTCTGTGTAGCTGGAGCTAAGCGGAACTTCCACGAGCAAAGTTTCTTTCCAAGAATTGTTGTCCGTCTTTGGAATGCAATACCTCAGGGCTTCCTCCCAGCCGACTACAACATGGTCGTTTTCAAGTCCAATGTTAACAAGTTCTTGCTGAGTCGTCATCTGAAATAATCAAATTCTGCCCAAATCCAATCCATCGTCTGCAATCCTCATGGTGATAGTCTCAGCATCCACCTGACGCAAGCCATTAATCCTTGTTCTCGAGTGGCCTTTGGGCCTTGATGAGCGGTGAATTATTAGCAAAAAAAATTCCCCTCGTAATAATAAACTGGAAGTGTTAAATTTTGTGCGAATGGACCCACTGATATACAAGACGGTTAGTCGAAAGTGGCGGGAGGTGAAAGTTCAGTCGGGGTCAACTTGCTGGACCCAAGAATTACTAATCTATGGGAATTGATATCGATGAATGTGGCGTGTGAAAATGATAATTTAAAATGCGCTGACAAGATATAATTAAAAAGTGATCATCGATCTGCCTCTGTCTCCCCCACCCCACTGATCAGTGACTTGGAACGAAGATCAAGTTGAATAAACTTCCTTTGTCTGCCAACAGTTTCGTCCTTTTCGTGTTCGAGGGGAAGATTGTTTTCAGGTGGTGTTACTTCAGTCTAGAACGATCACATCAGGGAAGCGTAAAAGAACAAGCATCTAAAAAGGTATGATTACGACCCTCCATGTGTTTTTGTTATAAAGACGTTAACTTGGTATGATACAAGGTTGAAAACGGGTGAGTACGTTTTCTAGTACAAATTTTAGAACAGGTGAATAAGTGCGAGTCCAAGTGACCTTGATGTGTGTGGAACAAAGGAAGTTGAAAGAATGTATTAAGAATAACCTGTCACCAGTGGGGGAGTTGATAGGTTGGGTAAAAGGAGGGTTAGGCTGAGAACGATATGCGATCCCACGGATGTGACGTCACGTGGGACGAAAACAAGAAGAAACGAAGATTTTGAATCAGACACCGGTTTAAAAGCTCGAAGTGAACGGTCGCTGAAAAATGCATTAACAACGACAAAAAACTGAGACTCGCACGGGAACTGATCTATCTATCTATCTATCTATCTATCTATCTATCTATCTATCTATCTATCTATCTATCTATCTAATAGTTACGTAGGTTAATATAACTGTCTCTCTCCTACATAAAGAAGTGTACATTGTACTTGTGATTACTTAATATTTTTCTCTCAATAAACATCCATTTCCAGAATCTGCCTTATCTTAATTCGTCGTACTATGACACAACGTACAATAACAAAAGAACGAGATGGACTTGAGGAAGAAAGAAACGACGAAAAAAATAACACGGCTACGAAGAGAAAAGATAAAGGGACAACGCAACAAACTTTTAAATGATTATTTTATTATAGAAGGAGTTGTAGATGTATGTTAAATAATCAGCGCCGAAGGTTGGAACTAATCACAGTACTCCGGTGTTATCACAATACTAATTTGCTGACCCCCCAATTCTAGGTCACGTGATATTTTTCCGGTGTCTAACAAAAAAGCGTACCGTTTTATGAAACTAACCGTGCGCTCTTTTGATAACGAGTGATCTTCAAAAAATACAAGCAAACAAGAAATAAAATAAGACAAACAAGTTCCATAAATAAAATAGTTCAAAACAGAAAAAAAACAATTAAAAGAGTGCACTGACTGAATTTTATTTGATGATTTTGTTACTATGACAGCCATCGGATTTTTAGAAATCCATTCTTAACATGAAGAAAACGGGTGGGGTGGAGTCTTTTTTTTTTTTTTTAATTCTTCTCTTCCTTCACCGAAATTTGTTGAGCCGTAGAAAAAAGTTTCAAATACGATGGGTCTGATAGTAAAAAACATACCTTTCTTTTAATTTTTTTAAAGATTTTTTTAGATCAATAAAATACAGAAAAATAAAAATTTTATTTAGACTTTTTAGATCAATAAAATAAAAAAAAATTAAAAATTTTATTTAGACTAAAAAGTCTAAATAAATTTTTTTTTTAGATCAATAAATTAAAAAAAAATTAAAATTTTATTTAGACTTTTTAGAAAAATTAAAAAAAAAATTATTTAGACTTTTTAGATCAATAAAATAACAAAAATTATTTAGACTTTTTAGAGCAATAAAATAAAACAAAAATTAAAATTTTATTTAGACTTTTTAGAGCAATAAAATAAAAAATAAATAAAATATAAAAGGAACCAATTAAAATAATTTAAATATTGTATTTTAAATATTTTTTAATTACCAAAAGAACGCACAGTTAATGTCCGAAGAGTTAATTTTCTCCATAACACTGCGTAAAAAAATATCACGTGATCTAACGTTTTTCATGTCAGGAATTTGGTACCGTGCTATTACCAGAGCAGCCTAATCACAGCTCATCAGATGTATTCATCCGCCGATACTCACGCTGTGTTTGCATCAGCAAAGTAGTCCGGTGATGTTGCTACACCCTCTTTAGTAAAACGAGAAGAATTGTAATGTTGTTCTGCAATTTGAAAGGTTACCGGGTTGTTCGATCATTTCCAGTTCTATTTGCTATGCATTCCGTCGTCTTTCGTTGCTCTAGTGTAGTGTTCTTTTCAGTTGTGGCAAGAAGACGAGTGCTTGCTGTGAATGTCTTACAAGGAAGAACCAGAGATTGGAGGTCAGTCGAGCATCTTTCATGGAAATTGACATCCTCTGATATGTTATCAACAAACGGCGTAAGCAGAAAAACAGAAACCAATCCCAAATTCACTTCAACAAAAAAGCTCACATTGGGGTCATAAAAATCGTCTCCCACAACCAGTCTCACATAAAGGCGCAAAAAGCCAAAAATGTTGATCACATGGGTTGCCATCAAATACGTCCGCACGGCTAATATAAAAAGCATCACACAGCGCAAAACTTCGCCTTTCTCTCCATCGACGCTTAACAGAAGGACGCGTCCAGACTGCCTCCTCCCCGTCCTTGGGGCGAGGAGCGCCTTGGGTGACTGTTATTCACCATTCAACTCACTCACGCACGCATACATACACTGTTAACAAAGACACCCCCTACACACACATCAAGGCATACACTCGCTATCATTTTTTAACTCACGCACACACGCGCACACAGATGCGTACAACCACACACTGCTGACAAAAGCACACACCCACACAAATGCCTACACGACCTATCAATTCTCACGCTCACACACACACGCATACGCATTCGTACAACAACGAACAAAAGGCAACACGCACATTCACACACTTCGGCGTGCTAACACAAAGCCTCACACAAGGCTACACTTTCGCATACACAACTAAATTACAGGACCAGACATTTTGTTTCTTCCGAAAGGGAACGTTTCAAATGAACAATCAATTCTTGCATTTTGTAGATATATAAATAATATATTTAGTTTTCTTCCATTCATCCTGTATTCATGCATGTTTTTTCCTTGTTTTTTACTGTTTGAAACATTTTTTTAACAATTTAAATGTTAGCGTTGATTTTAGCATTCGCTCTTAGACACAACATCTTAATAAGCTATGGTCTGCGCTGCTACAATAACGATAGAGTAGAGAAAGACTGGCAACGTTTCTTCTGTGAGAAAAGGGGCTGTAGGGAATAGAAGAAATCTCCCCTTCTAAATTACGAAATCGATCTTGTACTTTGTCAAGGCAAGAAAGAAAGCCCTGAGCGGCATCTCCCAAGAAAACCTTTCAGTCTAAACTCTATTAAATGATGAGATCCTATGTCAAAACAGAATGCGATAAAAAAAAAAACTGGATAGGCGATAAAAATAGTTTTATGTTTTTTAAAAAAATATTATTACTTGAGAAACATTTCAAAGTGTTTTTCTTCAGATAACATGCGTAATACTAAACAGATTTTAACTCGAAATGGTTCCTCTTGTAATACTATTAAAAAAGAACAACAATATAAAACTATTTTTTATCGCCTATACACAATTTTTTTGTATCGCCATCTGTTTAGGAATACGATCTTATACTTTTTGTATCGCCATCTGTTTAGGAATACGACCTTATACTTTTTGTATACCCATCTGATTCGGAATACGATTTTATATTTTTTGTATCGCCATCTGTTTAGGAATACGATTTTTTACTTTTTGTATCGCAATCTGTTTAGGAATACGATCTTATACTTTTTGTATCGCCATCAGTTTAGGAATACGATCTTATACTTTTTGTATCGCCATCTGTTTAGGAATACGATTTTATACTTTTTGTATCGCCATCTGTTTAGGAATACGATTTTATACTTTTTGTATCGCCATCTGTTTAGGAATACGATTTTATACTTTTTGTATCGCCATCTGTTTAGGAATACGATTTTATACTTTTTGTATCGCCATCTGTTTAGGAATACGATTTTATACTTTTTGTATCGCCATCTGTTTAGGAATACGATTTTATACTTTTTGTATCGCCATCTGTTTAGGAATACGATCTTATACCTTTTGTATCGCAATCTGTTTAGGAATACGATCTTATACTTGTTGTATCGCTATCTGTTTAGGAATGCGATCTTATACTTTTTGTATCGCCATCTGTTTAGGAATACGAATTCATACTTTTTGTATCGCCATCTGTTTAGGAATACGATTTTATACTTTTTGTATCGCCATCTGTTTAGGAATACGATTTTATACTTTTTGTATCGCCATCTGTTTAGGAATACGATTTTATACTTTTTGTATCGCCATCTGTTTAGGAATACGATTTTATACTTTTTGTATCGCCATCTGTTTAGGAATACGATTTTATACTTTTTGTATCGCCATCTGTTTAGGAATACGATTTTATACCTTTTGTATCGCAATCTGTTTAGGAATACGATCTTATACTTTTTGTATCGCCATCTGTTTAGGAATACGATTTTATACTTTTTGTATCGCCATCTGTTTAGGAATACGATTTTATACTTTTTGTATCGCCATCTGTTTAGGAATACGATTTTATACTTTTTGTATCGCCATCTGTTTAGGAATACGATTTTATACCTTTTGTATCGCAATCTGTTTAGGAATACGATCTTATACTTTTTGTATCGCCATCTGTTTAGGAATACGATTTTATACTTTTTGTATCGCCATCTGTTTAGGAATACGATTTTATACTTTTTGTATCGCCATCTGTTTAGGAATACGATTTTATACTTTTTGTATCGCCATCTGTTTAGGAATACGATTTTATACTTTTTGTATCGCCATCTGTTTAGGAATACGATTTTATACTTTTTGTATCGCCATCTGTTTAGGAATACGATTTTATACTTTTTGTATCGCCATCTGTTTAGGAATACGATTTTATACTTTTTGTATCGCCATCTGTTTAGGAATACGATTTTATACTTTTTGTATCGCCATCTGTTTAGGAATACGATTTTATACTTTTTGTATCGCCATCTGTTTAGGAATACGATTTTATACTTTTTGTATCGCCATCTGTTTAGGAATACGATTTTATACTTTTTGTATCGCCATCTGTTTAGGAATACGATTTTATACTTTTTGTATCGCCATCTGTTTAGGAATACGATCTTATACTTGTTGTATCGCTATCTGTTTAGGAATGCGATCTTATACTTTTTGTATCGCCATCTGTTTAGGAATACGAATTCATACTTTTTGTATCGCCATCTGTTTAGGAATACGATTTTATACTTTTTGTATCGCCATCTGTTTAGGAATACGATTTTATACTTTTTGTATCGCCATCTGTTTAGGAATACGATCTTATACTTTTTGTATCGTCATTTGTTAAGGAATACGATTTTATACTTTTTGTATCGCCATCTGTTTAGGAATACGATTTTATACTTTTTGTATCGCCATCTGTTTAGGAATACGATTTTATACTTTTTGTATCGCCATCTGTTTAGGAATACGATTTTATACTTTTTGTATCGCCATCTGTTTAGGAATACGGTCTTATACTTTTTGTATCGCCATCTGTTTAGGAATACGATCTTATACTTTTTGTATCACCATCTGTTTAGGAATACGGTCTTATACTTTTTGTATCGCCATCTGTTTAGGAATACGATTTTATACTTTTTGTATCGCCATCTGTTTAGGAATACGATTTTATACTTTTTGTATCGCCATCTGTTTAGGAATACGATTTTATACTTTTTGTATCGCCATCTGTTTAGGAATACGATCTTATACCTTTTGTATCGCAATCTGTTTAGGAATACGATCTTATACTTGTTGTATCGCTATCTGTTTAGGAATGCGATCTTATACTTTTTGTATCGCCATCTGTTTAGGAATACGAATTCATACTTTCTGTATCGCAATCTGTTTAGGAATACGATTTTATACTTTTTGTATCGCCATCTGTTTAGGAATACGATCTTATACTTTTTGTATCGCCATCTGTTTAGGAATACGATGATATAACATGACTAAATTTTAACACACTAGGTTATTCTTCTTTAACACACTAGGTTATTTTTTCTAACACACTTGTTTATTTTTTTTAACACACTAGGTTATTTTTTTAACAAACTACGTTATTTTTTTTAACACACTAGATTATTTTTTTTACACACTTGGTTTTTATTTTAACACACTAGGTTATTCTTCTTTAACACAACAGTTTATTTTTTTTAACACACTAGGTTTTTTTTTTTACACACTTGGTTTTTATTTTAACACACTAGGTTATTTTTTTAACACACTAGGTTATTTTTTAACACACTAGTTTATTTTTTTTAACACACTAGGTTGGGGGTTCAATGCACGTAAGGAGCTAAATGATATATACTACTTCAAGGTAAAAAAAACTAGCCAACGACAAGTGTTAGATGAATAGATTTCGACCCAGACAACAGCAATTCTTCCCCCTTTGTCAGAAACATCTCTCATTGAATGTGAAGACTAAAGGACAAAATAAGGGAAGCGAGAATCACGAGGCTGCTGAAAGTTCACTTTCTACTCTTCCGAGAATGTTGTTAGGTAATGCAATTTAAATCACAAAATTGAAAGTTAAAACTGATTTATAAAAAGATACACGCGAAAAGAGATTACTGATGAATTTTGAATAACTTTCGAAATGTAAACAAATATCGAAAATTATTTGAAGAAGAAAAACGGTGGAAATAGTGAAAACTTAAAAAAAATGTTTTTACAAGTTTTCAAAGATGTCGTGCTTATATAGTAAGAGGCGTAGTAATAGAATTACGCAAAACTCGCAATTTGATTGGCTGTTTACGGAGAGGGAAACATTTGAAAATAATGCACATTTTTTTCATTAATTGGTAATAATAATTTTGACACACTAGGTTGGGGGATTCTTTTAACACACTAGGTTTGGGAAATCTTTTTGATCACAACAGATAGCCAGTTGTCGTCTCGTCGAGATAATTTTATAAACAGCTATGTTAGTTGACACATAGCAGTAGTAATGATGACAGGTAGTAGTAGTAGTAATTATAACACGTAGCAATAGTGATGATGACACGTAGCAGTATTAATGATGACACGTAGCAGTAGTAATGATGGCACATAGCAATTGTAATGATAAAACGTAGTAGTAGTGATGATAAAACATAGCAGCAGTAATGATAAGACGTAGTAGCAGTAATGATAACATGTAGCAGTTGTGATGATGACACGTAGCAGTAGTAATTATGACACGTAGCAGTTGTAATGATGACACGTAGCAGTAGTAATTATGGCACGTAACAGTAGTTGTTTCTTTTTATCTTTCCTTTTGTAGTAGTCATCTTCTTCTTTAGTTCTGTAGTTGTCGTTCTGCTTCTCTTTCTCTCTTTTCTTATTTTTCTTTGTACCTGTAATAATTGAAGCAATAAAAAAACAACTTCATTATTTGCTCTGGGTTGCATATTATTCCCTTGATGGTTTATTTTTCTCTTAACAAATACATTAGATTGTATAACATACAAATTTCATCTAAACGATTGTATTAATTTCTTCCCGATCATCTACCTTATCGTGGATGGAAGAGCACGAAAAAGACATCCGTTTGATTCCACGTCCAACACCGAAGAGTAATAATTTACTGGCTTCTTTGACATGTCAACTTACTGTCATGGCGTCACTTCCTGAACACGTAAGATTAATATAATAACTTTTACTTCCGATGGAAAATTCCTCTTTAATCTATTCCGTTTCTAGGTCATTTTATCAGAACCACGTTCACATACTTATACACTATAATTATTACGTATTATAGATGTATGGATGTATCTACTGTTAAGATGACACGTAGTAGTAGTAATTCGTCGTAGTCGTCGCAGTGATGTTGATTATTTTTTCTTTTTTTACAGCCGTCTTCCTTTCGTTGTAGCTGTGATAATGAAAACAATAAAAACAGCCGTGTTTCATCAGGCTTTGTCTTTTGATATCGCCATTATTGAAACTGTATCATTCTTTCTGCTCTACACTCTGATGAAGAAGCAAGTGTGAAACACAACGTATGTACTTTTTTTTTATTATCAAATAAAACTTTTTGCTGATTTCTTGTTATATATCTTGAGTACTCTAATGTATGATATTGTTGAAGTGAGACGCCCATATAAGTATAATTGCAAAGCCCTTTTCAAATTTCCTGATGGGAAGCAGGATTTTTCTTAGAATTAAGTAAACGGGGTGAAATGAGACACCCTGCATTTTTACATATTTATTGAATCTAGCAGAGAGTAGTATATAACTTCATAGTTGATTCCCAACCGAAACTTCACCAATGCGGAGCTTTGGTTGTTGTTTTGGAATATTTCATGTGTGACTGCGTCTAAACATCGTATTCATTAATTTTATGTTTGTTTCACATTTGTGACCTTATACTATGAGTTGGTTTATGTGTGACATCTGTGACGCGTATGTGTGCCGTGTGTGTGTTACCAAATTGTACTAATCTTTAATTGAACTTTTATTGTAAAAAATGTATGCAAGAGTAAAGTAACTTCATTCAATAAACGTCATGTGTTGATGAACACAAATACGTAATGCTCTTTTTTACGGTGATTTTTAAACTCTTAACATAGGTGTCCCACTTCAGCCCGGTATTTTTTTTCAAGATACGTCAAGTACCTCATAAGACTTCGTACATTTTAGTACATTTATAGAGAACATTACCAGGCATTATCTTTATTTGACTGAATGCTGACAATCAATTTGCTACTCTGAGTACATTTCCACCTTCATGCATGCGGTTTTGGGGACGCTATCTGATGTCAAAGAAAGGAAACGCCCCAAAAGTGTCCCATTTCACCCCGTTCTATCCTACCTAACTTTATAATAAAAGAGATATTGTATAGTTACATACGTATTACATCAGCTTTCGCCCTCGCCTGCTCCCACGAAAGAGGAGTGGGGATAGAGCTTTGAAAAAGACGTCTGAATCCGTTCAGACTACCAGCTCAAAAGAGAAAGGTAAACACGATTATTTTTACTTTAATTCACTCCAGACAAGTCATATTGCCACTGATGCATTAGGAAGTACAATGATAAAGGTCAGATTTATAGTGCCAACCTAGGTGGGGAGTTGGTCAGCAAGAAGTTTGTACACATCATATTTAAATTTGGGACGGACAGGGAAACAGTGAACAGGAAAAGAATTCCAAAGGCAATAAGTCCGAGGAAAGAAGCAATCAGCGTAGAATATCTTTAAACATCCACGAGCCTCTGCAGTGAAGGGGCGAGATTTTGCTACTGTCGGGTGGGTTGATATGTTTTTTGCCATGTCGTCTTCCGGACATGACGTAATTTCCTCACACCATAACTTAACTTTTCTAACTTTAACTTCTAGTGGAAAATTTCTCTTTACGTAACGTACCTTCACGTGGAAAATTTCGTTTTTACAACAACCTATATTAAAATATTGCTTCAAATAAAGTTATGTGGCCGTCGCAGTGATGTTGATCCCTTTTTTCTTCATGTTGCAACCGCCTTCTTCTTTAGCTTGGTGGGTGTCGTTCTGACTCTCTTTCTCTCTCTTTTCCCTCTCTTCTTTTTGTTTGTAGCTGTAATAAATGAAGGAATTAAAAACAAGTCCATTTTTTTATCTGGGCTTTTACACATTCTCTTGTGGGTTTCTTTTTCTTTATAGAGATACATTAGATCGTATAATATAGCAATTTCATGTAGACGATTGCATAGTATTAATCTTTTCATTAGGGGTGGATAGAAGAGCACGGAAAATACGTCCGTTCGATTCAACGTCTAACACTCAAGAGAAAGAACTTACTGTTATGATGTAACTCTATGAACACGTTTAATTTTAAAACTTTAACTTCTAATCAAAAAATTCTTTTTTACCACAACCCCATCGGTGATCCTTGTTCCCTTTTGTTGCAGCCGCTTTCTTCTTTAACTTCGTAGTTGTCGTTCTGCCTGTCTTTCTCTCTCTCTTCTTTTTGTTTGTAGCTGTAACAAATGAAGCAATTGAAAACAACAACTCCATTACTTGCTCTAGGTTTTTCACATTCTCTTCTTGAGTTACTTTGCTTTTTAAAAATACATTAGATCGTATAACATAAAAAGTTCACCTAGACGATTGAATAGTATTAATTCCTTCCAGACCACCCCTCATCTCAAAAAGATGTCCTTACAATTCCATGTCCAAAACCCAAGACAAATAATCTATCTGATCTCTTTGACATGCCGACTTCCGCCCATGATGCAACTTCCTGAACACGTCAACTGAAATACTTCCTCTTAAATTTCTTGTGGAAATTTCCGCTTTTCTACTTAATTAACCATCACATAGAAATTTCCGTTTATAACTAGTGTTGTGACAATTAATCGGAATCGGGAATTAGAAACATCTGAACTTTTTGAGGTATCAGAATCTGAAAAATTTGAATCTTATTTCTGATTCCAAAAACGATTCTTTTAATTTTTTTGTTTGTTTAAAACTTAATTTTCCATTGCTGCTACTAATGATAAAATGATGAATATTTATTGATTGTAAATCTACCAGTAAAACTAAAATGTATAGATCATAATAACGGCCCGGTAAAAATGGTACATATAAAACTGGCACAAGTGAATAAATAGGAAAAATGGCACAAGTGAAAAATATATTAATGAAAATATCACAATGAGTTTATAAAAATCTTGAATACAATAGATAAACGGAAAACATTAAGAAGTTTGGCAAATTGAAAAAAAAATTATATCTACATTTAAAAGTAGATGAGGACTCTCCGTTAAATGAAACCATTGAAATTCTACCCTAACCTTAATCCTAACCTTAACCCTAACCTTAACCCTAACCCGACTCTCCGCTACGTCCCCAAATAAAACCATTGAAATTCTACTTTATTATTTTAGAATTGGAATCGGAATCACGAACTTGGAACAGAATCGGTAATTGTATCGGAATCGGGAGAAATGATGGAATCGTCCCATCACTATTTATAACACACCCACGTCCAAATATTGCTACCTGGGTACAGCTAATGACGGCATCAAATAAATCGTTACGTCAGCAACATTTTTTTTTATGCAATAGGTTTTGTCTATGAATGCTTTGTGTATGTAGCGAGTTTGATTGTCATAGACTTAGTGGTTCATGAGTGTGCGCGTGCGCGTGTGTGTGTGAAAGGGGTTCTAAGCCTCTTCCGGCTTACAGAGCCTCTAAAACGCTGACGTATATCCGTAATACGACGAAGACCAAATTTTATTATTTTTCTGATTAACCTTAAGTTTTGAATGCAAGGGAAATAATCCAATTCACTTTTTCGTTCTCGTTAGGACAACGTTGATGACCATAGCATAAAAAACAAGAGAGAATTTTTGTTATAAAAAAATGCGTTTCTTTCTTTGTTAAATTCATTTGTACATGAACAAATGAACCGTGGACCAACGCCGGTTATGCCACACAAACTCGCTCCTCTTCTCCACGTGTCTACCTGTGTCAGAACCCTCTTCTCCTTGGCACCAAGTCAACATTCTAAATGAGTTTTGTTTACGTCATCTGAAGTCAGCTCTGTCGTAAATGTCTGTGACCTGATTTCTAATTCTTAGCCCTCTCGCAAAATACCATTATTTTGTTGATCGTACTTCCGACCTACTTACGCCATGGACAAAGGAATGTTTCCGCTTTGTCATATATTTCCAAATAAGTCTATGTTTGTTTTTTTTAATTATTTTATTTTCATCTAAAATCCGACGGCTGCAGAGGTTCTTATAACCTGTGTCGAAATTTTAGAGACATAAGTAACAAATGCCTGGAAGATTGACCCAACGGCAACTCGAGATTGTCGGTAAAGTCAATAAAGAAGGAATGATTCAATACGTTTAAATGAAACATACTTTGAGCGGGGTGGGGTGGGGTGGGGTGGGGTGGGCGGGGGTGGGGGACTCTGTTCACAGGATCCAAATGACCGTAAGTTTAGTGGGGAATTCTTCTCTCAAAATCGGGATGGCAACAACTAACTTTCTCAATGGGTATTTGTGAAAGTGATACAATAGTCCAAAATAGAACTCGAACCTCTGCACGATTTGCAATGTAAATAAATCAGGGCCATCCCTATAAGAAGCCAAGCGATCGTGCAACTGGCGTCTTTTACTGGAAGCGATGTAGATTTTCTTAGATAATTGGCATAACAGTTAAGAACAGAGGGCCAATTCTTCTGTGAGATTAGTTTGCTGTTTTAGATGCCAAAAAATAAGAAACGCAATAAATTTGACAATTATTGACGAATTCCTATACACGAAGAGACGGGTAACTTTGAATAAACAAAGGCATAAAAATGGTATTTCTTGAATAAAGAAACAGTCAATATGTAAAGAAAATCTTAAAACAGATTCTGGCATGAAACTTTTACAAAATATATAAAACTAACCAACAAATTTGACTACTGTTTTATTTATTAAAAAAAAAAATAATAATGGCCAAAAAATAGTTATCAGTGAGATTCAATTTTAACGTTTTACGGTTTACTCACAAACGTATATTTCAGATGTAATTGATTATGGTATTTACACCCCCCCCCATCCCACCCGGGAAGATGTGACACAAGGGCGAAAGGTAGGGATTGAAAAGCCAGCGTACAAGACGCTCGTGCACTCTGGCCAAGCCAATAAAAATGACTGAGCAGCCCTGTCATAATTACCCGGTAGGGGTGCCTGACGCGATTAGCAAAATACTAACCCTTATCAAAAAGAGAAGGTAATTCCTGGGAGGGTGATTCAAACATAAGGCTTCACTGAGTGCAAAATTGTGCGTTAACGTACTATCTGCAATAGTAAACCGAATTGTGCATTAAAAAAAGAATACACTAGTACAGCAATAGAAATGATAGCATCGTTTCGCCTTCAAACGGACAGATATCACATTTTCAGTAGTAATCGATGACGTTTTCAACATATCATCATCATCGCCATTAAAAAAACGATAAGAATCAAAGGGTAAACGTGGATCGAACTTTTTATCGATTTTCACGGGTTTTTGTTTCGTTTTCCTATTCATACCAGTCGAGGATCCGTTCTCGAAAATCAGTTCGGTGGAAATGGATGCCCCTGTGGCACCAGCGGGTCTTGCTCTGTATGGCGCTGTTCAGTTTTAGGAGGTTCCCCTCCCAGGATTTACCTTCTCTCCTTGAGAAGGGGTTGCAATTAAACGTTGATATTGTGAAACGTTTGCTAAGAATGTGACCACGTGTTATTCCAACGAGGGGATTTTTTTCAAAATCTACTTGCTTATATCAAATTCCATTTCATACCCGAGTCTCTTGGGTTAGGGTTAGGGAAAAACTGACACATCACCCAGTAAGTTACGGGTCTAACTTATGAAACAACAACTTTTAGGCAAAATTCGACTTTATTCATCAACATAGTCTCCTTCTAGGGTGATACGCTGATTCCAACGCTTTTCTAACAATTCAGTAAATTTGTTGTAAAACAATTTGTTTTTAATCTCAGAATACGCCCCAGTTTCCGATATCACTTTTTTATTTGAGCTAAATCTCTTTAATTGGAGCATTCTTTTCAGGTCTGTAAACGGTCAATAGTCACTGGAAGTCATAGCTGGAGAATAGGGTGAGTGCGGAAGCCATTCAAAGTGCAATTCGTTTGGTTTTGCCATCGTTGCGATCGACTTGTGACACGGTGAAGCAGAACTTTTTTCTTTTTCATTCTGGTCGTTTTATTGGCGACTTTTTCCTTTAAACGAACCAATAATGCTATTCGCTATTGATGGCGTTCTCAAAGTAATCGATGAACCAAATATCTGTGCATCCTCAAATAACACAGGCCAAAACTTTGGCCTGAATCTATATTTCAGGCTCGGGACTTATTGAGTGATATGTTAACTAATCTTCTAGCCTTTCTTTCTTCTCTTTATTTCATCCAATGAGATCTAATCCTCCTCTCTTTTGTTCCAGATAAATCCGCTTTTTGGACAAAGGCTTCTCCTTTTTTGGGGGTCCCACCTGCATTCTATCCCCAACGTCACCTGCTAGTACCACCTTCTAATGTCTGATTCCTGAGGGTTTTCTTGAATGTGTGTTTTCTCCAAGAAACTAATATTAAATGTTCTTCTATTTCTCCTCTCAATTGCTCTTTCTCGAAGAGATGTAAATAAATATAGAAGGGATGCAAAATCCCTTCTATATTTATCTACATCCCTTCGGTTTCTTTGTTCCATCTCCTTCTAGCTAGTCTGGCATTATTAAAAACAAATTCTAATCTCGTTGAATTAACTTTTCTTTGGTCAGCAAAATCGAAATCACCAGACAGTCTTCTCAGACATGTCTTTGAGATTTCTTGGTGCCAAAAAATGTTTCAACTCTTCGTACAGGGTCTGGCCAATGAATTTATGTCACGTATGCGATTTCTATTTTTCTTTATCTCATTTCTGTGATGCGAGTTTTTTCATATCACTAAACATTTGTCATTTAATTGTCCACTTTTCAAGCATTATGTTTTTCAAATCTTGTCTGATTTAATTAATTTTTCTCTGGCCAGCAAAATCCAAACCACCCGACATTCCCTTCAGACATGCCCTTCGATTTCTTGGTTTCGACTCATGATTATGTAGCTGAGGGCCAGATGACCCCCCCCTCTTCGTGTGGGTCTGGCCAATGACTTTATCTAAGTGCCACGTATGCGACTTTTATATGTTTACTCTAATTTCACTAAAACTCTTTAGCCGTCACATAACGAAGGTCTGTGTTTGAATGGGAACTATTTAGTGGTACTTAAGGGTCAGAGGTGACCCCAGACAGAAGTCAGGAAACCACGCGATTTTCGGGGGGAGATTTTCTCTCTCTTAGATGGCGAAATTTCAAGGAGGAAAGACGTGTCTAGGGTGCTGTCTCAAATCTAGGGGGCATAATGTAACTAGATGTAGCAAGATGAGCCATCTGTCCATCTATCTTTCTCTCTCGTGTATAAAACACGCCGCTCTGATATTTTCTGTGGCTGGCTTTCTTTTTTAAATACACCTTTTTATGAATCAACATTGGCGTCCGAGTGGTTTTGTATTTGCAGACGACGAATCGAGTGTATAACGGTTTATACAACCACCAGTAAGTGAACATAGAACATATCGACTCCAGCACAAAGTGCCATATCTCTCTATATAAAACTCAATGTCTGTGTGTGTGTTTGTGTGATGTTAGTGTGCTCCCTATAGAAAGAAAGGTTAGAGGATCTACATAAAATCTAAAAGTGTATTCTTATGTAAAATTTACCGAGGAAAACAATGGAAGTATTCCCGAATCTCTAAGTGCATCCCTAAGAGGACTATGATGGCATAACCTTTTTAAAATTTTCAAATATATCCTGTTATGAAATTTAAATCATACGTATTAAAAATTCTGAGGAAGACAATGGAAGTGGTAACTTTTTGACCATGTTACTTTCTTTGTTTTTACTGCACCCTCCTTCCGTTTCGTCCCTTATTATATTCGGACGAAACTGAAATGTTGGAAAACTCTCGGAATTAGTGTCTTATACATATGGTTTCAATTTATTTAAAATCAGATAGACGTATTTAGAGTTTTAAGGGGATATTGTCCCCATGTGTATCTTAGAGGTGGAGCCACGTAGATATTCGGCACATAACGTAGAGATTCGGGACAACTTCCATTGTCTTACCCGAAGAATTGTATATATATATATATATATATATATATATATATATATATATATATATATATATATATATATATATATATAATCATAATAGGATATATTTGAAGTTTTAAAGAAGGTTCGACCCCTAGAGCCTCCTTAAATTAAGGGAGCACTAAGAGAATCGGGACTACTTCCATTGTCTTCCCCATAAAATTTTATACATATGATTTAAATTTAATAAAAATAGGATATATTTAAAGTTTTAAGGGAGGTATGCCCTCATAGCCCTTTTAGGGATGCAATTAGAGTTTAGTGAACACTTCCATTGTCTTCCCCGGTAAATTTTACATAAGAATACACGTTTAGGTTTTATGTAGATTCTCTAACTTTCTTTGTATTGGGAACACACAAACATCACACACGTACATACAGACATTGAGTGCACAAGTGCCAAGACATTTATTTAAAGCAACAACAATTTATTATAAGAAATTATGGTCATAATTGTTGAGTAATCAAATAAATCAACTTGTTGTCCATTTGAGCCCAGAATCCATATTTGCATGCGTCTGAATGTGCCGTTGTGAAGAGCTGTCAGTGCAGACGTGTTCATGTGCATAATTTCCTGTTTGATGATGTCTTTGAGTTCTTCCAATGTGCGACATTTTGGGCTTGAGCATTCCCCACAGCACGGTGTCGCAGGAGGTTAAGTCTTGGCGTCTTGTTCACTTCTTGATGTTTACAAAAAGTCGTAGGGACTTCTGGGTCACCCGGTACATATATATATATATATATATATATATATATATATATATATATATATATATATATATATATATATATATATATATATATATGAATGAAGACCAACATGGAGCTAAGTAGAAAGAATAGAACGGAGGAGAGACATGATTTTTCGGCGACAGAACATAACAGGACCCTTTCAGGTCTGCCTAATTTCTCTATGTTTACCATTTTAATCGGCTACATTTTCCAGGTTCAATCTCTCATTTACACACGGATTCTCATCTATTAATAATAGAGATTTGGTATCTGTCTGTCTGAAGTCAAAACTATATAGTAAACAAATAAAAAAACCCTTCCATTTTCACTAAACATCTCTATCGACTCCTAATACTTTCCAGGATATTTTTTTCTTTTCCACTCCTTTTTTTTAAAACTGTATTTTCACTAAAGCTTTCTTTCGGCTTCAGCACAAAATGTCCTATAAATATTGATACTCCCCCATTCGTGTAGGGTCTAGCCAATGACTTTATCTACATGATTTCGATATGTTTACCATTTTAATCAGCTAAATTTTCCGGGTTCAATCCTAATCGTTTCCAGCATATATTTTTCTTTTATTTCCTTGTTTTTTAAAATTGTATTTCCGCTAAATGTCTGTATCGGCTCCAATACAAAATGCTCTATAAATCCTGTAAATTCCACATTCAAAAAGTTCACACAAATAAAAACTGAACAAAATTATTGAAAAAATAAATCTTTATTATTACCATTATTATTTTCTTATGATTTTTTTAGATGCGTCCTTGTATTTCAAAAAGAGGCTTTGTCCGTCGGTTGTCGGTCTGGCATTCTCAAGTTTAAAATTACCTTTTTGCCAGTCTGTCACTCCTAAATTTAAAACAACCTTTTTGTCAGTCTGTCATTCTTGAGTTTCAAGACGCATTTTAACCGCTAAGTTCGCTGGTCGAATTAACGCATCTTATTTAAAATGCCTCCGAATCTATCTGTCTGTCGGTCTGTCACGCTTACGTCTGTCGGTCTGTCACGCTTACGTCTGTCGGTCTGTCACGCTTACGTCTGTCGGTCTGTCACGCTTACGTTTGGAATATAATTCTTATCGCGAAACGCGCAGATTGAATAGGCGCATCTCATTTTAATTGCGTTCAACATCGAAAACAAAATGTCACATTGTCACTATTAAAACTATTTTTCGTCGTCTATCACGCTTAATTTTAAAATAGTATTTTCTTTGGTCTGTCACGCTTAATTTTAAAATAGTATTTTCTTTGGTCTGTCACGCTTAATTTTAAAATATCATTTTCTTTGGTCTGTCACGCTCAATTTTGAAATGGCATTTTCCTTGGTCTGTCACGCTTAATTTTGAAATAGCATTTTCTTTGGTCTGTCACGCTTAATTTTGAAATATCATTTTCTTTGGTCTGTCACGCTTAATTTTAAAATAGTATTTTCTTTCGTCTGTCACGCTTAATTTTAAAATATCATTTTCTTTGGTGTGTCACGCTCAATTTTGAAATAGCATTTTCTTTGGTCTGTCACGCTCAATTTTGAAATAGCATTTTCCTTGGTCTGTCACGCTTAATTTTAAAATATCATTTTCTTTGGTCTGTCACGATTAATTTTGAAATAGCATTTTCCTTGGTCTGTCACGCTTAATTTTAAAATATTATTTTCTTTGGTCTGTCACGCTTAATTTTGAAATAGCATTTTCTTTGGTCTGTCACGCTTCATTTTGAAATGGCATTTTATTTGGTCTGTCACGCTTAATTTTAAAATAGCATTTTCATTGCGTGCAGATTGAATGGACGCATCTTAGCGTACCGATTGAATGGACGCATCTTAAGAATATCTCTTCTTGTTTTGTTTTTTATATTTTTTGTTTATTTTTTTTTAGTTTTACAGACAAACAAACGGACATACAAAAATTTTTTTCACAGTTTATGAATTGCAAAGTATATGGCAAGTAAGAAAGAAAAAACGATGAGATTGGAATAAAGAAGTGGCGCCTGTCCGCTTCGATTTTGGCGGTTGCGATATTCAAGGGATGTGGATTTGGTACTCCTGGAGCCATACGGCCCCCCAGTTGGAGGAACGTGCTTCACAGCACCCACACCGCTATTGCTGTCAATGTTACGGTTGCCCGGTTTCCAGTAAGACTCAGGGGTAGTATTCGGAAAATCGTCGTTAATGGTCAGAGGGGTATTGGTCGGATGGTGTATGCCTTTTATAGGGGCACCACCTGAAGGTTTCGCGTTGCCATGGTGGTCTCCATTCGACATTGGGCGTTCCGTGCGTCTGGACATCGGATCGGAAACAGTGCTTTGGGCAACCTCGACCCCCATCTTGTTCCTCGATTTCTTCTTCCTCTTTTCAGTGCTGTGGCCCTCGGCAGAGCCCTCTGCTGAACCCTCCCGATCGTTAGAAACCGAGCCCTCGCGATCGCTAGAAGCTGACCCTTCTTTCATGGTACCGTCGGCCGCTTCGTGTTTTTTGTTACTGCCCCCGGAGGAGATTGCGTGAATATGTGGGTGGTCTTTGTTTTTGTCCTTTCGGTGAGCTGTCGGATCGAATGGCTCGGCTTCGTCTGTATAAAGTCGGTTTGGGTCGCGAGTTGAGGGCTCTGTCGGGTTGACAGTGGCCTGAGGCAATGTTGAGTAGGGGTCATTGGTGCGTTTGAACGATTTTCGGAGGCAAATCAACTCGAGTTTACTGTCGGAGGTTTCTTGGCAAGCCGACTCGATCAAGCTATGACATCCGCCTTGCTCTTCGACTAACTTCGTCAGAAACTTCTCCCTTGGTGTGTAACACATGTTCTCCATGGCGAACGATTGTTGGGTCTTGTTGGGCAGTGCGTAATTCGAACGTAGGAAGCGAGCCACCTCGCAGGAGCAAGGGAATTGGTTGAGGACCTGGGTTGTCGTGTTGACGTTCCAGAAGAGACGACCGAAAGGGTTGCACGAAAAACCGAAGAACTTGTTGAACTCCATCTGATAAAACTCAATGTTGGTTACATTACGGAAGGTAAGCGCTGGAAGCACCGGAAACGTGTTGTAGGATAGTTCTATTTTATCGACAAAGCTGATATTGTTAAAACTGAATGGTCCAATTGTCTGAAACGTGCACCGATATACCTCCAGAGACGTTAGATTATGTAGGTCGTTGAACGCGAAGCTGTAGATACGGACAATTCGAGAATTTTTGATAGAAATCGAAGCTTTTTTTGAAATATAGCGGAAAGCACCTGCTTCGATTTGGTGGATGTCACAGTTTTCAATGTTGATCTTGAGTCGGTCCAAGTTGCTGAAGGCGCACGGACGAATCGAGCTTATCTTGCTGTTTGAAATCCGGACCTCTTGAAGGTGGCGCAAGTTGTAAAGAGCCCCCGGGGGAATGGCGGAACCATTGAGATGGTTCACGTCCAGGTAACGGAGATTACTAGGCAGCTTGGTCGGGAAGGTCTTCAGTTTTGTGCAGGTAGCCTTGCCCCTCGAGCATTCGCAGCCTTTTTCGCAGGGGACGTCCATTGTGGCATGGCCGAGACCCAGCAGCACGGCCAGAATCAAAATATGGACAAACATCATTGGTTATTCACGGAAAATCTGAAAATATATTTAAAAAGAAAAAAGATTATATTAAATAGAAATTTACATATGAAAAAGAAAAAGATTATATATGGAAATACAATCCCGATATATATATATATATATATATATATATATATATATATATATATATATATATGATTATTTTTATTTACACAGACATGTACACAATCTGCGACACTGGCATGTCGATGTTATCGATCAACAGCTATTATAAACTGAGATCTCATCAGGCAGAGTTAGAATCGGATCTTAACCTTAAATCATATTTGGAAAGAAATATGATCTAAGGTTAAGATCGGATTCTAACTTTGCCTGATGAGATCTCAGTTTATAACAACTGTTGATCGATATGATCGACATGCCAGTGTCGCAGATTTTGTACATGTCTGTGTAAATAAAAAATAATCATATATAAAAGCTCTATTTGATATTGAGCACTTTTTATAAACCCGGTTGAAATTCTTTGGATTACTACCCTGTGGATGTTTTACCTGGATTATATATATATATATATATATATATATATCCCTATTTACTTGCCTTCCCACAAGAACAGAGTTAAACATAAAGTCGCTTCCCTAAAAAGCGGAACTCTGGATTGGAACAAAATATTAAAATTGCCTCAGTCTAGAAAGATTTCTTCTTCACCGACTGTAAACAGAATAAATGAAGTCTAATATCCGAATAGACTTCGCTCCGAGCCAAAAGACTCCTCAAATGTAATAAAATGATGTTAAAAAAAAATGAAATATATTTAAGGGAAATAACTCGTTGTTTGTAAAACGAGATTTATTTCCCTTGAGTTAAGAATCTCAAATAGCGGAAAGTTTTTTTTCTAAAGAGAAAGAAAAAAGATGAAGTCTCTGTCTGTCTGTCTGTCTGTCTGTCTGCTCGACGACCGACATAATGAATGGCAATCATAATACACGTAGAATGATGCATGCTAATGTGTTAGCTTTTTAAAAATCTACACTGATTTTAACTATATAATAATCAGATTCACAAACACCCCCCCCCCACAGTCACACACGTTTGTTTTTCTCAACTTTTTACTAAGCAACTTTTTTCGATGCATTATGTCGCTAGAGAATTCCGTGTTATTTGGAATTTTTTCAACTATTTTAGATTTTAGTAGGGGGATCAGTTTTCTATATAAATTTAACGTAAACTGATCCCCACTTTTTAACCATCACAATTTTTTCCAAAAAATGTTCAAACAACCGGGAATTCTCAAGCAGCACGATTGTACACAGAAACAAAAAAATTTATTCCGTGGAAAAATGAGGAAACATGGTCAAAAAGTGGGTGATCAGTTTACGTTAAATTTATATAGGAAACTGAACCCCGTCTTCTAAAATCTAAAATATTAAAAAAAATTCCCCCAAAACACGGAATTCTCTAGCGACATGATAGGAAATTGTACACCAAAAATTTTTAAAAAAATTGGTTAGTAATATAATAGAAGATAATATATATATATATATATATATATATATATATATATATATATATATATATATATATATATATATATCGTTTTTGGCTTTTCATGAATTTCTAATATTCAAAACAAAGCGATATTTTTTAAAAGTGCCAATTTAAACTGATTAAACTACCATGAAGTCACGTGTTACACTTAAAAGGACTTTCTGAGACCATCCGAATCAAGACCCTTCAGACTACGACTCACGCCACAAGAGTTTTTTTTTTTATATCTCCAACGAAAAATGAATGAAAAAAAAAGAAAGTTGCTTGATAAAGACCTGTTAAGGTTGAAAGCTTGCCCATATTTTAAAGTAAATAAATGTTTATTTTAAAGAAAAAAATATATTGTTTTTGGCTTTCCATACATTTCTAATATGTATATGAGAGAGACAGAGAGGTAGAGATGGATAGAGAGAGAGAGAGAGAGAGAAAGAGAGAGAGAGAGAGAGAGAGAGAAAGAGAGAGAGAGAGAAAGAGATAGATAGATAGATAGATAGAGAGAGAGAGAAAGAGAGAGAGAGAGAAAGAGAGAGAGAGAAAGAGAGAGAGAGAGAAAGAGATAGAGAGAGAGAAAGAGAGTGATAGAGAGAGAGAGAGAGAAAGATAGAGAGATAGATAGAGAGAGATAGAGAGATAGATAGATAGAGAGAGAGATAGAGAGAGAGAAAGAGAGAGAGAAAGAGAGAGAGAGAGAGAGAGAAAGAGATAGAGAGAGAGAGAGAGAGAGAGAGAGAGAGAGAGAGAGAAAGAGATAGAGAGAGAGATAGATAGATAGAGAGAGAGATAGAGAGAGAGATAGAGATAGAGAGAGATAGAGAGAGAGAGATAGAGAGAGAGAAAGATATATATATATATATATATATATATATATATATATATATAGAGAGAGAGAGAGAGAGAGAGAGAGGGGGGGGGGGGGCGCGAGAGAGATTATCTTACGAAATGGTCAGCAAACCCGACGCCATTGACCGATTTTTCTGTCGACGATAAAGTAAGGCCAGTCGGTCTCGGCCGTAGAAGGAGGTGGCGGGGGAGAGTTGTGCGAAGCTGATACGAAGGGGAAACTTCCTTTGTCGGCGTAAATGTAAGTGGTTGAGTCAGAGGCATCGTATGACTAGGATAACGGAAGGCGTGCAGGTAATGGGGGTTGTCGTTCCTTTGGTTGTGAAAGCAAGGGCGATTTATGGCGCTGGAAGGGTTGAGGTCAGTTTACGGAGGGGGGGGGGGCGCTGAATACAATCAAACGCGGTGCATTTGTTGGGGGGTCAAAAGAAAAAGCCGTAAACAATTGATAGAATTACGCGATACGGCGACAGAACGAAAATCATGTGGACAGAAATATTCTTCAGAAATAAAAGGTGGGTAGCGGGTAGCCGTGACGGGGTAGATTCCAGAAATTGCGATGAGATATGTTCGGCATCCTCAGTAGACAAAAATCTCGGCTTCCGGTCTTGGATCAAGGTGTGGTGTCTGTTTTGTCTTAGGCCTTTTCATTTTGTTTTGTCTCAATCCAGAGTGTTCAGGGGCAGCTGGATTATAGATACCGACCTTGTGTCTAACTTTTTCCTTGTATTTATTTACCTCCTCTCCAGGAGGTTAGGCACAAGGCCATTTTTATCTTACTCCCACAAGGTAAGATGTGACACAAGGTCGGGTCGGGAAAGTGGGGCTCTAAAAGCCAGCGCCCGAGAAGGTGAGCCCTCTGGCCATTAAAAATTTCCTGGGCAGCCCCGTCGGCATTCCCCGGTCGGGCGCCTCAGACAGTAAGCAATAAACTTTGCCCCCCACCCAAAAGGGGAGGCAAAGCCTGGAAGGGTGGACCTCCTAGAACTGCACAGGACCGACACATAGACCGGCGTAAATCAAGCCCCGAAGGCCAAGACAATACCAGTTTATGGGGTGCAGTATCGGAACAGATACTACACTTTGATCTTAGCCAAAAGGCCAAGAAATGCATGTTGTGCATGGTTGGCATAATGGATACAGTCGCAGACTAAAGGAATATCACGATCTACTTTTTATTTATCTACCTCCCACAAGGTAAGATGTGACACAAGGTCGGGAAAGTGGGATTAGATAAGCCAGCGCTCGAGAGTTGAGCACTCTGGCCATTTAAAAATTGCCTAAGTAGCCCCGTCGGCATTCCCCGGTAGGGGCGCCTCAGACAGTAAGCAATAAACTTACTCCTCCCCAAAGAGGGGAGGCAAAGCCTGGGAGGGTGCACCTCCTAGAACTGCACAGGACAGACCCATAGACTGGCGTAAATCAAGTCCCGAAGGCCAAGACAATACCAGTCTATGGCGTGCAGTATCCATCGGAACAGATACTACACTTTGATCTTAGCCAAAAGGCCAAGAAATGCATGTTGTGCATGGTTGGCATAATGGATACGGTCGCAGACTAAAGGAATATCACGATCTACTTCTTATCCCGTGGCCCTGAATGAGGGTCGTTTGTACGCTGCCATGCAGCCTATCATGTGCAGTTGATCCTTGCGGTGGCTATCTCTCTCCAGTCATCTTACTAGAACATGTTTAGTAACGTTATTTAACCCAGCACTAAGAGAAATTAGGGGTTCATACAAATGTTTGTTTTACTATCGGGTCACCGCTTATCAAGGTGAAGAGCTACTCAGCAAATTTAAAGAAATGGAATAATTGTCAGCTGGAAAACAAGGATCAGTAAATGAACTTGAACTAATTTTGATTACTAATGAGGCGGTTTATGGCAAATGTTTGTTGGCATTGGATTTGAAGACGACCGTGTTGTAATCTGCAGGGAAGCAGTCCCGCGGTAATGTGTTTTACAGACGGGAAGTCCTCACAAAGAAGCTCTGTCACTGGAAATTCAGCCTGGTGCTAAGCACATGGAGAACGAAGCGAAAGTTGTTATTCCGTTGTGGTCGAAGACGAGTTCTTGCTGTGAATGGTTTACGAAGATGAACCAAACTTTTGATTTCAGTCATGCATTTCCGATAGAGTAGAGAGTGGCTAGCAACGTCTCTTTTACGAGTACTGTAATATGTTAAATAGCATGGAGTCATTCCTGGCTAAAACAAAAAAATATATGGTCATGGGAAGGTTGGAGTTACGGGAGGTCGGTGTGCAGAGTTTTACAGGAGGTTAATGACGAATATATGTGTGCATGTGGAAGAAACCCCAAGCGTGATAAAATGTATTTCTAATGGGGTTGGCTGCTGCTGATAGGAGTGGACGAATAGGCATCGGAAGAGGCAGAGATGTACGAGAGCTTATCGCTGAAGTCAAACTGCCAATCAGCCAAATCTCACTACCCTTTCTAGGATTGCGACTTGTCTCACAACGACTAAAGAAAGTGTTATTATATCCACTCTTTATATAAATGTCAATGTTATGTGATGTTTGTGTGTTCCCTATAGAAAGAGAGGTTAGAGAATCTACATAGAAACTAAAAGTGTATTCTTATGAAGTTTTCCATGGAAGACAATGGAAATGGTCCATAATCTGTAAAGGCACCCTAAGGCTATGAAGACAAAAACTCCTTAAAACTTCAAATCTATCCTATTTTGATTAAATTTAAATCATATATATAGTATTTATTTTGGGGAAAACAATGAAAGTTGTCTCAGATCTCTACGTTCCCCTCCATGTACCGAATCTCAACACACCCCTCCCAAATTATGCTATGGGGACAGAACTCCCCTTGAACTTCAAATACGTATATCCAATTTTAATGAAATTTAGACCATATGAATAAGACACAAATTAGAGCTTTCTAAAAGTATGAATAAGACACAAATTAGAGCTTTCTAAAAGTATTTCTTTCGATTATATTAAGGGGCGAATGGGGAGGGGGCGAGGTCAGTAAAAAAAGGACAGTTTTGTTATGAGCATAGCGAAAAAAGACATCGTTTTCCTCATTCAATCCCGAGAAACGTAGGGTATTCCTGCTGATCTGTTATAAGGCTGTTTTACATGTGTCGACTCCCCTGTAACTTCAAATACCTATATCTGAGTTTAATGCAATTTTAATGAAATTTTAACCAACTCAGAGAGTTTTTCAAATTTTTAGTTTCCTCCGACTATATTGGTGAGGGAAGGGAAAGTAATATGGTGTTATGAACATAGTGAAAAGTAATATGGTGTTATGAACATAGTGAAAAGTAATATGGTGTTATGAACATAGTGAAAAGTAATATGGTGTTATGAACATAGTGAAAAGTAATATGGTGTTATGAACATAGTGAAAAGTAATATGGTGTTATGAACATAGTGAAAAGTAATATGGTGTTATGAACATAGTGAAAAGTAATATGGTGTTATGAACATAGTGAAAAGTAATATGGTGTTATGAACATAGTGAAAAGTAATATGGTGTTATGAACATAGTGAAAAGGTTAAAAGGGACGTAGTAGTTTTCCACATTCTAACCCGAGCAACGCCGTGTTTTCATTGCTAGTATATATATATATATATATATATATATATATATATATATATATATATATATATATATATCACCGCCCTTCTCCAACAACATCAGGACAAGGGTTGGTCATCTCTTCCTTAAAATAATAGACAAGTATTTCCCCACCTCTAATAGCTTACAGAAAATATTCAACAGAAACACTATAAAGACAAGTTATTCAACCATGCCTTCCATAAGAAAAATAATTTCCAGAGATCCGATTCCAAAACCAGTGACGGGCTGTTCATGCTTAAACAAAAGCAACTGCCCCCTCGAATGGAATTGTAAGATCGACTCCGTTGTTTACGAGGCGACCGTCATCAGCCGACCCAACGGGGAAGTCGAAAAATACATCGGCATGACAAAAGGCTTATTCAAGAAACAACCGTATACACACAGGTACACATTTAAATATAAAGATAAAGCCAACATCGCCCTAGCCAAACGGATCTGGGAATTAAAAGAAAAAGGGACACCTTTTAACATCAAGTGGAAAATCATTGAGAAACGACCGTCTTTCTCCCCTGCACTAAACAGGTGTCCTTTATGCGATTCTGAGAAGTTTTACATCTTTAAAGCCATAAATGATCCAAATACAAAGTGCTTAAACACTGCGATGAAATATTTAAAGGTTGCATTCACCGAAAAAGCGCTTTGCTTATAAACTCAACAGAACATTAACACACAAAAATTAACTAACTTTCTAGCAACTAAAGGTTGAGAATCTTATAAAACGATTTCGCCAATTAACCCCCTTAGTACAAGTTTTTAGTTTTTAATATTTGTATAAATTTCATGCACATTTAAAAAAATATATTTTACTGTAAGATATAAATCTTACATTTTCTCCTATACCATCCTTAAATATATTCATAAATATTTTTATATATAAAAAAAGCAACTTTTGTAATTATTAAACCCAGTAAATCACTAACTTTTTAATTTACTTAATTATTCATTATCAAAGTCCTAAATTATTATTTTTTTTATTTTTGTTCTTTTTAATAGCACACACGCGCATACAATCAAAAGAGTATCACGTAGTTTTAATTTTGATATTAAAACGTTTGAATTATCCAATCATTTCGACGGCTGTCGATTAGTGTCTGAGATCCAATTCCTCAGTGTACGAAACCGCCGGTTCAACCGTCGTGATAATTTCTGGTTTAATATATATATATATATATATATATATATATATATATATATATATATTTGTTTTTTATGTCGAACCACAATGTATAATTTTTCAAACTGAGAACTTTTTGTCGTTTCTGAAGAGTTCAAAGCAGACTGATCCAATATTTACATATTAATGTTGGTTGGTTTCATATAAATGAAACGAGTTCGTAAACAGATTGCATTGAAGATTGACTGTTTTGAGAATGTTTCGTGAGATAAACAAAATCTTGGTCTTTGGAATGTAACAAAATCTTGTTTACTTATATATGCTCTGTTGTTGCAAGTTGACAATCATCGAGCTTTCAATTTTAAGAGGTTGGTATACATAAAGTATAGAAGGTATATCCTAAAACATTTATTTTCGCACTCCTACACACACACCCACACACATATATATTATTATAAAATGATTATTTAAAATTCCAATGACCAAAATTCAGTCTTTACTCATATCATTTATTTTTTCAATAGCAGAACTGACGATGGTTTTACAATTATTCTGCAACGTGCAATATGCTACAATTAAACGCAATTACACGCTGCTCTTCAAAAACCAAAATAAAAAAAAACAGAAAACAGACAACACTCATGCGTGACCCCCTCCCCAATAATAGAATAACAGAATTCCAATCAAGCCGTCATTTTGAATCTATCGTACGTATCTATGTCTTAAAACAATAACAAAGAAAAAACAATTAAAGTTAAAATAGCAAGCGGTTAATTAAAGTTAAGGTGAAATTAATTATTATTATTATAAATAAGATCATTGCGTAAGATATAATCCGAAAATAAGGTTTATGGTAGTGAATTCAAAATTCATCTTATATAAGTTTCCATATCGGTAATTTTTGCTGCTGACTTGTTTACAATTGTTTTTTTTTATACTAACTCTAATGGAATAATCTAAAGGCACGAGAATCTATAATTTAGCTTAATTTAAAATTAATTACAAATAAATGAAAATTAATTGCTACTAATTAAATCAGATTAGTTGCCGAAAACTAAAATAAAAGGTCAGCCTATCTCAATGAAACCATGGTACGTCTCTGAAGTATGTAACGTATAGTTTTAAAATGAATAATTTGTATATTGGCTCTCATTTTTTGCGATTGAGCGCTTTATAGATTTCTTTTGAACATACCCCGAAATAATATATATATATATATACACACACACAAACACACATATATATATATATATATATATATATATATATATATATATATATATATATATATATATATATATATATATATATATATATGTGTTAGGAATAACTAAAGAAAAACGGAATTATGTCCCTTGGATCATTAACGAGTTATAGCTCCATATCGAGTGGCACGGAGTGAAAAGTAAACATTGAAAGTGATCAGACTGGCAAATTACATCTCGCGTTACACCGGCTAAATAACTAATTTGATTCTAATTACATATTTAATAAATCTGTTAAACCTTTCTGTTGAAAAGTCATCCATTTTGTTTTACGAGTTATTAATTATTATAACCTAAATTACATGATTTATAACAGTGGCGACGACGACGAGATAAACTTACAATTTTTTTCAAAAGAAAAACAAACAAACAATAAAAAAAATGGATTCTACAATCAAAGAATTATTAGAAAAGCAATTACGGTTAATGGAGTGATTTTCAGAGAGATTTTCCACACCTACATCGTCGATTTCAGAAACAAATCTTGGGACATCTACAGATTCCATTTCACAAACAATAACGGAATTTTATTATGACCCAATGGCAAATTCGACGTTCGAAACATGGTTTGCGCGTTTCGAGGACATTTTTCGAGTGGATTTCAAAGATCAAGCTGACGACTGGAAGGTGAGACTTCTGTTACGTAAGCTTGGGACGTCGGAACATGATCGGTATGTAAATTACATATTACTAAATCATGCTCTTGACTTAAATTTTCACAGCACAGTGGAAACCCTCATTCAGATTTTCGGTGAGCATATTTCATTATTCAATATGCGTTTTAATTGTCTTAACATAACGAAATCTTCCTCGACCGATTTTTCAACCTATGCAGGCCTTGTAAACAAAGAATATGAACGTTTTAAAATCTCTTCGATCACAGACGCTCAGTTCTAATGTTTGATTTTTGTGTGTGGTTTGAAATCAGAATGGGAAGCAGACATTCGCACAAGGATTCTGTCAAAAATAGAATAAAATCCAGACATAACATTGCAACAAGTTGCCGTGGAATGCCAGCGTCTAGTGAATCTAAAATATGATTCAACTATGGTACAACAAGCATCCGCATCCATTGTAAACACAGTTCAAAAACAACGTCGGCCCACCTCACCGACTTCAAAATCAGTCCAGCCCCCAACAGCTTGTTGGAATTGTGGCAACTGGCATTTTGTGCGATACTGCACCTTCAAGACACACCGCTGTCGCAGCTGCAATTGACTCGGACATAAAGAGGGATTTTGCACCCCTCCAGGACGAAAACCAACACATAATAGGCAAACCTCACATACACACAACAGGCAACGACATCAACACAGTTTTTCAAAAACAAACAGTTTTTCAAAAACAAACAGTCTGATAGCAACTTTTCTCTCAAAACAAAAATCCAAACGAAAATATGTTACAGTACAATTGAATGGCCATCCTATTCAATACAGCATCATATATAACTATTATATCACAAAAACTATGGGAAGCCATAGGCCAGCCTTCATTGACACCAACAAGTCAGGTAGCACAGAGTGCTTCTGGAGATTGTGTTCACATCACGGGTCAATTACCCGCTACCGTCAAAATGAAAGGAAAAACGGTGTCAGGCACCGTATACATAACAAACACATGCCATAATTTGCTGGGACTTGATTTTATCGAGTTACTAGGTCTTCTCGACATTCCACTCAACCAAATATGTGAGGTTGTGTCCACATCGTCACCTCAGAGCAGTAAAGACGACCTCAGCAAGAAGAAACAGCAACGGCAGCGGCGAAACAATCGACCAACCACCAACCTTTCGTTTGGACCAACCTTTGGCTCCACTTCAGCAGGAACTCCCACAATAATATCAACACCAATGATTACCACAGGGAATCCTAAAATCACCACAACATCAGGACCTACTTCAACAACATCAGTTCGATGTGAGTCTACTAAGGGTATGACTGATAAAACCTTCATACCTGATGACTACATTAGTAGAACACCAAACACACCAAACTCTCCAGTAAGTGATGGCAGACCTGATGGACCTGGATGGATTGTACCAGCGCCGACTACATCTACTGACCCCAAACCTAGCATCACCGTTAAACTGACTGATGACCCTCAAGGAGTAGAGCTGCTCAAGCTTGATGTGACCGGTAATGCTGAGAAAATCACAATTCTTGTACAACGTCCAGGATCAGAAGATTTTGTAGAAATTCCTGATGGCACTAAAATCACTGGTCCATTCATCTCAACCACATTTGACAAAGTTATGGCAATCAAAGTGATTTTGGAAGAAAAGGCAGTTGATCAGAATCTAGACTACAAAGTATGGCTGGATATTGAAGCATGTTTCCATTTGCCAACATCTCCAATAACATCATCTACAGAGACAACTACCACAGCAGGACCTTGACCAACCACCTCCTACATGAAGCAAGCACCAATTCACCATCGAGTTAATTACCCACCAGAGGTGTACCAGCCGGACCCCACCTCAATTGGTATGGACCACCTCAACAACAGGCTCCCTACTTTTCTACACAGCATCTCTCGCCTGGTGGTCCAGCAGCAACAGCAGCAGCAGCAGCAGCAAGGTTCGGGTCCTCGCAATACAACAGTCCTAAGCAGAAATTGCGCACAAGTTTGCGTGCTCGTCAGCCATCAACCCAGGGTTACATTCAGCATAACACACGTTCGGTCGCTACCGAACCATCCTCAATCCAACGGACAAGCCGAAAGATTTGTAGACACATTCGAAAGAGCACTATTAAAAGCAAGAGGGGAGGGAACAACAGAGGAGATACTACATGCTTACCTCCTTTCCATATGGAATAACACCAAATGGAGCTGTGAAGAATGGTCTATCACCAGCAGAGGCACTCATTGGACGAAAACTCCGTACCACACTTGATGCTTTACGTCCCCAGCCACAAAGGCAACAACCAAGCCCTAACAAAACAAAAGCATTTTCAGTTGGCACACCAGTGTTTGCTCTGAATTACAGACCTGGCCGGCCAAACTGGGTACCAGGCATCATCCGCAAAATTAATGGACACATTTGAACTGCCATCTCATGCAGACAAATTCAGATGAGAATTATCAAAGACCTCCCAGGACTTGGCCAAAGCGCAGTCGCACTAGAGTAGAGCACCTCCAAGTTGACCCCAGGTGCGCTCGATACAGTTAAAGACTAAAACGGGGAGATGTTAGGAATAACTAAAGAAAAACGGAATTATGTCCCTTGGATCATTAACAAGTTATCGCCCCATATCGAGTGGCATGGAGTGAAAAGTAAACATTGAAAGTGATCAGACTGGCAAATTACATCTCGCGTTACAGCGGCTAAATAACTCATTTCATTCTAATTACACTTTTAATAAATCTGCTGAACCTTTCTGTTGAAAAGTCATCCATTTTGTTTTACGAGTTATTAATTATTATAATCTAAATTACATGATTTATAACAATATATATATATATATATATATATATATATATATATATATATATATATATATATATATTAACAAGGTCAGTGGGAATAAACCCAGCAAAGTGTTCGATTATCAGAAATTGGAATTTAAATTCTAGTTAATATTTATATATGTTTTTTGTTACAGAAGTTCAGAACAACATGGTTCAGGTCGGATCTTGAATCTAGCAACTTAATTATCCGTACGTTACGTAGTCACGGCACTAAGAAGTCGGTTTGTTGCATTACCGACCGGAATTCTTCGGATCCTAAGAAATATGCCAGCTTTGTCTTTTAGCAGCTGACTGTTGTTTTGATAACACGTCGTCGTAGCAACAGTAGCCGCAGTTGAGGTGATTTATTTCTACTTCTTCTTCTTCTTCTTCTTCTTCTTCTTCTTCTTCTTCTTCTTCTTCTTCTTCTTCTTCTTCTTCTTCTTCTTCTTCTTCTTCTTCTTCTTCTTCAACGGTTATAATATATCTTAATAACGATCGCATATGTTCTACGTTTTCATAATTTCCTCATTTTTAAATCTATTTCTCTTTAAAATTGCTATTAGAATCTTCATATGTAGAGTAATAAACATATCCTCTTCACCCCTCCTATCCGTGGGTATGAAAGAGGATCTCCGAAAAACACGTCTGTCCTGGTCGACAGATAAGAGTCAAGAGAAAGATCAAAATAGCTTTTGGCTAGGAGCAAAGTGTTGTATCTGTTCTGATACTACACTTTATCATTTCTGTCCTCTGTCAGTGAAAAAGAAATCATTCTAAACTGATGATTTTTTTATAGTTTTGTCCCAGTCCAGAGAACCTTGTTCGGAACACGATTTTTCCCACATTAAAAATAGCCATTGTGTCTCTGTCCTCGTGCGGAACGGAGTAGTGTAGTATTTCACAGGTATTAACCCCTTCTTTGGAGTTAGTGTAGTATATGTTCCTTTTTCCATGAGGCCATACTCCCACGCTTTAACTCCCCCATTTAGGATAGTTTAGTCCATATGTTTTTGATCATGATAACATCCACCCAAACATCACTTTCATCTTTTTGGGGAACACTTTAGTATATGTTCGTTCGTACTAATAAGGTCTTTCCAGGTATTACTTCCCTATTTTTTTTTGGGGGGGGGGAGGATAGTGTACTATCTCTTCTGTTGTAATGAGACAATCCTTCTAGGCATTACCGCCTTCTTTGGGCAGCTGGTGTTAAAGTTTTAGATTATGGGTAGTATCTGTTTTGTTCGGTCTCTTTCTAGGCTGAAATTAACCACAACCCCTGTACAGACAATACATTAGAACATTGTATGATGTACGATACGTTAATAACAGGTAGACGAGTCGAACTCTGATTACCCGAGGGAGAAATACTCAAACACATTCTGTCCGATACATAGAGTTTGTAGGATTATCATAAACGATTCTACGGAGGAATGTACATGCGCAATTTTTAAAACGAGGTACTCTAACAGTAAAGCACGTTTTAAAAACTTAAATAAAAAGGATCATACTTCATTATCACAATTCATATGGTATCTGAAGATTAATAATAGGGTACCTATCGTTAAGTGGAGCACTTTAAACAAGCCCCTTCACTCCTACTTGTTATCTTTGCCTCAATGAAATATTAAAAATCATTAGATTCCCAGAGAGAGATAAATTGTACGATGCACCAGACGGTAAGCCTAACAATGTAACAAGTTGAATTCTAATTACCTGACAGAAAAACACGCAAACACTTTCCTCATGTCAGGTTATCCTGACAAACCCTTGTACAGAGATACCGAATACACTTGAGGATGATGTCGAGTAGGTAATTCAAACTGTGTGTGTGTATTTGTGTGTGTGTGTGTGGATAAGCAAGGGATTATATATATAGTACGAAAATATACTTATGACAAGTAAGCTATACAGAAACTGTTATGCTTCATTCCTGGGGGAAATCATCAGGCTAATTACTCTACTCACATATTGAGCACCATTGAAGTAAATACTGAATATATATATATATAATATATTATACCAGTGTACATCCTCCGTAAAAAAATTACGGAAAAATATTATGCTTCACCAGGATTCGCACTAATATTCATATAAAATATTTTTCTATTTTTTAAAACTTGCCAGATATAGACGTTTTTTTTCTCTGTTTCTTCTCTTTTTTAAAACTTTACTGATTGAAAAGCTATGAATATTAGTGCGAAGCATAATTTCTCTAATCATTTTTGACGGAAGGTGTACATTAGTATGTATATATATATATATATATATATATATATATATATATATATATATATATATATATATATATATATTAGAAATAAGAACGAGTTGTGATATTCTTTCAAAAAAGAAGGGTGGACGAAAGAATGGATTACGCCAAGAAAGAACTAAACAATTGGCAAAGAAATAAATAAAAAAGGACGAGAGAGAAAAAAGAAAGAGTGAAATAAATAAAGATTAAAAAAGAAGAAAAGAAAACAAGAAAGAAAGAGAAGTGGGACGTAAAGAAAGAAGGAAAGAAAAATGCTAAAAATGACAGGAAGAAAGAAAAACAAGAAAAACACAAAGAAAAAAAGAAGGAAAGAAACAATAAGTTAAGAAATAAAGTAAGAAAGAACGAAATACAGAACAACTAAGGTGAAAGGGAAGGAAAGAAATGAAGAAGGAAAGAAAGGATTAAGAGAAGACTAAAAAAGAAAGAAAGGAAATTTCGATAACCCTAACCCTAACCCGACGTGTGTATTCTGATCAAGCTGACACCAAACATTTGAAAATGTTTTGGCGCCGAGCCGAGAGGAACAAAAAGAGAGAAAAGAACGATAGTCAGAGATTTTGGCAAACAATGAATAGAATTGGCGGGAAAATGTCGAAGAGGTCATTTCGTATGAGGTAGGAGGAGAGGGGAAGTCGGGGGACTGATGACCATTTGATTATTATTATTATTTACTCACTGGGAGTTCTCACACCACGAGTCATTACCCATGATCGCTCACTAGCAATAACAGGTTATGTTCCCTGGAGTCTGAGTGACAATAAGTATCCCCAGATTTCCAGTACTGTACACTTCTTTCAATAACCGTTACAAATCACTTTGCGTTGTCGACACGGCTGTTTATCATTGATTTCTCGTTGATAGTAGCTGTTGGCATTCACTGGAATTTGAGTGCTCTCTGTGCCCTTCCAGTGGAGGTCTGGATAGTTTTTTTTTTTTATCTCTTCGGTCTTTTCATCTTCCTTGACCCTTCATGATTAGTTTGTGTGGTACAATTTTTGGGGATAGAAGAAGGACTAGATTATGATAAGTGCAGCAAGCAATGTAAAAGACAGTTAGAAAATATTGCATCTATCTACCGTCTTCATTTTTGTTAAAGGTGACTTTAAACCTGGATATGGTAGGCATCATCACGGCTTCCAGGGAGCAGAAACACGGACAGAGTGCACTGTCTTTTTTTCTGTTGATACGAAAGCGACGATGGTACATCTGTGGGTGACCACAGAGACCATGACAAGGTGCTGAGGTTGAAAATTCTTCTAATAGAAGATTTACGTTCCCGTTGATTATCCTGTATGCCAGAATCAGGTCTCCTCGCATCCTTCACTGTTTAAAAGAGGACAGATTTAGTCTTTGAAGCTGTTCTTCGTAGGTAAGCGCGGATAATCCGATCATTATCATGGTTGCCAACTGTTGAACACGCTCCAGGTTTATGATATCGTTTTTGAAAATAGGGATTTGTTGCTTGGGTGTCATACTCAAGAAAGGGCCAAATCAGGGTTAGGGTTAGGGTTAGGGGGCGAAAAGCCACTATAGAGAACCTGCCTGGCTCTGGTTTGGTTGATTCATCACACATAACGAAGTGAATAGTACAATACAGATTAATCATGAGGGGTCAACGAGGATGGAAAGACCGAGAGGGTAGAACACCATCCACACCTCCACTAGATGGGCACGTAGAGCACTGGGATCCCGATGAAGCTTTTCTATGATGCTCCTTTCATGTTTCTAATTGTGTTGACGCATTGTCATTCTATTTAAGGGGAGTAGAAAGTGGACTTTAGGTTTACTTTCGGAAGCCTCGTATTTCTCGCTTCCCTTATTTTGTCCTTTAGTCCTCATATTACATGAGCGATGACAAAGGGGGAAGAACTGCTGTTTTCTGGGTTGAAATCTATCCATATAAGACTTATTGTTCCTCAGCATTTTCAGCTAGGAACAAAGTGTAGTATCTGTTCTGATGCTACACTTAGTCTATTCTGTCGTCAGTCAGTGATGGAGAAGTACTTCTAGATTGAGGCAATTTTAATTTTTGTTCCAATCCAGAGTACCCCTGTTTTGTTGAAATTTACATGTGGTTTTTGTTAGCTTACGTAGTTCATGTGGGTTGGTTTCTGCATTCGATGATTTTCCTTAAAATTGTATTATTATTATTATTATTATTATTATTATTATTATTGCTAGTAGTAGTAGTAGTAGTAGTAGTAGTGGTAGTATTAGTGTAGTTATAATGTGATTTTGATCTACCCTATTTCGGAAATAGATGGACTCTTCCAGACACTATATATTGAGAAACGACGAAGTGTCGTAGCATTCATGGTTGCAGTCATAGCCACAGTATCGGACGCAGACTTTCTGTAACATACTATTCTGTACTTCTGTAAATACACTCTTGTAAATATACCACCGTGTTGTCTTAATTATTATTGGCCCTTCTAGGTCACATTATTATCATTATTATTATTATTATTATTATTATTATTATTATTATTATTATTATTATTATTATTATTACTATAATTATTATTATTATTATTATTATTATTATTATTATTATTATTATTATTATTGTTATTATCATTATTATTATTATTATTATTACTATTATTATTACTATTATTATTATTATTATTATTATTATTGTTATTATCATTATTATTATTACTATTATTATTACTATTATTATTATTATTACTATTATTATTATTATTATTATTATTATTATTATTATTATTATTATTATAATTATTATTATTATTATTATCATCATTAATTTATTTAATTATTATTATTATTATTATTATTATTATTATTATTATTATTATTATTTTTTCCTCAATATTGTAATTATTAATGTTATTGCGAATATTTGTTGTATTAGTTTCTTCTACCGTTTTATTTGGCAGACTTGTTGATATTGATCTATGTGTGTAAGTATCTATGCCTTATGTGTGTAGTGCACGCGGGAGAGAGAGGGAGAGAGATGAGAGAGGGGAGAGAGGGGAGGAGAGATGAAGACATCGATAGACAAAACAACTGGCAAGTGTAAGATTTCCATAAATAAACCTTTAAAACCACATAAGAAAGAAGATTCTTTGTTTACAACCCCCGTCCCTCCCTCTCTCTCTCATATATATCCACTCATAATATAAGGGAGATTTTCTGGTTGTCCGTCAGTCACAATTTTAAAAAGAAATATCTTAACTTCTTTTGGAAATGGAAAATATTGCATTAATACTTAATGATCAACAAATAAAGCGGATGCCATCATCAGAAATCGAAACCGAAACCTTAGGATATTCAGTCTGATGTTCTACGAGCTTTTCGTATAAATAGCTCTTTAAACATTACTATAACAAAATAATTATAGCTTTGACGGGATGTCATAGATTTATGATTTACGTCATGTTTCAAAACATGAATTCAAACATAAGAAATGATAGCAATAAATAAATGAATGGTTAAACATTATCAATAGCGTTGGAAATTTTTTTAATATATAATATATACTAGAATTTGCCTCCGTATATATATATATATATATATATATATATATATTTTAAATTTTATATTTTTCTAGATAAACGGTCTAGGCTTGGAAGGTCTAGTCCAATATATATAAAGTACAGCAAGTAGATAATTAAATCTGTTTCTTAAAAAAAACTTAATTCCGATCAATTTTACCGATTTTTATATTTTATCCGATAGATATTTTATTTTGAAATGGAAAGGCTTCATATGCGTCGCTGTTAAGCCGTATAAAATAGTATTGAGTTTAAAAAGGTTTAACAAATTAATATATGTTTATTATTATTTATTTTTTATAAATATAATATAACGTAAATATATAGAGAGAGACAGGTCAGAGGTTAATGTAGTTTGCTTGAAGCATTGTTTAGTGTGTATATAAAGGTAATTTATAGAAGGCAATACAGTGAAGAGGTGTAGCGGATAAACACGAACTGAGCAAATCAAGACATATAACTGTGGAATGAGTTTTGAAGTCTCAAATTTTTATTAATACAATATATATATTTTAATTTCAAAAATATTATATTACAGTATTACTTGCGCCAGTGCGGTTCGATAGAAGTTCTCTATAACATTTTATTTCGGGAAAAACATTTCCCTTCCTCAGATGTGTATTCAACCTTAATTCAAACGTGCATAGGAAAACCGTTGCTGGTGAGGAGTATTCCGCAGAAAATGAGATGGATTTGAAATTAAAATCGTTTTTTATTTGTTTCAAATCTATTGTTTGTTTTAAATTGTATTAGTGTCATGGGTCGCTAGTGCTGTTTTAAATTGGCGTTTTTATTATTAAATGCCGATTTAAAACATCACTTGCGACCCATTACCGGGAGCTTAAAGAAAGCGGACGTTCGCTAATAATTGAGTAAAAATAGTACGACAGGCCAGTACATGTAGAAATTTAGACGACCCGTGTAGATTATGTCTGAATGAGAAATTTGAAATTCTAAACCTTAAAGACACCCAAACCTATTAAACTGTAGAAATGAAATACCAAACAACTGTATACACAGAGTAAATTTTACTTTAGGATAACGTCACATGAGAAAATAAAATAAAATAATTAAAAACAACTACACCTATTCGACACTTTCAAATAGGAATAGAGAAAGCACGCACGTGTTAAAATAAGGTCACCTATTAATTCAATACATTCACAAAAATGATGGGTTCCCTGATAGGAAACAAAAAAGAATAAGAAGTAAAAGTCAGCCGAATCTTTGTTTGTAAAGAAGCCATGCCATTGGCTAATGGAAACATTAACACGTGAGAGCGAAATAACAAAGAATCTGATTGGTTAGCTAGCTAGACTAAACACCACGTGTATATAAAACACACAGTGACAAGAATTTTATGCATTTTAGCCTAACAATTCCTCACAGGGATGAATCACGAAAGCCTCTGTGTAGCTTAATTGCCAGAAATATATTTTCATAACTTACTACCTAGCTCTATTCACGTATTGAGCACTATTGAAGTAAATACGGAAGATCAACACATGAAATATTATGTCTCACATTTTATGTGGATACATGAACTAATTATTATATATATATATATATATATATATATATATATATATATATACTGATGCTTGCAGGTAGCATAAAACACGTGTATGTAGGTAAATATAAATATAATTTAATGAGTATTTATGAATATTATATATACATATATATATATATATATATATTTTTAACGTAGTCTACACCAAACAAGGCAGGCCGCCACTTTAGACGTAAGGGGCTACTGAGAAGAATGAACAGGGGAGAAGGTTGGGGGTCAGCCTAAACTGGGATATATATATATATAATATTCGTAAATAAATATTAAATTATATTTACCTGCAGACGACCTCGTTTCGAGCTTATGCTCTCATTAGAAGTGATAATTTCAGACGGTCGCAAGGCACGAACCCAGTTTACAGAGTCACCTTTGACTCCGCACGCTTTCGCTCTATCCTCTCGGTCATAGGAAATTATCACGTGATACGGAGAAATTAGAGAGACAGAGAGAGAGAGAGAGAGAGAGAGAGAGAGAGAGAGAGAGAGAGAGAGAGAGAGAGAGAGAGAGCACGAAAGAAATGATTGACCTATTCAAGTCACAAGATCATGACTTATCCGCTACTAAAGTCGATGTGCATACAACTAAATCTAATCCCGTTCTGTAAAAGTTAATTCACCCGTGAAGCAGACTCACGGATAGATTGGCAGATACATCCAACAAACAAAAAAGCATTTGGATGAGCTCGTCGGCCGTAATCGTGCATTAAATGTCTACCTCCCTTACAAGTCATTCATCATCTTTTTACCACCGACTTCCGGACCAGAAACCTTCATATCAGCAATCGTCGACCGAATGTAGAATATCGGATATTCTTCATTTGAACGAGGACATTTTATAATTATTATTATTTAAACACTATATAAGATCATTTGTGTTATGTCGCCATCAAGTCTCCGTGTTTTTTATGCTGTTGTGTGAAGCCAGTTGGCTCTGAAGGTCTAAATCTTAGCAGTATTGATATAAGACATATGCTATACAAACAAATATGCTATACAAACAAATAGGCTATACAAACAAATATGCTATACAAACAAATATGCTATATAAACAAATAGGCTATACAAACAAATATGCTATATAAACAAATATGCTATACAAACAAATATGCTATACAAACAAATAGGCTATACAAACAAATATGTTATATAAACAAATAGGCTATACAAACAAATATGCTATATAAACAAATATGCTATACAAACAAATATGCTATACAAACAAATATGTTATATAAACAAATATGCTATATAAACAAATATGCTATACAAACAAATATGCTATACAAACAAATATGCTATACAAACAAATATGCTATATAAACAAATAGGCTATACAAACAAATATGCTATATAAACAAATAGGCTATACAAACAAATATGCTATATAAACAAATATGCTATACAAACAAATATGCTATATAAACAAATAGGCTATACAAACAAATATGCTATATAAACAAATATGCTATACAAACAAATAGGCTATACAAACAAATAGGCTATACAAACAAATATGCTATACAAACAAATATGCTATATAAACAAATATGCTATACAAACAAATATGCTATATAAACAAATATACTATACAAACAAATATGCTATATAAACAAATAGGCTATACAAACAAATATGCTATATAAACAAATAGGCTATACAAACAAATATGCTATATAAACAAATAGGCTATACAAACAAATAGGCTATACAAACAAATATGCTATACAAACAAATATGCTATACAAACAAATATGCTATACAAACAAATATGCTATACAAACAAATATGCTATATAAACAAATAAGCTATATAAACAAATATGCTATGTAAACAAATATGCTATGTAAACAAATATGCTATACAAACAAATAGGCTATGTAAACAAATATGCTATATAAACAAATATGCTATGTAAACAAATATGCTATATAAACAAATAAGCTATGTAAACAAATATGCTATATAAACAAATATGCTATATAAACAAATATGCTATACAAACAAATATGCTATGTAAACAAATATGCTATGTAAACAAATATGCAATACAAAAAAATATGTTATATAAACAAATATGCTATGTAAACAAATATGCTATGTAAACAAATATGCTATGTAAACAAATATGCTATATAAACAAATATGCTATACAAACAAATATGTTATACAAACAAATAGGCTATACAAACAAATATGCTATACAAACAAATATGCTATACAAACAAATAAGCTATGTAAACAAATATGCTATACAAACAAATATGCTATACAAACAAATATGCTATACAAACAAATATGCAATACAAACAAATATGCTATATAAACAAATATGCTATACAAACAAATATGCTATACAAACAAAAAAGAACAAAACAAAAAAATCTAAATTTAAGTATTTATTTTACATGTATACCTTACATAAACTATCTTTAATAAAAATTTATTGTAATTTTAAAACTAATAGTTTTCATTATAATATTTGAATATTTATGGACATAATATTTTAAGAAAGGCTTTACTAATTTATCTTTTTTTATTAAATCACTTTAATTAATTGCTTTTAATATCGACAAAACTATTACATATATATATATATATATATATATATATATATATATATATATATATATATATATATATATATATAAATAGGCCACTAAAATTACAAATGAATGACAAAATATAATTCACTACAAATTGTTATGCTAATTAGGCGTATTAATATCTGTGTTTGGGTCTTTGCTCTCGTCTATACATACAATTTCAAAATACGTTTTTTGCCAGATGTTCGTTTAAGGAACTATCGGATTGAGATCCTAATATTTTATCATATCGGCGTAAACAGAAAAACAGAAAAACAGAAACCAAGCAAAAATTTAATCAATCAGAATGCATTTCGGTTTACGAAAACAAACTAGCTATAAGATTGACATCCTAATATTTTATCATATCGGCGTAAACAGAAAACAGAAACCCAGCAAAAACAAGCTCCCAGCAACAGTTATAAAAAAAGCGCAAAACCCCCAACAAAAATGTTGATCACGTGGGTTGCTTACAACTACGTCGGGCAAACCACTGGTCAAACATATAAAACGCATCACGCATCGCCAAACTTTCTCTTTTCTATTTCTTCTCATTCCAGCGGGTGCGAGGAGGCTGCTGGACATTTCCAACTCACGCACGCACAGCGGCTACTTTGAACTCACGCGCTCGCACACACACAGACACACACACAGACACACACACAGACACACACACAGACACACAGACACACAGACACACACACACACACACACACACACACACACACACACACACACACACACACACACACACACACACACACACACACACACACACAGAGGTGTACCACCACTGTCACACGTACAAATTATCAACTCTCACGCTCGCCCGCACACATTCGTAAAATCACGAACAAAAGACGACACGCACATTCACACACTTCGACGTACTAACGCCAAGCCTCACATGGCCACACACACACATACACACATACAAACATGGTCGCACACACAGCTTACTACTGTTCTCGGAACTGACTTTCAACGAACATTTCAAACTAACATTTTACACCATGTAAGATTTGTACATATATAAATATTTTGTGTTACTTTTAAACAACGTTTTATTCTTCCTTCAACTATATGCATTCCTAATCCTTTTATTCAACCATTTCATGTTTTCTCTGTTTTTCACCAGTGTAAGCATTTCACAGACACATAACGATTTAATTCTCACCACGTGGTCCGTGCGTCTCTACAAAATGAAGTCTTCAGCAATGTAAATGTAAGCGTGGATCTTAGCATATTCTATAAGACACACTATCTTACTAAGCTAATGTCCGCAGAATAAAATCCGAGTCTAAGCTTTACGTTAGATTGTGATGAGAGAAAGATTACAGCGCTTTCGATGCATTTGCGGCGTGGGAGAGAGCATTCAGTTTTGAGGAGATTGCAGTTTGTAAACTGAAAATTGTGGGTGAAATGTTTCTGTGTATGACGAGCTGCCTGTTTACATTAGTTTTAAATTAGTGCATGTCAGTACCGTCAGAAAAACAGAGAGCAGGAAGGGAGTTCCGGAGTCCAGCAGCACGAGGAAAGAAGCCTTTGGAATAGAAAGCTCTTCGGCATCTGTGGACTTCCACAGTGAATGGATGGGAGTTGGCAGATTGTCGAGTTGGTCTACTGAATTTGCATCGTGGGCGCACCAAAGCAGCAACTTCATCAGAGCACAATCCATTGAAGTACTTGTAAAACAGGCACAAGGAAGCAACATTGCGGCGATGGAACAGGGGCTGGAGCTTGTTGATAGTGCGGGACCTATTTAGTTGGCGACTCTTTTTTGCACCTTGTCTTAAAGAGAGAGAGAGAGAGAGAGAGAGAGAGAGAGAGAGAGAGACTAGTGGATGATGTCATAGCCCAGATGTGGCAACAGTACTCCATGCATGGGCGGATGGTGGCTTTGTAGAGAGAATCGTTAAATGATTACAACTGAGTTATAATATATATATATATATATATATATATATATATATATATATATATATATATATATATATATATATATATATATATATATATATATATATATATATAATCCAGGTAAAACATCCACAGGGTAGTAATCCAAAGAATTTTAACCGGGTTTATAAAAAATGCTCAATATCAAATAGAGCTTTTATATGATTATTTTTATTTACACAGACATGTAAAAATCTGCGACACTGGCATGTCGATGTTATCGATCAACATTTGTTATAAACTGAGATCTCATCAGACAGAGTCAGAATCCGATCTTAATCTTAGATCATATTCGAAAAGAACCAATCTAAGGTTAAGATCGGATTCTAACTCTGTCTGATGAGATCTCAGTTTATAATAGCTGTTGATCGATAACATCGACATGCCAGTGTCTCAGATTTTGTACATGTCTGTGTAAATAAAAATAATCATATATATATACATATATATATATATATATATATATATATATATATATATATATATATATATATAGAGAGAGAGAGAGAGAGAGAGAGAGGCAGAATTTGTTCTTAAAGACATATTTCATTAAATATTACATACAACTTGAATCTGCATTACTTTTCTTTGATCCTTTTTAAATTGTTTATTAGTTTTTGAGTTACGGGCTGGTTCCCGCTAAAACCATCACTAAATATTAAAAAATACATGTTCTTTACTTGATACCCATCCCTAAAATGGGCCTCGGAAGGAATCGAAAGTACTAGGGTACAAAACCAGTACGGCAAATACATTTGTTCAGTTACAGCCCGAAACTCGAAAAGTAATCCCAAATTTAGAAACATGCAGAAGCTTAAATGTAACAAACATTTCGCTGCACAACTCCCCACTTAGGATGCCCCTAATTCACAGTAGCGTCATAATGGAAATTGCCTTGTTTGGGGTGAATGGAAATAAACAAAGGACAAAAGAAAAGATATGCAGACACCAGTTATCTGTAGCATTTAATGAAATATGTCTTCAAAAAAATGTTGCTCATGTATATATATATATATATATATATATATATATATATATATATATATATATATATATATATATATTAACAGAGAGAGAGAGAGAGAGAGAGAGAGAGAGAGAGAGAGAGAGAGAGAGAAAGAGAGAGAGAGAGAGAGAGAGAGAGAGAGAGAGAGATGATTGATCAGTTCATGACTAATGTCACAAGAGCATGAGTTATACAATAGTAAACTAAATGTCCGTGCGATATTGAATCCAACCCCGTTGTCTTGAGAGTTTCTGTAAAAGTGAATTAACCAACGAAACGCACCAACGCGCTTCTAGATTGGGGCCAATCGTCCAATGAAGTGAACCAAAATAAAAAAAGACAAAACAACAACAAAAACAAAAAAACGAAAACCAGATTCGTCCGATGCGGCCATTCAATCTACGCGTTTAGTGATGTAAATGCTATTTCAACCTAAAGCCCGACGGAGCGTACACTCGACGGACAGAGGCTCTTAGAAAGATGCCAGAGCGCATCAAAAGACCGGATCTACTTTATCTTTCGTTTACTTCCGGTCTGCGAACCGGAAACGTTTGTCAAGCGAAGGGCGAATATCGGCCAATGTTCATTGGGCTTGAAACATTTTTAGGCTTTTTTTTTGTTCTGGTCGGTCGCGCTTAAGTTCGGGTTCGATTGATTCAAGACGTTTGAAAGTATATATATATATATATATATATATATATATATATATATATATATATATATATATATATATATATGAAATTAAAAATGGAACAGTGGAAGACCCATAAGTTCAACATTTCGCCTGATATGATGTGGTCTTTTTCAAGAGCGGATGAAAAGTGTGCTAAAAATGATAAAAGAGGGGGGGGGGTCATATAATTGGGGAATATATATATAGTGGTAGGGTTTGAATGGAGGGAAATACATGCAAATATGTAAAGTGTGCAAAATGTCAGCATATAATTATACATATATATATATATATATATATATATTTTAGATACATATATGTATGCATAAATGTACCTGTAATTTCAAATGTACATAGTAATATAAAAAAAAGGAGAAACTAGAGAGAAAATAGGGGGTAAAAGAAAAAAAGAAAAAAGAACAAGACAAGAAGAAAAAAGGAAAAGAAAAAAAACACAATAATATTCAGGGAATCATCCAGTGTCTATACGTATCTTATTTTCATTTAAGATTGTTTTAGAGAGGTTGGGGGAGATACAGTAGAAACCCATTTTTTGTCTGATTTTGTTTGTAGAGAGGGCTATTACTGCAGATTCTATTATACGGCGTATCGACTTTTTATGATGTGGGCTTTATGAAAAAGCCCACATCACATCGGGCGAAACGTTGAGTTTATGGGTCTTCCACTGTTCCATTTTTAATTTCATCCCGTCGGATTGTTTTATCCTTTTATCTATCCATATATATATATATATATATATATATATATATATATATATATATATATATATATATATATATATATATATATATGACAACAGAAGCTGAAGAGAGCCGGACAGCTAAGTCCTTCTGTGCTTGAAACCGATGGTACGAATGTTGTACTAATTTTTCTGTACCAATATATATATATATATATATATATATATATATATATATATATATATATATATATATATATATATATATATATAAAGTTTAGTATGTGTATGTGTTTATATACTTGTACGTGCAGTATTCACTCCTAAACTAATTAACAAATTATTATTGATTTTGGAACAAAGCTACTAGGTGTAAGGGGTCGTAATGTGAGCTATATTTAGTTTAATTTAATTCTATTTATAGGGGTCAAACAGGAGATTGAAACCATTAGTTAAAATTCAGGTCCATATGATTTTTGTGAAATTTTAACAATACTCATTAGACATGAATATATAAATATTTCTGAAATTGCAGTTTTTTTGGAGTATTTTAAAAAGAAGTTTAGGGGTATAATACGGGCACAGCATCTAATTTGAAAATTAAAATATTTAAGATTTGCATGAAATTGAATGCATGGTCATTAGACACCAATTAAGCAAGATTCCCTGAATTTTAATTTCTAATTGAGACTTCTTAAGCGTAAACCATCAATTTGAGACATTTTCTAGAATCAAAATCATGTAATGGGTTAAGCTGAGTGAATGCTCAGCAGTTAATACACATTTCTGGGGTCTGAGAAATATTCAAGAGAATCTTATGCGTATATAGATAATATACTAGACCACCCGTGACCCGTTGGGTAAGTAGTTGTTGTATCAATTATTACAAATGTAGGAAAACCTTTTGGAATTTTCAAATATTTTTGAAAATATTTTGAAATTTCTAAAAGTTTTTCATAAATATTTAATAATATATATAACAAATGGTATACAAGGATATGAAACATTTTTATTTACAATATTTATTGTATATCTATTTTGGTTTACAAACGCTTTGCCATTCTCTTCCTGTTTGGCTCTGCTAACTGGCCGCGGTGAAATACATGTTTACATTGTGATGCCATAATAGAATCTCTCTCACACACACGCCCTCTTTGTCTGTCTGTCTGTCTGTCTGTCTCTCTGTCTCTCCCTAACATTTGTGTATATTTTTTTCATACTACGGTTTATATTTTCTGTCCTCGGTCAGTGAAAAGGAAATCTTTCTCGAGTTAAGCAGATATTTATCTACCTCCCACAGCGCTAAGATGTGACACAAGGTCGGGAAAGTGGTATTAGATAAGCCAGCACCAGAGAAGGTGAGCACTCTGGCCATTAAAAATTGCCTGGGCAGCCCCGTCAGCATTCCCCGGTAGGGGCGCCTCAGGCGATTAGCAATAAACTAACCCCTTCTCAAAGGGTGAGAAGGCAAAGCCTGAGAGGGTGGACTTCCTAGAACTACACAGAACAAACCCACAGACCGGCGGAATCAACACCCGAAGGCCAAGACGATACCGGTCTATAGGTTGTAGTATCCATCGGAACAGATACTACACTTTGATCTTGGCCAAAAGGCGGAGAAAGAGAAGCAATTTTATTTTTTGTTCTAATTCAGACTTCCCCTGAATTTTCTCCACATTAAAAACCACACCTTGTGTCTGACAATGCCCTCGCGAGAAAGTAAGTTAATGTGGCCCTTTTCTCTCTCTCTCCGTCCCCCTCTCTATTGTAATGCCATACTAGACCCTCTCTTTCTTTCCCTTGTCACTCTTTCTCTCTCCCGCTCTCTCTCTCCCTTTCTGCTCGTTCTCTCTCTCTTAAGTATGCACACCATCCCCCCCCATTCTCTTTGCAAACTTCTTAAAATGACATCACCCTTAACAACCAGGGTAACCAATTCGCTTGTTGCAACGTCGTCTGTCCGCTTAAGAGAGACGTTTTCTTTAACACATACACACACACGCGCACACACATGCACACGGTGAGATACAGACATACATAGACATAGAGAAACACACACACATACACACACGCACACATTGACATATTGTATTGGCTACTAACACACACGTTGGAATTATCTCTGAACCCGAGGCGAACAATTAAGCCAAGAGAACAAACGCTTCTTCGAAAGGACTTCCTTCCTCAAGGGCAACTTGAAACAAGAGAATAATTTGACACCAACGTACAGTCAGTCCCCTAATGAACACGAAAAGAACACGAATAGCAAGACCGGATATTCGTAAGATGCGTCCACTTAAGCTACGCGCTTAACGCTGAGACTTCTATGCAAACTGAAGCATGACAGACCAACATACTGACTAACGAACTTACAGAGTCGTATAGAGATGAGTATTGATTTACTCCTCTCCAGGAGTTAGGCATAAGGCCAGTTTTTATCCTACTCCCACAAGTAAGATGTGACCCAAGGTCGGGTCGGGAAAGTAGGGGTTTGAAAAGCCAGCACCCGAGAGGTGAGCACTCTGGCCATTTAAAAATTGCCTGGGCAGCCCCGTCGGCATTCCCCGGTAGGGGCGCCTCAGACAGTAAGTAATTAACTTACTTCTCCCCAAAGAGGGGAGGCAAAGCCTGGGAGGGTGGACCTCCTAGAACTGCACAGGACAGACCCATAGACAGGCGTAAGTCAAGCCCCGAAGGACAAGACAATACCAGTATGGGGTGTAGTATCCATCGGAACAGATACTACACTTTGATCTTAGCCAAAAGGATGTAGAGAGGTTGAAAATGATGTGAAAAAATGAGAGAGCAGGCAAGATGGGATTAAACGGAAATATATATATATATATATATATATATATATATATATATATATATATATATATATATATATATATATATATATATGAAATTAAAATGAAATAAGCGGAAGACCTAAAAAGCTCAACGTTTCGCCCAAATGTTATATGGACTTTGTCAAGGGAAAACGAAAAAAATGCAAAAAATGACAAAAAAACGAGAAAGTCTATAAATTATGAGAAATATATATAGTGGTAGGGTTCATGTAGAGAGGGAAGATATGTAAGTATGTATAGAGTCAAAGATAAATACATAGCAAACAAAAAATTAGTAACGGGAAAGAAAAGAAAAGAATAAAGAGTAGAAAGGGGGTCCAAAGGAAGACTAATTCAAAACTCAGGAAATCAACCGGTGTCTATATATATATATATATATATATATATATATATATATATATATATATATATATAGAGAGAGAGAGAGAGAGAGAGAGAGAGAGAAGGAGAGATGTGAGGGAGATAGAGGATTGATCATGGGGAAAGAAAGAGAGAGCGGTGAAATAGGACTAAACGCAGATACAAAGAGAGAGAGAGAGAGAGAGGGGAGGGAGATGGGGAAAGACGGGGTAGTCGTGGGGAAAGAAAGAAAGAGAGAGAGAGAGTGAGAGCAGGGAAAATGTTACTAAACGGGGGGAGAGAGAGAGAGAGAGAGAGAGAGAAGATGAGGGGGAGAAAGAGAAGCTATTTTGAAGTTTTAGTGAAACAAAAAAACTTTAAATATGTCAACGGAAATATGCACCGACTTCTTCACGAATTGTGTTTAAGGCGAAACCCAAATAGAAGATCGGAACGAAAAGCCGCCAGTCAAACTGACAAGGAAGAAGAATTTCATTATTATAGAAATTCCATCATCACACTTGTTCATTGCTTTGCGTACCCGTTGCTATTCAGTCAAATAGAAAAGCGGATATGTACCGACACCCGAACATATACACACACTCTCTATTTCAATTATCTTACATATACATTTGTAGTTTCCGATTTTTATAGTTAGACCCAAGTAGCAATCCATCTGTCAAATAGTTACTTGATTCGGACTTGACTGTTTTTGTTTTGTTTTCCACTATGTTGTTGACCAGAATATAATTTAGTTTCTTTCTGATTATAAATACGCCGACTATGAAGGTTGTTAGACTGGAGCCGTTTGTCGTTAATGACCTAAACAGAACCAGCCGCTTCAGAAATTGATAAAAAAATAATCTCCTACTTTATCTGTGTCCATTTATTTGTAACTAGCGGAACCCGTCGCCCGGCGTTGCACGGGAGAAAGTACTACCTATTGCATGACGTCAAATAAAAAAGGAAATTACCTATTTTTTCTCCCCCCCCCGTCTATTGTGTTGGCGAATGTTTGAAATTAAAAAAAAAATTTAAAAAGTGGTAGAGTAGAATGGGATCGAACGCTAAAACAGGTGATTATGAATCCTGCCTTCTTACCGACTGCACCACGCATTCGGGTTAAAATAGATGTGAAAATAGGTCAATTAACTTAATAATAAATAAGAACCGGTGTTTTGTGAAAATTAAACTGTGTGTATTAGTTCCCGGTGTCGATGAGTAGAGTGACAGTACAGAATTGTTAGAGAGAAAAGTTTTTGCTACCACCTATATGGAGTTGGTTTTTAGGAGAGTCGTGGATGGCGGGCCAAATGTAATATTTAGTGTAAGCTGGGAAAAAAGAATAACAAATGTACTAAAACACGCTCGAGTGAATAAGTGTAATGTAATGGTGAGTTTAGTAGCCTGTGATGCATGTGGTTATTTTCCTATTCTCCGAGAAGGTACAGGGGAAAATTCGTCTCTACTTTATATATTAGACATCGAGACATTTTTGCTTATTGACTAAAAAAAAAAAAGAGAATTCAGCTGACGTCATTAATAAAAAATACTTTACTTTTCTTACTATAAAATAATTTTGTTCGCTCAAGTTTCTTGGTTATTATAAATAAGCCGACTATTAAGTTTGTTAGACTGGGCCATTTTTTGTTTATGACTTAAACAGAACAGGCCGCTTGCAAAATTGATCTAGGTGTTTTGACGAAGTGAAAAAAGTGTTGATATGGCTGTGTGTCACGTGGTCGGCGTGGAAGGTACTTTGAAAAGTCACACAATTTGAAGCGTTGGGTGGGTGGCAATAATAAAGATATTTTTTTTATAAAATATTTAGAAAACCTTGCACAACGCAAATAATCTGCGTTTCACTTCGTCAAAACACCTAGACGGATTTTCAACTTGGCCACGAGAATGTCTCAACCAAGAGAAAAAAAGAAAAAAAAGAAAAAGAAGAAATATTCTTCTGAAGATGGTAGAATTACCGAAAGTACTCAAGTTTATAAAAAAAAAAATGTTTTTGTGATGAATAAATAATTTATTTTAAAAATAAATAATTTGCGTTGTGCAAGGTTTTCTAAATATTTTATAAAAAAAATATCTTTATTATATATATATATATATATATATATATATATATATATATATATATATATATATATATATATACATATATATATATATATATATATATATATAATTCGGTAGATTGTAAAATTTATTACATAATTAAGTTAAATTTTAAATATGATAATGAAGCTCCAAAAATTAACACTTAAAAATGTGTATCCATATGTACGCACGTTTCAAAAATACATTTTATTATCATATTGTATCAAAGTAAAGTTTGAAAAAACTTATATGATCTTCCTCATCAGCATATAGACTTCATCAATTACAATTCAGATCACATCTAATGGATGTGATCTGAATAGTAATTGCGCTATGTGATACTGTTGTGGATTAATTTGAAAATTATAGGCTCTTCAGTGATTAGAGAAAAGTCATTTTGTTTAAATCAAACCGATGCTGGATCATGTCGATTGTAATAATAGTGTTAAGAAACTTGACCTCTAGGCTGGGAGCAAAGCGTAGTATATGTTTTGGTACTGCGCTTAATCTTTTCTGTCCTCCATCGGTGAGGGGTGGGGTATTTCTAGACTGAAGCAATTAACATTTTTGTTCCAATCCAGAGTGCCCCTTTTTTGGAAACTGGATCGCTCCCACATTGAAAACCCGACCTTGTGTATAACTCTGCCCTCGTGGGGAGGAAAGTAAATAGGGACACGAAAAAGTACAGCATGAGTTGTCTTCAAACAGAATAACTTTTCGAAAACTTTATTACCAATAATTATTGTCACACACAAATTTTTACAACTATATATATATATATATATATATATATATATATATATATATATATATATTGAGAAAAAGGAAAATAAAGATATGAAATATATTTTAAAAGTATAACATATGATGAGAGTTAATGTTCGATATACGAGATAGAGCAAATTATAAGTGGGTAAGTAATGAGACTAAAAAAATCATCAATTGTTCAAAACAAGGGGTTTTATATAAAAGAAAGAATAATAAAATAATTTTATATCAATAAAACCCTTGTTTTGAACAATTGATGATTTAATAGACTTTGTACTCTTCAAAATTTTTATTCTCATCACTTACCTAATGTTATTTTTGTATTTTCATCTATATCTGTTTGATGACATGTTTTGGCATTCTCAAAAAGACATAAATCAAAGAACACATTTTATAGCCAGCTTTATAAACTTTTTCTAATAAAGGTTAACAATTATGTGAAATGCGCAGCAATTAAGAATGGTAATTCAGGCTACAGTAATACATAGCACACTAATGAAAATTGCCACTTGACACACACACACACACACACACACACACACACACACACACACACATACGATTAAATAAACATTATTACAGTCTACTCCAAAGTGTTTCGATGATATTACATCTTTTCACAGACTGAATACAAAGTGAAATATAAGAAACTCGCATTAATGTAATAATGTTTATTTAACTTAATAAATACTCTACTTAGTATTAACCACTCTTGAAAATATGGGGTTTATGTTTATTTTATTGATATATTTGAACTTAGTTACTTAATTCATATATATATATATATATATATATATATATATATATATATGAAATTAAAATGGAATAAGCGGAAGGGATATATGTTACGACGCTCAGCAGAGGCGCGAACGGGGTCCAAAAAAAGAACGAGAAAGGGTTTAAAAACATAAATTTGCGACAAGTGAAGTTGACCTGCGACGAGAATAGATATTTTTCTATTTACCTATGTAATTTGTTTTTATTTTTACGTATTATAAATGGGTTTTTATTAGATGTAAAAAAAAAAAATGTATTGTTTTTTTTCCCAAAGGCTCGCACAAAATTCAAGATCGCGATTCACATGCTTTCTTAGCAAATGCCCCCCAAAAGCGGCCATGTTTTTCTCAACTTACGGTGACAAAACTATTGATTTCTAATAAATAGCGGTTGTAACGGTCTAAAAATACAAACAAATGCCACAGGCAAGTTTCAAAATAACTTTTACAGCCTACAGTTACTTTTATTTGTTGTATATTTGTTTTTTTAGCGTTTTTACTCTGCTGAGTCTCGTAAAAGATGCCCAGCGGAAGACCTAAAAAGCTAAACGTTTCGCCCAAATGTTACATGGGCTTTGTCAAGAGCGAACGAAAAAATGTAAAAAATGACAAAAGACGAGAAAGTCTATAAATTATGAGAAATATATATAGTGGTAGGGTTCATGTAGAGAGGGAAGATGTGTAAATATGTATAGAGTCAAAGATAAATTACATTAAAAAACAAAACAAAAAAAAACTATATACATATTTACATATCTTCCCTCTCTACATGAACCCTACCACTATATATATTTCTCATAATTTATAGACTTTCTCGTCCTTTGTCATTTTTTGCATTTTTTCGTTCGCTCTTGACAAAGGCCATATAACATTTGGGCGAAACGTTGAGCTATTTAGGTCTTCCGCTTATTCCATTTTAATTTCATACAGTCGGATTATTTTATCCTTTCATATATATATATATATATATATATATATATATATATATATATATATATATATATATATATATATATAGTAAGCTATGAAAATATATTTATGGCAATTAAGTTACACCGAGGCTCCTGCGTTTCATCCGCGAAGGAAATCTTCAGGCGGGGATGAAACGCGGGAGCCTCCGTATAGCTTAATTGCTATAAATATATTTTTATAGCTTACTACCTAGCTCTACTTACGTATCGAGCACTGTTGAAGTAAATACTGAAAATTGATACATAAAAAATTATATCTCCTTATAAAATTTTATGTGGATACATGAAATAGTAATATATATATATATATATATATATATATATATATATATATATATGTATATATATATATATATATATATATATATATATATATATATATATATATATATATAGCATTAGATAAAATGAAAGAGTAAAATAAGGTGTAAATCAAATTTTATTACAATTCAAAGTTCAAGCAAATAATTGAAAGTCCTTAATCCATGGGTTTTCAAGGCAAATTCTTTTCGTAAGAGGGTCATTACCGCAGTGGAATTACAGCGAGTAAATAAAACTTTACTTTGAAAACATGAAGATAAAAATATAAAAAATATAATAATAATAATAAACAAAATTAATAATAAAATTAATAATAACAAAAAAATTTATAAAATGAATAAAAAATAAATATATGCAACACAAATTGTATCGGCCAAAAACATATATTTAAGTTGAAATACCCCATCCAGGTAAGGCTAGAAATAATATTGATTAAAGTAGTTTCTCAAAAATCAGGCAGTCGAATGGACCAGTATCGTCCGGGCCTTTGGGTCTGGATTTACGCCGGTCTATTGGGGGTTGTCGGTCCTGTGCAGTTCTAGGAGGTGCACCCTCCCAGGCTTCGCCTTCCCTCTTTGGGGAGGAGTAAGTTTATTGCTTACTGTCTGAGGCGCCCTACCGGGAATGCCGACGGGGCTGCCCAGGCAATTTTTAAATGGCCAGAATGCTCACCTCGAGCCCTGGCTTATCTGATCCCACTTTCCCGACCTTGTGTCTAATCTTACCTTGTGGGAGGTAGATAAATAGTAGTCGAAATGGTGGAAATTAAATCCCAAATATCTAATACTATTAATGCTCTATCCAGTATATTGAGCTTCACTTTTATCCGGATGTTTCGCTAATTAAATATATTAGTTGCTTCTTATATCTTCTGTTGTATTAACCTTATATATTTATATATATATATATATATATATATATATATATTTATATATATTTTTAAAATTATTATCCAGAAACACCAGTTTCCGAGAATCATCAGTGTGGATGATGATTCTTCTGCCGTCATACGATGCGAAACCGTCAAACCCAAGTGAACATTTTAACTTCCGTCTGAACCCCTAGAACCATGTGGCCAACCTAACAACCACGGTGAAAGAAAGCGAATTAAGGTCTATTTATGTCTTTACAAGTGGGCAGACCTAGAAGGCTGTCATAAACAGTGTTCAACGATGGGTCGGACAGAACTCTGCATTCAATTTTAGTCTAATCATAATTCTCTTAAAGTACCCATCATAGTATTAAGAGGGCTATAAACAATATATATATATATATATATATATATATATATATATATATATATATATATATATATATATATATATATATATATATGTAAGGTTAGTGGGAGAGAACCCCAGCAGAGTGATCGATTATTAAGAAAATTTCAAAAATAAAAGCGTAATATTCATTTATTTATATATTACAGAAAATAAGAACAACACCGGTACTGTCGGTTTCAAATCAAAACAAAGACGTGCGAGCCGCCATCGTCCAGTGAGACAGACATAAATAGAGGCTGAAGAGAGTCCGGCATAGGAGATTAACTATAGGTCCCCTTTGTTTGGATTTGAAACCGACGGTACCGATGTTGTTCTGATCTTCTGTAATATATATATATATATATATATATATATATATATATATATATATATATATATTATTTCTTATCCACATACACATGTGTTTCATCCTTTTCTGGGAATCATCAATGTGGAGGATGAGTGTTCTGTCGGTCACACGATTCAAACCTCAGAAGTCAACATTTTAACTTCCGTCTGAACCCCTAGAAGCATGTGGCCAACCTAACAACCACGGTGAAAAGAAAGAGAATTAAGTTCTATTTATGTCTTTACAAGCGGTCATACCTTGAAGTCTGTCATAAACAGGTTTCAACGACTCGGACGGACGGATCCAAAACGATCACGTTTTCGTTCTGTCTGCTTTTTGGTAGGGTTCAATAATGAATCCATCATCCGGGCGCTTTGGCAGTAAGCTTTCTCCGCAGGCGAGTTATTTATGTCTTCTACTGACTTACATGATAAGCGTAAGTCCCCTGGGTAATTCTTGGCTTGGCCGACGGTTGGGTTTGGCCGTTATCTTTGGTTGAGCAGATGGAGTAATCAAATAGAAGTTAAAAAAAATCACCCTTCTTCATCGTTGGTATTTAGAATGGGCTGTTGTAAACGTGGCGAACGCCAATTTCGAGACATGAAAATCGTCCATTTCCTTCCCCTCCCCCCGTCCCCCTCTCTCTTTATCGCTGGGTTGTTTACAAGTAAAATTCGTGGGGGGGGGGGTGTATATTCGCTTGATAAATAAAAACGAGAAAATGTTATTTTTTTTGTACATGTTCCTTTTTCTTTTTACTTCTGAAGAAAACCCGAATAACATTTTCAATATTTTTTTTTTTTTTTTTACTAATGAGTCACTGCCAAAAAGCCACTCGAGGATAAGGGTTAATGAGATGGATTGATTGTCATTTTAATGATGAAGAATATTATGAGAGGATTGAAAATGATGAATACAACGAACAAAGATAACCTACGGTATCCCATTACTACTCACGCGCATTAACAAATAGAGACATATCCATCTTTCGCCCCTCGTGTTTGCTTAATTATAATGAACATTTCTAACAAAGAACACGAGTTGAATAAACTTTGTCGACGAACATTTTACTCATTAAAACTAATCTTCATATTCCATGTAAACTTATAGCTTTATAAATGCCTTATCAAAAATAAATTGTTTGTTAATTAATAATGTTTTCTTTCATTTTTAATTCACTAAATGCTATTCCTGTTTGTAGTCTTTTCCTGTCTTCCTTCGTTCATTCACAAAACGCCATACATGTGGAGCGGACACTTGCTCGCTGGTGATCCTAATATTTATTCTCTAATATATCCATATCCTACCTTCGCCATTTCATTTCAGTTCCAGTTTTATTTACTATGCATGTCACAACAAGTCGTAGCGGCCACAGAAGTAAATTCAATTTTGTTGATGCAATGAATGCAACGGATTTATATGAAACCAGCAGGAAGACCCGACGTTACTCGGGATTAAATGAGGATCACTATTATGTACTTTTTCACTATATAAATTTCTTTGTATTTACCCCCTTCTCCACGCCCCTCCTAATATAGCCGGAAGAAGCTGAAATGTGGAAAACTCTCTAAATTAGTGTCTTAGTTTAAATTGGGTTTAAATCGGAAATACGAATTTGAAGTTATAAGGGGTTTATTTATTTTGGGGAGATTTAAAAACACAATAAATGAAAACGATTTTAATCGGATGTTCGCAAATATTTAAAGTCAGCAAATATTAAAAGTAAGCATATAGTGATGACGTGTCACGGTTCTATGGTTTCCTTGGGAGGTCCGTAGGGTTCATGATTTCTCCGGATTGGATTCACAAATACAGTTGGGAAAAGTGTGGACCCATCATCCCTCACAGCCATGAATAAATTAGCAACTTGCGTTTAACTACTTGTATACAATAAATTAGATATTATTGTAGATGAAGACCCTAAGCTAGTTCAACCCCAAAGAAAAAAAATGCGATTCTATTTTTTAGAGGTGGTTACATGTAAACACCCTGAAAAACTTTGCGATAAAAATAAAAAATAGATAAAAAATTTTTTTAAATTTTAGAGTGCGAGACCAGTTTAGTATATAAATTTAACGTAAAATAATCACCCAATTCCCGACCAGATAGCGTTTGAACGACATGTAACCATTTTCTGGCTTTAGTTACATATTATTTTTGTGGTGCGGGGGATTGTCACTCGAACTTAGGGTGAGTGATAGAACTAAGGGAAGCTTTTTAAGGGTGTCCACCCGGACTTAGGGTTTAGTGCTAGGATTTAGGGAGTTGTTTTTTTAGGGGGGGGGTCTGTTTCCACCTAGACTTAGGGTTAGTGTTAGGGTTAAAGGATGTTTTTCCGCTAAGTTTTTCAGGCTATTTCTTAGAACTCGTGGAACTTTTCTTAAATATATTTTAATGTTCTTTTAAAATGCTTTCTTTTCTAGTTTCTTTTTTTTTTTTTAAATAATCCTTTCTCAATAATAATTAATTTTATAAATGATAAGAAGCATTTTTTTTTTATTATTTACTTCTCAGCATTAAACCGTTTTTCAAATAAGACCCACGAAATATTTTATCATTCCTAACACAAAAAACACTTCTGCTTATATACTCTTAAAACACGATTCGGTTAGACAATGGCCCGAAATTGGGTAATCATTCTACGTTTAATTTATATACGAAACTGATCCCCGACTATAAATTCTAAAGACACTTGTTATTTTATTTTATTTTTATCGCCAAGTTTTTCAGGGGTGTTCACACGTAATCGGCTGAAGAGTATTGATTTACTCCTCTCCAGGAGTTAGGCACAAGGCCAGTTTTTATCTTACTCCCACAAGTAAGATGTGACCCATGGTCGGGTCGGGAAAGTGGGGTTTAAAAATTGCCTGGGCAGCCCCGTTGGCATTCCCCGGCAGGGGCGCCTCAGGCAGTAAGCAATAAACTTACTCCTCCCCAAAGAGGGGAGGCGAAGCCTGGGAGGGTGGACCTCCTAGAACTGCACAGGACAGACCCATAGACCGGCGTAAATCAAACCCCGAAGGCCAAGACAATACCAGTCTATGGGGTGCAGTATCCATCGGAACAGATACTACACTTTGATCTTAGCCAAAAGGCCAAGTGAAGCGTAACTGAGGGTGTTAATCTACAAAAATACCTAAAACGATTTAAGTTAATACAAAAAGATTTAAAAACATTAAAAAAAAAAAATTTGAAAGTGAAAAATTGACGTTACATCGAAATATGTGAAGTATTTCTTTATTGGAGAGTAAACATTTTTTTTTTTGCTTAACTGCTCTAAAATGTTAGAATGGCTCAAAAAAGGGGGATTATTTTATGTGAAACTGACCCCTAAATTTTAATATAATTGTTTTGTTGTTGTTTTTTTTTTGTTTAACTGCTCTAAAATGTTAGAATGGCTAAAAAAAGGGGGATTATTTTATGTGAAACCGACCCCTAAATTTTAATATAATTGTTTTTTTGTTGTTGTTTTTGTTGCTTTAAGTTTTTCAACTTGTAATCCCCTGAAAAAGTAGAATCTCATTTTTGGGTGCGTGGTTGAGGGAAGAGTGAATTAGCTAAGAGTCCTAATCTACAAATGTAAAATAAATTGTTTATTTATTTATTTTTAACTAAAAAGAGTCACCATTTATCAAACTTTGACCCACAAAGAATGAATATTTTAAAAATTTTTAAAGTAATATTCATCCAGGTCAACGCTGATCAAAAATATACTAACTTTGTGGCTATTTGTTTTGTAGCTTTTTACTTTTAGCTGGCCATACATACACATACAATATATATAATAGTTGCCTTTACTGACAAATTACAGAAATACATGTAATATAATTAAATAAACACATTTGTCACCAAAACATTGAATATATTGGTTTCAGAGCGGAGCGTGCAGAGGAGAGGGGCGACGAGGTGGTGTGTCCGAGCATCCATATTTTTGGAGGGGTGGGGGGGGGGCGTCCAATCGTATTCAAACTATCTTTCTTCTCATAATATTTTTCAGTACTAGGACTTATACCTGAGTCTTTGGAGCATATAATTATGAAATGGACCCAACAGACCTTTTACTAAAAGGGAGTCACCACTTATCAAGGCCATATGCCACTCGAGGATAAGGGTTAATGAGATGGAATGATTGTCAGAATCAAGTCCGAATATTTGTGGAGACGGTTCTAGATAGGAATCTGTTGACATTCGCTTTGAAAACAACCAAGTTGTAATATGCGGGGAAGCAGTCACGCGGCAATGTGTTCCACATACTGTAAGCCCTTGTAAAGAAGCTCTGTTTGTGGAAATTTCGGTTGACTGCGGTAGAAAGGAAAGTCTTTTCTGATGTAGCTAGACAAGTTCTTGCTGTAAATGTCTTACAAGGAGGAACCATAGATTTAAGCTTAGTTGGCAACCTTCCATAAGAATAACGATAGAGTAGAGAAAGACTAGCAACGTTTCATCTGCAAGAAAGAGACTTTAAGGAACGGAAGAGGTCAGCCCCAACTAGATTTCGAAGTCGATTCTCAATTCTGTCTAGGCAACGAAAAATGCTCTGAGCGTTTTTTTTTTTAATAATAGGTATTATTGAAAATTATTGAAAATTATTAACGGAGTCGGTTGTTACGTGCCCTGTGATTGAATGGAAAACAGCCAATCACAGGACACTTTTTAGAACCGCCATTGAACCCCACGTGAGCGTGTTTTTAAAACTCCCCTCCTCTTTTGCTGTAAACCACCAAGACGTTCCACGTCTGCTGCTATCCCCGCTGACAACAGAGTAAGACCCATGCGGCGGGGTTTAACAGCACTAGTAGAAAAGAAAGGCAACACTCCCTGTTCCTACAACCAAACGAACCGAACACAAAACACAAGAAAATTAAAGACTGTTA